>JAPDNY010000005.1:20441711-20459211 GCA_029375565.1 Gekko gecko
GGGCAGGAGGTGATACAAAAGGCCTCCCCCTGAGACTCTGGAGACCCACTGCCAGTCTGAGTAGACAATACCGACCTTGACGGACTGATGGTGTGATCCAGTGCAATAAAGCTTCATGTATTCATGTATGTGTAAGGAAGGTGTTCTAAACCTCTGATCATTTTGATTGCCCCTTTGTGCCTTTTTTTTCATCTGTACAACATCCCTTCTGAGATAGTGACTGGAACCTGGGCTCCTACTGTGTAATGGTTGCTTTGCTTCAATTCTGTTTTTAGACTTCTGGTTGGTCCTACAGCCCTAATTCCTATTGCATTGGCTTTGCCATCATGCCGATTGTATTGACTCTCTCTGTGTAACCCACCTTGAGCCCAAGTCAGAAAGGCAGACAATAAGAGAACATAAGAGAAGCCATGCTGGATCAGGCCAATGGCCCATCCAGCCCAACACTCTGTCACCCAGTGGCCATAACCCAGGTGTCATTAGGAAGTCCACCAGCAGGGCCATAAGAACATAAGAGAAGCCATGCTGGATCAGGCCAGTGGTCCATCCAGTCGAACACTCTGTGTCACACAGTGGCCAAAACCCAGGTGCCATCAGGATGTCCACCAGCAGGGCCATAAGAACATAAGAGAAGCCATGCTGGATCAGGCCAGTGGCCCATCCACTCCAACACACTGTGTCACACAGTGGCCAAAATCCAGGTGCCATCAGGATGTTCACCAGCAGGGCCATAGGAACATAAGAGAAGCCACGCTGTATCAGGCCAGTGGCCCATCCAGCCCAACACTCTGTGTCATACAGTGGTCAAAAGCCAGGTGCCATCAGGAGGTCCACCAGCAGTGCCAGAACTCCAGAAGCCTTTCCACTGTGACCTGCCCAAGAACCAAGAATACAGAGCATCACTGCCCAAGACATAAGAATATAAGAGAAGCCATGTTGGATCAAGGCCAATGGCCCATGTAGTCCAATACTCTGTGTCACGCAATGGCCAAAACCCGGGTACCATCAGGAGGTCCACCAACGGGGCCAGAATAAACAAACAAACAAACAGCCATACACAGTATTCCTAATGCAGCCATCCCATAGAATTATACAACTCAATCCAAATATTGGTTTGCTTTCAATCCCTTCCCTAATCATCCCTAGCGTAGAATGTGCGTGTTTCGCCACAGAATTGATCTTTGTATTAATCCACTGCACTACACTGGTTTTTTAAAACTGGAACTTTGAAAGACTGGAAATCTGGAGGTAGCTGAATCGCCTCTCTCCTCCTTTCAAAGTGGAATCCATGTCTGGTTTTCCAGCAAACCCCCCCCCCGTCTACACCCACCTCCATTTTCTCGAGCTCCTCTCGGGTCCAGTTCAAGCTAAGCCCCTTGACCAGGAACCGGTTTTTGAAGTCCAAAATTAATTTTTAACAACTAAATTGCATTCATTGAAGAAGTACTGAAGGACAAAACAGAAAGGTTAAACAGCAATTTTACTGAGTTTGGAAAGATATGTGGTTTTTTTCTCCCTTTCTTTCTGTCTTGAGGGCAGAAAAAAAATTCAGTTGGAGGCTGCAGTAGGGTACCTGCCTAAAGCTTTCGAGAAAGTCTTTTCTCAGGAGACAAATAAAGGGTAAAGAAAACATGTCTGCGTGGGGCCCCGTCCTTGCTGAAGACAGAACAAAACAAAGTTGGGAGAAGCCATAGCGAATGAAGCAGAAACTCTGAAACCGTTGCCGGCTGAATAAAATTAAATTGGGGTCACGGTTCTCCATTTGGCTTTCGGAGTGGCAAGCGCATGGCGATTCATTTGACAACCTAGATTAACCCAAAAGCACATTTTTAGGTGCTTTTGGTTTATGGTACTTTCATTTATGGGACCATTTAAATGGGGGTTTGGACTGACCGGGGAGTGGAAAGAAGAAGAAGAGGAGGAGGAGGAGGAGGAGGAGGAGGAGGAGGAGGAGGAGACTGGATTTATACCCCACCCTTCACTCAGAGTCTCAGAGTGGCTTACAAACTCCTTTCCCTTCCCCTCCCCACAACAGACACCCTGTGAGGTAGGTGGGGCTGAGAGAGCTCTTTCCAGAACTGCTCTTTCAAGGACAGCTCTGATGGAACTGTGGCTTGCCCAAGGTCATCCAGTAGCTGCAAGTGGAGGAGTGGGGAATCAAACCCATTTCTCCCAGATTAGAGTCCACGTACTTAACCACTACACCAAACTGGCCAGTTGCCAGCACAAGAAGACATGAAGCTGTGGTCTGGCAAGGTCAGGATTGTTTGCTCAGACTGGGTGGGGGTTCTACAAGGTCTCAGTTCAAGGTCTTTCACATCACCTCTTACTTGATCCTTTGCTTGAAACTGGAGAGGCAGAGAATCGAATCAGGGACCATCTGCCTGCCAAGCAGGTGCTCTGCCATTGAGCTATGGCCCCTCCCCTGACTGGAACTCTCACAACTGGCTGCCTTATATTGAATCAGTCCTTCATAGTCAGTATTGGCCACTCAGACTGGCAGCGGCTCCCCAGGGTCTCAGGTAGAAATCTTTTGCATCACCCATTGCCTGGACCTTGGACTGTAGATGCCAGAGATTGAACATGGGACCTTCTGCATGAAGTTTGGTGTAGTGGTTAAGAGTGGCAGGCACTAATCTCAAGAACCGAGTTTGATTCCTCAATCGTCCACATGAAGAAAGCTGGGTGATGTCAGGCTAGTGAGAGCTGCTCTCTCCAGAGCATTTCTCTCAGAGCTCTCTCAGCCCCACCTAGGAAAGGAGATCGTAAGCTGTTCTGAGGCTTGGAGTGACTTCTTCTTCTTCTTCTTCTTCTTCTTCTTCTTCTTCTTCTTCTTCTTCTTCTTCTTCTTCTTCTTCTTCTTCTTCTTCTTCTTCTTCTTCTTCTTCTTCTTCTTCTTCTTCTTCTTCTTCTTCTTCTTCTCCTCCTCCTCCTCCTCCTCCTCCTCCTCCTCCTCCTCCTCCTCCTCCTCCTCCTTCCTCCTTCTTCCTCCTTCTTCCTCCTTCTTCTTCCTCCTCCTCCTTTTCCTCCTTCTCCTCCTTTTGTTGGCCCTCCAGAGGAACGGATTGGCCACTGTGAGGGACAGGATGCTGAACTAGATGGGCCACTGGTCTGATCCAGCTGGGCTCTTTTTATGTTCTTAGAATGCTGGACTAGATGGACTGCTGGTCTGATCTTCTTTGTATCCTTCTTGATTGTGGAGTGCTAAGAGTAATTCACTGAGACCTTGCCCTTACACTCCATCTTGTCTTCTTAATGAATGGGATGCCTCTCTTCGCCTCAGCTGGGAGTTCCTCTCTGACTCCTCCCTCACTTCCTGTGTGCTCTGTACTCTCTCTCGTTCTCTCCTTAAGGACCCGTGAGGAGCAAGACGTATCTACAGGTCTCTCCTGTCGAAACCAGTCCATCTTATGTTCACAGGTGTGCTACCAGATTAGCTGGTCATTTGTGATTGGGAATAACATTATTTCAATTAGGCTTCTCTGCCTACCTTTTCAAACAGAGAGAACTGAGGATTCCCAACCCTCAGGCAGACACTAGAGGCTTCCTGGAGTTACCACTGATCTCTGGAGGACAGTGATCAGTTATCCAGGAGAAAATGGCTGCTTCGGAGGGTGGACTCAATGGCTTTATACCCTTCTTCACCTGAGGGAGCCAGTTTGGTGTAGTGGTGACTGACCTTGGGTCAGTCACAAGCTCTGGCACAGCTGTTCTCTCAAGGACAGTTTCTGTCAGAAGGTCTCTCAGCCCCGCCTACCTCACAGGGTGTCTATTGTGGGGAGGGGAAGGGAAAGGAGTTTGTAAGCCGCTCTGAGACGCCTTTGGGCAGTGAAGGGCGGGGTATAAATCCAATCTCTTCTCCTTCTCCTTCTCCTTCTCCTTCTCCTTCTCCTTCTCCTTCTCCTTCTCCTTCTCCTTCTCCTTCTCCTTCTCCTTCTCCTTCTCCTTCTCCTTCTCCTTCTCCTTCTTCTTCTTCTTCTTCTTCTTCTTCTTCTTCTTCTTCTTCTTCTTCTTCTTCTTCTTCTTCTTCTTCTTCTTCCCACGCTCTCCAGGCTCCACCCCCCATGTGATACCACACTTTGAGCCTTCACGATATTAACACATACTGACTGTGAGCCTTCACTAGGGCCGGCTCGCCCACTAGGTGAGCTAGGTGCTCGCCTAGGGCGCCAGCCCTGCAGGGGTGCCAAAATGCCCCCTGCCCCCCCCGTGAAAAGCCCCCTTCCCACCCAGCACCGGCAGCCTCGCAGTTGCAAGGCACCCAAAGAAGAGGGCGCCGCCGCTGGGAGGGAAGTGGCGGGCATTCTAAGCCCGCCCCTTCCCCAGCTCTCCTGGGTGGCTCGCAGCTGCGAGGTGCCCAGGAGAGCCGTGCCACCACCACTGGGAGGGAAGGGGCGGGCGTTCTAAGTCCGCCCCTTCCCCAGCTCTCCTGGGCGCCTTGAAGTTGCGAGGTGCCCAGGAGAGCCGGCGGCGCTGCCGCTGGGAGGGAAGGGATGGGCTTAGAACGCTCGCCCCTTCCTCGGCTCTCCTGGGCACCTCGCAGTTGTGAGGCGCCCAGGAGAGCTGCGCCGCTGCTGGAAGGGAAGGGGCGGGCGTTCTAGGACAAGGGCGCTGGGCCATCTCCAGGCCCCACCAGGAGGTTGGCATCCCTGGTGGGGTGGGCATCCCAGGCTGTCCTGCCTAGGGCGCCCAGACACCTGCGGCCGGCCCTGGCCTTCACTATATTAACACATACCTCAAATATTGTTCAGCACTCCCGGAAGTTACTGTGACCGCTTTTGCCTTCTCCTGGAAGTTCTTGGCCGCTTGGAAAAGCCCTCCAATTCACAATGAGTGCTTTTGTTAGCCAAAACTTCACCAGCAACGTTCGCGGCATGCCTGAGATCACGGCCGAGGAAGCATCCTCGCTTCCACCAGTGCTTCCAGCTACTTTGCCAAATCAAAATGGTACTCCACTTGGGCTCAGAGCTTACCCACAATTCCCTGCCATGTAGCGTCATGCGTCAGGTGATGTTTTACACCCTAGGTTCTTTTATAAAAGGGAGGGGGGATTTCCCGGTCAGTTTTTGTTGCCCGTAATATACTTTGTATCGGGGATAAAGGGTAACCAGGTATCTCTGGTAATACACTCCCTGCAGTGGGAATGCCATCATTTGCGAGGACTTCCTCTTTCTTTTTTCTTTCTTTTTTTAAAAAAAAGCAGAGTGTAGAATTTTAGAATCACAATGCTTACAAAACACTCGATAATTACCGGGTAGATGGTGTGCTCTTACTGGGCTTATTACTCTAATCAAACCACCTTACTGTTACCTTGTCCTTGTTCTAATCAAATTGCGAGATTGCTACCTTGGGTTTCTTCTCTTTTTTTTCTTTTGCAGCCAAGCAGGTAAGTCACTAATAGGGCACTCGTGGATGCTGCGCTGGGCCTAGAGAATAAGGGCAGTGATCCATAGGGTACGTCACCGGGAAACCCAGACTCCGCTTTTCTGAGGCAGTGTAGTACAAGGTCTATATAAGGGTATGTTTTGCAGAAGCAAAGCACTGGGAAGGAAAGGGGGTCATGAATATAGCGCTGTCATGTTCCTCCCTGGCCACAGATAGGGTGTGGGGGGTACGGTTGCCAGCTCCAGGTTGGGCAGCTCCTGGAGATTTGGAGGTGGACAGGGACTATTGGGGTTAACTGGTATGGTTAGTGCAGTTCCCATAAGAACACAAGAACATAAGAGAAGCCAATGTTGGATCAGGCCAATGGCCCATCCAGTCCAACACTCTGTGTCACACAGTGGCCCAAAACACCAGGTGCCATCAGGAGGTCCAGCAGTGGGGCCAGAACTCCAGAAGCCCCCCAACTCCTTCCCCCCCAAGCACCAAGAATACAGAGCATCACTTGCCCTAGACTGAGAGTTCCTATTTATACCTTGTGGCTAATAGCCACTGATGGACCTCTGCTCCAGATGTTTATCCAATTCCCTCTTGAAGCTGCCCATGCTTGTAAGCTGCCACCACCTCCTGTGGCAGTGAATCCCACGTGTTAATCACTCTTTGGATGAAAAAATACTTCCTTTTATCAGTTCTAACCTGACTGCTCAGCAAATTCATTGCGTGCCTATGAGTTCTTGTATTGTGAGAAAGGGGGGAAAGTACTTCTTTCTCAACCTGCTCTATCCCATGCATAATCTTATAAACTAGTTAACAGAGTGCTTAAATAAAGCTACAAATGCAGCAGCATTACTTTACCAGGTTACTCCGTTTACCAAGCTACACAGGGCCACGTTGAAAGTTCAGAAGAGAAATACTTCTCCCTTTATTTGCGAAGTACACTTTTGGATAGGAAAGAGTAGGGATACGATAGAGTACTAACTTTCTAGCTAAGGATGGAAGCAGATGGCCCTCTGGCCTCATGGTGGCAAGAGAGGGCCGCATGTCACTCCTCTTGGTGTGTGTGCAGGGAGGGAGTTTGTCTTGGTGTGTGTGCAGGGAGGGAGTTTGTCTTCACCTGAGACAGAACGGAAGGAAGGGAAACAGTCCCTGAGAACACAATCTACATATCAAAAATGACAATGGCAGAAGAGTAATCACAGGAAGAAAGGTCAGTCTGCCTGTCTAGCTTTCTAGTTGCTCTTGCCATGAAGTCTGGAGGCTGAGACGGGGCATCCTACCCAGAACTTCCAGCAAGGGACCTCAGTGGGATATAATTCTTGCGATATTTGGTTAATAAAGCGGAGTTTTGCACAGCCATAGAAGTGTGATACTGAGTAGAGTAAATAAATCTCCCAAGTAGTATATTGCAAAAAACAAAACAAAACAAAACAACAACAACCTGATATTTATTCAAGGAGGTCTAGATCACATTCAGGTTGTAGTCAAAAGGAGAGCAAGAAGCCTAATTTGGTGCCAGTTTGGTGTAGTGGTTAAGTGCGTGGACTCTAATCTGGGAGAACCGGGTTTGATTCCCCACTCCTCCACATGCACCTGCTGATGTGACCTTGGGTCAGTCACAAGCTCTGGCACAGCTGCCCTTGAAAAAGAACAGTTTGTAGTCAAAGCTCTCTCAGCCCCACCTGCCTCACAGGGTGTCTGTTGCAGGGAGGGGAAGGGAAAGGAGATTGTAAGCCGCTCTGAGACTCCAAGTGAAGAGCGGGGTATAAATCTCCTCCTCCTTCTCCTAATCTCAAGCATATTTGTCCTATCACAAAAGGTCAGCTTGTCCGGCATCATGCGTGTGGGAGTATGAGGGCGTTTGTCTCTATGGGAGAGACCTACAGAGACATGTGACTCCGTGGAAGGCCATGTTGAGAGAGGGAGAGGACAAAACGAGAAGAAGGGTTAAAGGGCAGCTTCCTGGTTAAGACAAAGAGAGGCTTATCATTCAAGGAGATGGCATCTATATACACTTAGGCTGATTTCCCACTACAGCTGCCTCGGGGTTGTGCCACCGTTTGCCCCGATACTATTAGTCAATTTCACATCCAAAGCCGCGGGGCTGCATTTTGACCCGCGGCTCGCCCGATTTCCCTGCAGTTTTGTAATCCTCAAAAAACAGGATTACGAAACTGTGGGGGAAATCGGGCGAAGCCGCGGGTCAAAATGCAGCCCCGCGGCTTCGGGTGTGAAATTGACAAATAGTATCGGGGCAAACGGCGGCGCAACCCTGAGGCAGCTGTAGTGGGAAATCAGCCTTAGAGCCTTAGAGTAGGGTTGCCAGCTCTGGGTTGGAAAATACCTGGAGACTTTGGGGGTGGATCTGGGAGAGGGCTGGGGGTCACCCATCAGAGCGGCCGGGATGGGGATGGGGGAAGTGCCACCTCAGCCAGCTGCACACGGCCAACAGGCAGAAGAGCCAACAGGTGTCTGCTGGGAGGGTCAGGCGGCAAGGGAGGGAGGGAAAGAGGCTGCTGGCAGCCGGAGAGGAAAGTCTGTGGGGGGGAGAAGGAGAAGTGACCCCAGGTTCTATGCAGGGGCATCTTGGTGGATGCTGCAGGGCTGCACTAGGGGGTAGTCTTGCCTAGTGTACAAAAAAAAAACCCTGGAGCTGGTCCTGAGGGCAGGGGTCGGGGTCGGGGAGGGTACAATGCCATAGATTCCACCCTTCAAAGCAGCCATTTTGTTCAGGGGTTATAGTACAAACAACACAACACTGAGGCTGTAGTGCTGTGTAAAAGAAATACAAATGGATCTGTAAAGCCCTGAAGGTAGTCTTATGGAAAATTTGTAGTATAAACAGCTAACATCTCACCTAACATCTAATATACTCGTACAAATTCAATATGGTCAACACAGGACTGCTCAGATGGATTCCAACTTCCAAAAACTTTAGATACAATTCAGTACATTGGAATACAGCCAAGCTCTTTCCCAAACTTCAAATAAAAATCCAATACTTTAGAGTACAGCCAAGCTCTTTTCCTGTACAGTCAAAGTCTTCTCTAACGTGGTCAGTGGCAACGAATGCCCAGGTTCTCTTCGTTTTAGTTTCCCTTTCTTCAAGCCGCTTTCCAGAAGAACCTGCCAAGTTCACAGAACCTCCTGTTGACTGATGCATAGCAGTCTACAAAACTTCTGGCTGACTTGAAATGTAGGCTTCTCCTGGGGAGCTGATCTCTGTCAACTGGAGATCCCTCAGTTGTAAAAGTGGGAGATCTCCAGGCCCCACCTGGAGGATGGCAACCCTACCCTAGAGTGATGCAGTGCCCCCAGTATCCAGGCATGCTGAGTCACTCACCCCAACAATAATGCCATGGAGTCCACCCTCCAAAGCGCCCTTTTCTCCAGGGGAACTGTTCTCTGTAGTCCAGAAGATGAGCTGTAATTCCAGGGGATCCCCAAGGTCCCACCTGGAGGTTGGCACCCCGAGATTAACCCTTTCCCCACTGGCTGCTTTTTCTGTGCAACTCTCCTCTCCCAGATTCATTCCTCCAGTCATCCTTCAAGAACTATGCAAGATGCAGATGTCATGAAGAAGTCCAGCATAGGATTTGTAGATAAGTCACAGATGGCACCCAGCCAGGAGTCATTTGGAGCAGGAACGCACAGGAGCAGAGCTCTGGCAGTTAAAAGCACAGGCTCTGTATTCTTGGTGCTTGGGGGGGGCAAGAGTGGGAGGGCTTCTAGTGTCCTGGCCCCACTGGTGGACCTCCTGATGGCACCTGGTCTTTTTGGCCACTGTGTGACACAGAGTGTTGGCCTGGATGGGCCATTGGCCTGATCTGACACTGGCTTCTCTTATGTTCTTAAAGGCATTCCAGTGAAATGCAGATGCCTCTCTCTCTCTCTCTAGCAATTCAGAAAAGTCCAATATCACCTTTAAGACCAAGTTTTATTCAGCTGCAAGCTCTCCTTCAGCTGTGAGGGCAGGTCTGCTTGTCGTCCCCCACCCCCCATAGCTAGCAATTCAAAACAATCCAGTGTCACCTTTAAGACCAAGTTTCATTCAGCTACAAGCTCTTCTTGCCCTGTGCTGAAATATGTCCCAATGTTTTTGGTTTACATAAGTGCCTTCTCATTCTCTCCTGCCCCTCCCCATTGTTTAAGCATCATGTTGAGGACTCTGATGCATCTTTAGTTCTCTGGGTTGTCCATTGCTTGTGAATGTCACTGCTGGGGAGACCACAGGGTCTCTGAGTATTTCTGAGGGAAATACTTTTCAAAACAGTGTATCTTGCTTGCTGCTTAGTTCATGTAATTAGGCTTTGAAGGACTGTTTTGGAAATGATCTGCTTAAAGGCTCTGATGTGGTGGAGAGGGTGTCCTATGTTTCTCTATACTTGCTTCTAAAGGTTTTGTGTTACAGTTTGGTGTAGTGGTTAGGAGCATGGACTCTAATCTGGGAGAACCGGGTTTGATTCTCCATTCCTCTACTTGCAGCTGGTGGTGTGACCTCGGGTCAATCACAAGTTCTTTCAGAGCTGTTCTCTCCGGAGCAGTCCTCGAAAGAGCTCTCCCAGCCCCACCTACCTCACAGGGTGTTTGTTTTTAAATGGTGAGCAGATCTGCATGAACCAGATGAGGGGGACATTCAGATCAGAGTCCTTTTAAAATTTCCTTTTGCCGTGTGCAGCCCAGAGAGAACATTGGCCTAATATGCTAATGAGCTGCGCTGTCAGGGGTGTGGCCTAATATGCTAATGAGTTTCTGTTGCTAGGTGTGGCTTATTATGCTAATGAGTTCCTGCTGGGCTTTTTCTACAAAAAGAACTGTGGACTCTGGGCCTGAGGCAGTTTGGAGTTTAAATTTGGTTCCAGGATCCTAAACTCGGTCTAGAGACAAACAGGAAGTCAGCTGAGGTTGCTTCATCATTGTGTATTTCCTTGATACTCATGCGAGGCAGAAGTATCTCATGGCATTGTGCTTTGTCTCATACTTAAGGACAGGCCCGTGAAGATCTTGGGGGCCTACATACTGTTGAATCCACATCCTGAATGAACCGTTAAGGGCTGCTGGAAGCGGCCACAAGAGCCATCTCTCAAATGAGAGGAGAGTGTCGTAAAGAGATGCCCAAACTTTATGGTTCTCCTTCTACAATAAAAACAAAACAACAATAAGAACAACAGCATCTGACCCTTACTGAGGGTTGCCAGGCAGTGCCCTGGAAAATGCTGGCAGTTTCTTGAGGATGATGCCTGGGGACAGTGGAGTTTGGGGAGGACGTGATATAATTTCTGGTTGATGCTCTAGGAATTTCTCCTAATTTCTATGATAAAGGCCATAGAGACATCAGGAAATCCCTAGAGCGTCACGACAGAGGCCATTTTTCATCCATTTTCCCTTCAGTTTCTCAAGGGTTGAGAACCTCAAGGATTGAGGCTGAGGTGGCGGTTTACCAATTATGGGAGGGGAAGCGGCAAACCTCCTAACTCCTGTTGGTTCTACTTTCTGCTCGCAAGGGAGGGTGAGAAGCAGATCAGAGAAAAGTTGTATACCCCTTTCAGAACAATCTCGAAAGAGGAAATTAGATAAACATCTGGAGCAGAGGTCCATCAGTGGCTGTTAGCCACAAAGTATAGATAGGAACTCTCGGTCTGGTGCAAGGGATGCTCTGTATTCTTGGTGCATGGGAGGGGCCAACAGTGGGAGGGCTTCTAGTGTCCTGGCCCCACTGGTGGACCTCCTGACGGCACCTGGTCTTTTCGGCCACTGTGTGACACAGAGTGTTGGCCTGGATGGGCCATTGGCCTGATCTGACACTGGCTTCTCTTATGTTCTTAAAGGCATTCCAGTGAAATGCAGATGCCTCTCTCTCTCTCTCTCTCTCTCTGCCTCCGTTTCCCCGGATACTTGTAAATGCCACCGATCCGTTTGTAAATACCTTCAAAATTGGGCGACGGAAGAAGGGAAGGTTGACCTTCTCCGAACGAACACTGTAGCTCGCTCTGCAGCTGCCTAGCTAAACTCAGAACCAGAGGGACTGAAAAGGGGGACATATTGAGGGGGCAGAGAGAGCGTTCCGAGCCCCCTCCCCCTTCCTTCTCCATTGCCTCCCGGCCAAGTATAGCATCGGGACCACCCCCGCCACCCCCACGGTCGTTCTGCCGTCACCGCCAAGTCCTTGCAGCTGAAGTGAACAGTCGGTGGTGAAATCTACTTCTGCCACTCCACATGGCTGGTTAATCAGCCCCTATTATGCCGAATAAAGCACCGCTGATGTGCCTCTTAAGTTTTTTAGCACCGGCGCACCCACCGTCTGACACCATACAATTAGCCCCACAGTTCGGGGGGAAAAAGACCAAGGGATTTGCAAGAAGGCTGCTTTGGAAAAGAAACCCATTCCCCCCCCCTTCCCCCAAGAAATCTCACAGCTATAGAACATGCCGGGGTTTCATGCCCCTACCAATGACTGCCTCCCCCCACACAAAAAAGCCATTGATGGCTGCATTGTCCTTCAGCATTCACTCGGGCACTGCTTCCCCGGGGAAAGTGGAAATGGCCTCGCTTTGTGGTTGGCCACCACAGCTTCGCCACCCCAGAAGCAAAACGGCGAGGCTTTTTACCACCCCAAGGGTCTGAAGTCACATTCTTCCACCGCGGCTTTTGCTTTCCTAGGCAAGAAATGCGGGGGGCGGGGGGGCGGGTGGATAGCCACAGTGCGGATGTAAAAACACTCTGAGGAATTCAAGTTTGTTAAAAGGACAGAGTCGTCGGAATGTGTATGAAGCTGACTTATACTGAATCAGACTGCTGGTCCACCGAGAACAGTACTGGCTGGTCCAGTATTGTCTACTCGGACCGGCAGCAGCTCCCCAGGGTCTCAGGCAGAACCAGGTTGGTGTTGTGGTTAGGAGTAGGGACCCTCGTCTGGGAGAACCGGGTTTGATCCCCTGCTCTTCCACAAGCAGCTGCTGGAGTGACCTTGGGCCAGTCACAGTTCTCTCAAGAGCAGTGCTCGGTCAGAACTCTCTCAGGCCCACCTACCTGACAGGGTGCCTGTTGTGGGGAGGGGAAGGGAAAGGAGTTCATAAGCTGCTCTGAGACTCCAAGTGGAGGGTGGGGTATAAATCCAGTCTCCTCCTCCTCCTGCCTGGTCCTTTTAACTGGAGGTGCTAGAGATTGAACCTAAGGCTTTCTGCATGCAAAGCAGAAGCTCTTCCTCAGTCCACAAAGGTCAGTATTGTCTACTCACTGGCAGTGGGTCTCCAGGGTCTCAGGCTGAGGTTTTTCTCATCTCCTAATGCCTGGTCCTTTTTAACTGGGGTTTCTGGAGACTGAACCCAGGACCTTCTTCATACAAACCAGAAGCCCTTCATCAGTCCACCAAGATCAGTATTGTCTACTCAGACTGGCAGCTGCTCCTCAGGGTCTCAGTTGGAGAGAGAAGAGAGAAGAGACTGGATTTATACCCCACCCTTCACTACCTGAAGGACTTTCAGAGCAGCTTGCAATCCTCCCCACAACAGGCACATTGTGAGGTAGGTGGGACTGAGAGAACTCTTCTGAGAACTGCTCATGAGAGAACAGCTCTTGAAAGAACTTCTGACTGACCCAAGGTCACACCAGCAGCTGCATGTGGAGAAGTGGGGAATCAAACCCAGTTTTCCCAAATGACAGTCTGTGCTCCTAACCGCAACAGCATATCGGAGGTCTTCCACATCACCTACTGCCTGGTACTTTTAACTGGAGATGCCGGGGGTTGAACCTGGGACCTTCTACACGCCAAGCGGATGCCCCACCACTGAGCCACAGCCTCTCCCCTATCTTTAACAGTTCCCTAACAGTTGAGCTGTGGTGGCTCAAGTGGTTAAGACGCTGAACTGCAGGCTGTGGAAAGTCAGTAGTTCAGCAGTTCAAGACCCAGGTGCCGCAAGATGGAGTGAGCTCCCGTCTCTAGTTCCAGCTCCTGCCAACCTAGCAGTTCGAAAGCAAGAAATTGCAAGTAGATAAATAGGTACCACTTTGGTGGGAAGGTAACACCATTCTGTGTGCCTTGGTGTTTAGTCATGCTGGCCACATGACCACGGAAACGTCTTCGGACAGCGCTGGCTCTTCGGCTTTGAAACGGAGATGAGCACCACAACCCTAGAGTCGGATTCGACTGGCTTTCAAGCAAGGGAACCTTTACCTTTTCCTAACAGTCCCAAACCCTTGGCTTCATGCCTGCTCTTACTTGCCATGAATGACACTGTGCACAAGCTTAAGGTCATGCAATGGGGGTAAGTTTGGAGCATCAGGAAAGAGAGACAAAGAGACTGATAGGGTGGGCAAGCAAAGCAGCTCCAAAGTTTCAACTAGGGCCCAATCTGCATTTGCTACGTAAAGCTGTTCCGTGCTGCTGGGGCACCGGCTTCCCATTCAGCTCAGTGCAAAGCTCTCCTCTGTCTGCATCAGGATGCAACTTGTTTAGGGAGAGCGCGGGAGAGAGAGGGGAGGAGCGGCCTCCCAGGGGCACCAGCAGGGCACGGTGCTGCAGGGAGGAAATGGCACCTGGGATGACCCCCCCCCCGAAAGTAAAAGGGGGTGACCTGGCAGAGGAGGAGGTGGAGGGTGGGCAGAAAAGACGGAACGTGCTGGGTAAAAAACGCAAAACACCCAGCAGCTGCCAGGCAGGGCGTTCTGGAGACTGCCCCAGGAAATAACAAATGGTTCAGGGGTGGGCATGCTTCCAACGCCACCCCCCCAATATGATTGCAGAAAAATGTTCCCTGGCTGCTTTTAAATGCAGATGGCTTGATTTTCGGCTACCTTGTTCCCTTTGTGACAATTTGTGTATCTCTTTAGAAAAGATGGGGGGGGGGATTCTTCTCCAGTTGTCTGCTTTTTGCTCACAGCAGCTTGAGGGTGGGGAGGAGCAGTTGTAGCACCTTAGAACCAAATCCAGATAAGGCAATGAGACGCCGTAGTGACCTCGGAGTCATCGCTAAATGGCAAAAAAACCGATGCAGACAGCCCATGTTGAGATGAAGCAACAGGAGAGTGGATGCGGCATGAAATGCAGACAGTAATTTGTGAGATGAGGTGAGATCGTTAGCACAACGGTGGGAAATACCAATGCAGATTGGACCTAGGAAACATTATGTGTGGGCCTTGAGAAATCAAGCTGAAGTGTACATCACAGAGTTGGTAAGTTCTGAGGTTCAGTGAGAATCACCGGATCCTTCATGCTTCTCTACAGTCGGGGCTGTGTCATCATAAGGTTTGTGGCTCCTCTAATACCTCCATATTCAGATAGCACAAGTGAATCTTCGCTTGGGCCCGTGCTTCAATCACCCTGTCCAGTTCTGCTAGGATCAGGTCTGAGCCCAGGACTGTTTTCACACTCCAGGGTTGCTTTTCATTGGCCAGTGTCCCAGGATACAGCTGCAGAACAGAGCAAGAGGTTGTTGTTGTTCTTGTTAGCCATCCAGTCATGTCCAACTCTTGGAGATTCTATGGGCCGGCTCTCTCCACGTTTTCCTATCTTGTACTGTTTTCTTTGAGTCGTTCCATGCTCAGGCTGATGTCGACTTTTATGGTGTCTAGCCGCTGTGTTCTTTGGTGGCCTGGTTTCCTTTTGCCCCTAACCAGTCCAAGCATACTTGCTTTTTCTAGTGTGTTCCTTTGCAACACATGTCTGAAACAAATCAGTCGCAATTTTATGATTTTTCCTTCCAGTGACATGTCTGGTGTTATGTGCTCCAAGAGGAGCAAATTTCTTTTCACCCAGTTTTCCCACTCTGCTCTGCCAATTACCATTACCCACTGCCAGGGAATGGGGTTGGCTCTTCCTCCCCAGCTGCTGCTGGGAATGTCCTTTAAATGCTTCCCTGTAGAGGGCCAACCCTGGGCTCAGCCAAGTCTATCAATGGCTACTAGCTGTTGAGAGAAGTATAAAATGGAATGTTGTTTTTGCATAGATAATCTAGACAGTAGAAATATTATTTTTTAAGCTAAGATATAGAAATCATTCTTTTCTGCTTGCATAGTGCTCAGCTTGCATAGAAAAAGGCAGTTTGAACAGGAGATCTAGCCTACCTGAAACTAGACTGTGGTTTATGATGCTAAGAAATAGTCTAACAGCAGGAGCCTTCAGTACAACTTAACCTTTAGAACAGAAAAATTCTAGCTGAAACTAGAAATTGCAGTTTTGTTCAACCTGCATAGTGTGAAGCTTGTGGTAACACCTGGAACATGTTAGTGTGTGCTGTCAGAGACCCTTTTAAGGGAAAATGTAATTAAGAGGGATGGTCTCTTGAACTGAGGACGGGGTCTTTTGTCAACAGGGGTGGAGATTCACATGACTAGTTGAGGCGCACGGATAGGCTATGAACTCTGGGGTGCCAACCAATGGGATGCCAGAGGAGGGACTTTTTGGCCAGGTTGCAGGGATAAAAAGGCTTGCTTTTTTTGAGTCAAGAGTGTGCCTACTTTCAGGACACCCGCTCTTGCAAGAATGTTAAATAAAGTTTTTCTGCTTCAGCAGATGGTCTGATTGAAGTCTTCTTGGGCTGAGTTCAGACGGGCAGTTTGCCCCGAGATAGGCACGTTTCAGCAATGTTTCACAACCGGATTAAACTTTCACACAGGCACATCTGTCTGGCATTCCCCACCCGTAGTCAATCAGTCATGTACCGTTTCACTCCCGCATTTAAAAGATACCTGGTGAAAGTGGTAGCAAATCCTAGAGGGGGCGTTTATCCCGCTTCATTCCACTTCTGGGAAGTGTGAACACTAACCCGAAAAGCCGGGAACAACCCGCTGTAACGCATAAGGTGCATCTAATTGCCCTGGAGAGGCAGCAGCAATATGATTGGATGTGCTTCGCTCTACCACCCAATGCAGTGCCGGCACAATGGGATCCTCCCCAGATCACCCTGATGCGCCTGTGTGCATGAGCAAATATGCGCACATAGCCGAATTACCAGGAAAAAGCCGTTTACAGCTGTGTCTCCAGGCCAGCAGTCTGAACGTTCCCTCGCACCTCCTCTTGGTATGCTTCTGCATCAGTCCATGCAGTATGACCGAAAAAACCCGGAACAGTTTGTTCCGGGGCTTTTTTTGCCATGACTCGCTCCCGCTTCAAGCTGTCAGTCTGACCTCAGCCTAGGTAAGGCAATGTTGCCTTTCTCACACCGCGACAACTGGGGAACCTCCATATTCAGAGGCACTAAGCCAGGAGGCAACCTCAGGGGAAAGCCTCGGCCTAGGGTTGCCAGCTCTAGGCTGGGAAATACCTGGCGATTTGGGAGTCGAGCCTAAGGAGGGCGGGGTTTGGGGAGGGGAGGGACCACAGTGTTTTCCAAGTAGCCATTTTGTCCAGGTGAACTGATCTCTGTCGCCTGGAGATGGGTTTGCCAACCTCCAGGTGGGTTAATGCAAAGAAGAAGAAAAACGTGAAGAGATTAAAGGTAAAGGTAAAGGTTCCCCTGCTCGAAAGCCAGTCGAATCCGACTCTAGGGTTGCGGTGCTCATCTCCGTTTCCAAGCCGAAGAGCCAGCGCTGTCCGGAGACGTTTCCGTGGTCATGTGGCCGGCATGACTAAACACCAAGGCGCACGGAACGCTGTTACCTTCCCACCAAAGTGGTACCTATTTATCTACTTGCAATTTCTTGCTTTCGAACTGCTAGGTTGGCAGGAGCTGGAACTAGAGACGGGAGCTCACTCCGTCTTGCGGCACCCGGGTCTCGAACTGCTGAACTACTGACCTTCCACAGCCTGCAGTTGTGATATAATTCATACAGCAATCAGCAGTTCCCATCAACTTCAGGGTATAACTGATGAATACTTCAAGCCGTTCAGGAGAAAAATCGTGCTTGTGAGAATGCTGAATATTCATATTGGAGTTATAGCATTGCAGCTGTGGACAACGTCCGATCCCCTCTTTGAAAAAGCTTTTTGGAAACGGATCTGCGGCAAGCCGGCAGGCTCCGTCAGAGGTGGAACAGAAGTGTCCTCTCGACCGTCTTCACGTGTGCACTCTGAAAGTGAACTGAACAACTTGACGTATTTATCAGTTATACTCTGAAGTTGACGGACTGGGAATGTTTATACAACACAGGCACCTCGTTCTTTGAAATACTGAATGAGAATAGT
>JAPDNY010000005.1:20464211-20779211 GCA_029375565.1 Gekko gecko
ATGCAGAATTTGCCACGGGATACTCACAAATGCCAGCTGGATTTTACTGGTATGATCAAATGGACATATCTGGCCAGTGTCCCACACCCGTCGGCAACCCGTAGTGGTCAGCTGAAGAAGTGGGGTAAAAACCCAACCATGGAGAATCCACTATCGAACGAGGTTGCGATGGGCCAAGGACGGAGTTGCCGGCGTGATCGCTCCAGCACACTCCGATCACATCACTCGTTCCTGGATGAAGTCCACCAAAAGCTGGCTGCAAGGAAAAAACACCCACTTCACCCGCCATTGCGTCGGATCATGCAGCTGTGGGTCAAATTACCATGGCACAAATAGCCTCGCTCTCCCCCCTGCATTTTCCAGCATGGTTGACCAGGACCTCCACATTCAGGTTGCAGTCAAAAGAAGAGAAAGAAGCCTAATCTAAAAAAAAGTACTTTATTACAAAATGGCCAGCTGGTCCAGCATCGTGCTTGTGGGAGTATGAGGACATCGTCTCTATACAGGAGAAGGCCATGTAGAGAGAGGGATTGTCTCTATACAGGAGAAGGCCATGTAGAGAGAGGGAGAGGACAAAGTGAGGTCAGAGGAGGGGTCAGAGGGCAGCTCAAAAGTTAACACGAAGAGAGGCATCCCATTCAAGGAGATAACATGTATACATACTTAGAGAGATGTAGCGCCCTGCCCCCCAAGGTCCAGGCATGCTGAGTTGCTCATGCTAACAATAATGTCATAGAGTTTACCTCCAAAGCAGCCATTTTCTCCAGGGGAACAGACCTGTATTGTCTGGAGATCGATTGTAATCAGGGCTATTTTTAGGCAGGAATGCACAGGAACGGAGTTCCGGCTGGCTCCCGAGTTGGCCACGCGCAGCAGGAACTCATTAGCATAACAGGCCACACCCAACAGCAGAAACTCATTAGGATTGGCTGTATTAGATGTGTGTGACCTAATATGCAAAGGAGTTCATGCTACAAAAAAAAGCCCTGGCGTTTTTGACAACTAACATGGTTAATAGAATAAGAAGCAAAAGGTGGGTGTGGCTGGATGACCACACTCTGGTAACATGGGGTGTGTGGCCTAATATGCTAATGAGCTGTGCTGTCAGGGGTGTGGCCTGATATGCTAATGAGTTTCTGCTGGTGGGTGTGGCCTATTATGCTAATGAGTTCCTGCTGGGCTTTTTCTACAAAAAGAGCCCTGGCCATATCCAAGCCCTGATTGTAATAATGGGAGACTATTGGTGGGGAGCTAAGTTGGGACTCTTCACACTTCATCCTTTCTTCAAATAAATACATTTCTGTTTGTAATATAAATGTATTAGACAGCATTGTAGTGTTCTGTTCATCCCCTTGGTTCAGGGGTACTTTTTTAAAAATATATATATATATAACCCATGCATCCAGAGAATTTAGTGCAGGCCAAATGCAAATGCAAATCAATACAATGAATAAATCCAAGGGATGCTGAAATAACAAGCAAAATAGAGAGAGGCACATTGTAATATATATGAATTGCCCATAGAAGGACTGTATGACTATAAAGCAATAAGAACTACTCTGCACGTACTTTCAGTGGGGTCTTCTTATGCGTTATTAAAAACTGAAAGTAGACTTGCAAAGGAAAGGCCTCTCTTTCCCATCAAACCCAATAAAACGTCCGTCAGATCTCTTGTTTCTTAAAGCAAGCCAGATTCTCATCTCTCTCTTTTTTCTTCCCTTTCCCGAGGCAAACAAAGAATTTACCAGGAACGTGCAAAGGAGGGTATGTATGTCAATGCTGTCGTCCCAGAGGGACTTATAAAGCCAGGTGAGCCACAACACAGAAGGCAGGCAGAACTGAAGAACCCTCCCCCCTTTAACTTTCACCGTTTACGAAGGGGAGGAAAGAAATAAGAGGGAAAAGGTGAGACAGGGAGCAGGAGAAATGAGGGAGAATAACAATAACAACCATTTCTGTAAAGTGGGCAAGAAAATACCTGTGAAAACAGATGGGATAAACAATGGGGATGACGGGATGTGAGAGTCACCGGATCTACCGCTATTTTAGTCCATTGGAGACCTCCCCGCCTGGACATATGAACATAAGAGAAGCCAGTGTTGGATCAGGCCAATGGTCCATCCAGTCCAACACCCTGTGTCTCACAGTGGCCAAAAAATACCAGGTGCCCTCAGGAGGTCCACCAGTGGGGCCAGGACACTAGAAGACCTCCCACTGTTGCTCCCCCCAAGCACCAAGAATACAGAGCATCCCTTGCCCCAGAGTCCCTATTTATACCTTGTGGCTAATAGCCACTGATGGACCTCTGCTCCATATAAGAACATAAGAGAAGCCAATGTTGGATCAGGCCAGTGGCCCATCCAGTCCAACACTCTGTGTCTCACAGTGGCCAAAAATACCAGGTGCCATCAGGAGGTCCAGCAGTGGGGCCAGGATAGGGCAGAGAGAGGAAAACAGGTCCGTGGGGGTGGGAATTCTCAGTCTGTTACACAACTGTCACTTCCGACATGAAACCGGAAGTCGTGTCCTCACACTGCTGTAATGCTCTAAGAGTATTTAACCATAGAGCTTTGGGGGAATTCCTAGACTGTCACATCGATGTTGTGACATCACTTCTGGTTTTGCACCACAAGTTATGTCACACATCGGTGCTGGGTTGCCAGGACCCTCTGGCCACTGGGGGGATGGGGGTCTATGGTTGCCAGCTTCTTGATGGAAACTCCTGGAGATATGGGGGTGGAGTCTGAGGAGGTCAGGGACCTCCGCGGGGTGCAATGCCGTAGAGTCCGCCCACCAAAGCCTCCATTTTCTTCAGGGGAGCTGATCTCTGGAGATGAGCTGTAATCCCGGGGAATCCCCAGGTCTCACCTGGACCCCGACTTCCTTAATTGGTACAATGCCAAATCCTACCCATCTTCTCTCACCAGGATGCCAGCTAGCCATTAGCCACCCTAGTGAATGCCTTGTGTTTTGGTTCTTTTGATAGCCATTTCTATTTTAGTCAATAGGTTCCATTCCCATCTTTAAAAAAAAAAAGATTTGGTTTTATTATATATGAACTACAGAGTTGGAAGGGGCCATATAGGCTATCCAAGAACATAAGAAGAGCCCTGCTGGATCAGACAAATCGTCCACCTAATCCCACCTCACACAGTGGCTAACCTGTTCCTCTGGAGGGCCGACAACAGGGCATAGAGGCTGAGGCCTTCCCCTGATGTGGCCCCCTGGCTCTAAGATTCAGAGGATTACTGCCTCTGAATGTGGAGGTTCCCCTCAGTCACCATGGCTGGTAGCCACTGATAGACTGATCTTCCCTGATCTAATCCCTCTGGAAGCTGTTGATTCCTGTGTCCATCGCTACATCTCTGGCACTGAATTCCACATCTTTATCACAACACTAAGTCTGGGGCGGTGATGCTCTGTGTTCTTGGTGTTTGGAGGGCAACGGTGGGAGGGCTTCTGGCCTCACTAGTGGACCTCCTGATGGCACCTGGGTTTTGGCCACTGTGTAACACAGAGTGTTGGACAGGATGGGTCACTGGCCCGATCCAACATTGGCTTTTTTTCTGTTCTTCTGTTCTCTCTGTGTAAAGTAGTATCTCTTTTTCCTTCTGATCTCCTCCCGAAAGTCAATTGTTTACGCAGACAATTAAATCAGCCACAAATCCTATTGATCAGTCGTAAATAAAGTCTGTGCTTTTATAAAACCCTGTTTGTTTTCATCATCTCTCATCGGTCGTGACAGCATTGGCCTTGGACCGGTTTGAACTAGCCGCACACTAGGTTTTGCAACCGCCCTCCCAATGCAGACGTGTTTGGCAAGCATTCACAGCTGTTTGGTGCAAACCACATCTGGGCGATCCCTTCAAACTTGGGAAGTTCAGTTGTCGAACACGTTCCATGGTGAAATTCGTAGCATCCCCAGTGGGTCACAGAAAATATATCCCAAGCAGATGTATGAGTAATAGCCATAAAACCACACAAAGTCATAGAAATGTTGCAAGCGGTTTTACAACTGAATACCCCCTAGGACTTCAACCACACCACACATGCCCACCATCTCTGTATGAAATCCCATCAAGGGCTCCTCTCAACAATACAGGATTTTCTGAAAGCCAGAAAGGATGGTAACTTTCTGGTCTCCTTAGAAATGAGAGGCTGCTTGGGTTGCTAGCTCTGCATTGGGAAATCCCTGGGTGGTTTGGGGTTTTTTTTGGAGGGGGGGTGGAGCCTGAGGAGGGTGGGGTTTGGGGAGAGGAGGGACCTCAGCAGGGTGTAATGTCATAGACTATACCCTTCAAAGCAGCCCTTTTCTCCAGGGCAAAGAGACTGCTGACTTGCAACTGATAATGAAGCTCAAGACAAGGCATCCTCCTGGACTGAATCGAGACCTAGGTTTCCCGTTTCATTACCAAAGCTGAGTTCTCCACACCTACTACTCCTCTGCATATCACACCTCATCCAATTATGCCTGCTATTGTCATTCAGCATCTGAAATCACTCTACTCTCCAGGATATGAGGACAGATGGACTCACATTCTAGCTGTATCTGAAGAAGTGAGCATTGACTCACGAAAGCTCATCCCCACCACAGATTTTGTTAGCCTTTAAGGTGCTGCTGGACTCTTGCTCTTTTCTACTGCTACAGACAGACTAACACAGCTACCCATCTTGATCTATCCCCAGAGGAACCGGTCTTGGTCATCTGGAGGTCAATTGTAAAAGCAAAAGATTGGCAGCCCTGGAGTTTGTGCATGGATCTGCACATATTTCATCTCTAGACAAAGCAATGCTGCAAAGGGGGAAAGTAAGAGCCTCCTCTCAGCACACTGTAACCGCAACCCAGATCCAGGCGCCCCGTGGCTGTTATTCACCAAGGAGGAAAGCCTCCTAGAGAGCCGGGCATGTGTCTTCCGGCATCCTGTCGGATCTGACACTTAGTCCCCAAAAAGGAGCCCTAAAAAGAAAAGAAAAAAAATTATAGCCCTGATCTGGATAGCTTGGGCAAGCCTGGTCTCCTCAGATCTTGGAAGCGAAGCAGGGCCGACCCTGGCAAGTATGTGGATGAGAGACCTCCATAGAATACCAGGGCCGGGAGGCAGAGGCAGGTGATCAAGTAGTGAGCAGGGGAACACAGTCTGCCTCGGGAGGTGGTGGATGGTCCTTCCCTGGATGTTTTCAAGCAGAGGCTGGACGACCATCTTTCGGGTATGTTGTAGGTAGGTAGGGCTATCTTTCGGCCATGCTCCTGCAGAGTGCAGGGGGTTGGACTAGATGACCTGCAAGGCCCCTTCCAACTCTAACATTCTATGACTGATTCTAAGCCACGTCTCTGAATGTCCTCCGTGCCCCAGTAGGAGTCTCCAGAGGTCACCATGACTTCCAGGCATAGGCGAGTGCACGTGTGCACATACAGAGAGAGAGATCCAGATGCTGCAGAAAAGTACAGAAAAGGTCAACTAGAATTGGTCAAAGGGTTGGAACACTTTCCCTACGAAGAAAGGTTAAAGCGCTTGGGGCTCCTTAGCTTGGAGAAACGATGGCTGAGGGGTGACATGATTGAGGTTTACAAGATTATGAATGGGATTGAGCAGGTCAAGAAAGAAGTCCTTTTCTCCCTTTCTCACAATTACAAGAACTCGTGGGCACTCCATGAAATTGCTGAGCAGTCGGGTTAGAATGGATAAAAGGAAGCCCTTCTTCACCCAAAGAATCCACTGCCACAGGAGGTGGTGGCAGCTACAAGCATGGACGGCTTCAAGAGGGAATTGGATAAACATATGGAGCAGAGGTCCATCAGTGGCTATTAGCCCTAAGGAATAGATAGAGACTCTGGGGAAAGTGATGGTCTGTATTCTTGGTGTTTGGGGGGGTCAGCAATGGGAGGGCTTCTAGTGTCCTGGCACCACTGGTGGACCTCCTGATACCTGGTGTTTTTGGCCACTGTGTGACAGAGTGTTGGACTGGATGGGCCATTGGCTGGATCCAACATTGGCTTCTCTTATGTTCTTATGGTCAGCTGTGTTGGTCTGAAGCAGTAGAACAAATTTAGAACCCAGTGGCAACCTTTGTTGGTCTTAGAAGTGCCACTGGATTCTAAATTTGTTCTACACAGAGAGAGAGAGACAGACACACACACACAAATGCATCTCCCCCCCTCCCCCGCCAAACTTACAGATGACTGGGATCTGAAAACAAAGGGCTGAGTGCTGAGATTAGTTGCACCACACTAATGTAACCAAAGAGGTTCCACTTGGATCATTTTCCCCCCTGAGGTTATAGCATGGAAGATTATATATATATAAAATCCACTTCTGGTTATGCCTCACACACGTTCGTCTTCGTATGCAATGGAAATGGAGCATTAGGCCGGTCCTGCCGCTTGTCAAATTAATGTCAAATAAGGGACACCTAATTGCCTCAAGGGAAGTATTCCCTTCAGAGCCCAGCCTCCATCTCCATCTCCCACAGAAAGGCTTTTGACTGTTCACACAGGTCTTTCGACTTGGAGTTCCCGAGGTTGCCGCAGACCAGCTTGGGTTCCTCGTTAAGTTGGTGTATAGATGGGAACTCTCAGTCTGGGGCAGATGATGCACTCTATTCTTGGTGCTGAAGGGGGGCAGCAGTGGGAGGGCTTCTGGTGTCCTGGCCCCACTGCTGGACCTCCTGATGGCACGTGGTGTTTTTGGCCACTGTGTGACAGAGTGTTGGACTGGATGGGCCGTTGGCCTAATCCAACATTGGCTTCTCTTATGTCCTTATGTTCTTATTCTGGCACCTGTCGTCGTCTTTGAGCGAAACCTTCATCGATCAGGGATGCAAGCCCACTGTGAAGATTCGATACATCTCTGATAATGAGAAGAGGTTTTCCATTTATGGTCACAAAGCTTTGGTGGGAGGGGCCTTGCAGGAGGTCCCAGGTTAAATCCCTGGCGGATTTGGGGCCAGTGCATGGGAAGGGTTGGATCTGGGGAAAGGAGGGAGCTAAAGGGATGCGATGGCACAGAGTCCTTGCTTTGGAGAGCCAGTTTGGTGCAGTGGCTAAGAGTGACGGTCTTTAATCTGGAGAACCGGGTTTGATTCCCCACTCCTCCATATGCAGCCAACTGGGTGACCCTGAGTCAGTCACAAGTGCTCTCAGAGGCGTTCTCTCAGGAGCAGTTCTCTCAGAGCTCTCTCAGCTCCAGGTACCTCACAGGGTGTCTGTTGTGTGGGGGGGAGGAAGAGATTGGATTTATACCCCGCCCTTCACCTGGAGTCTCAGAGTAGCTTACAATCTCCTTTCCCTTCCCCTCCCCACAACAGGAACCCTGTGAGGTAAAACGGGGCTGCGAGAGTTCTGAGAGAACTGTTCATGTACGGGAAGAAAAGAACAGTCAGTTTTTATACCCCACTTTCCTGCCACTCTGCCACAAAGCAGAAGGAAACGAAGTTCCACTGCCGCAGCAGCTGAGCAGCTGTTCACCACCCTGTTCAAGCCAGATGGCTGCCAGCTGAGGAGACCCAAAGGTCACCTCCTAAGTGATCTCAGTTGTCGAAACCAGCACGTTCTCCTGTGGAACGTGTTCCCTGCAAAAAGTTCTCAGCGTCCTTGGTTTCACGTTCAACTGGATTTATTCGTGCCTGTACGGATGAAAGATTGCCACATTAATAGCCGATGAGAAGCGCTGAACCTCAGACAGAAAAGCCAAAGATTCCAAATAGGAAGGCTGAGGCCCCAAATATGAACTCAAGAAGAAAAGAGTTGGTTTTCATACCCCACTCTCAGGTTGTGGTCACAAAAACCAAATAATCCACTTTCAAACCACTTTCAATGCAGCTTTCCAACAGGATTTTACTGTGGCCCATTCGGCATCTAGCATTTGCTCTGTTGTTTTACCAAACTCCACACTGGAACAGAAAAAGATGGGGCTCCAGAACCTCATTCAAATACCCCAGGCCAAAGCCACGTACTGATTGCAGAGTCACCCCTGAATGGCCATAAAATGGCTATAAATCTATGAAGAAGAAGAAGAAGAAGAAGAAGAAGAAGAAGAAGAAGAAGAAGAAGAAGAAGAAGAAGAAGAAGAAGAAGAAGAAGAAGAAGAAGAAGAGGAGGAGGAGGAGGAGGAGGAGAGAGAGGAGGAGAAGAAGAGGAGGAGGAGGAGGAGGAGAAGAGGAGGAGGAGGAGGAGGAAATTGGATTTATATCCTGCCCTTCACTACCCAAAGGAGTCTCAGTGGCTTACAAACTCCTTTCCCTTCCCCTCCACACAACAGACACCCTGTGAGGTAGGTGGGGCTGAGAGAACTCTGACAGAAACTGCTCTGACAGAACTATGGTCATCCAGCAGGTGCAAGTGAAGGAGTGGGGAATCAATCCCAGCTCTCTCAGACTAGAGTCTGCACACTTAACCACTACACCAAACCAGCAGAGTTACCATAAAACTGAGAGATCAAAGGAAGTGAAATGGCATGCAGTCTGGACACTGCCATAAAATCCGACAATCAATCAAAGTGCAAGTGGCATGCAAAGTGGATGGGAATCTCTGTTCCAAGGTGGGTTTGGTAAAGCAACGGAGCAAATGCTAAGATGAAGAATGGGCCTGTGCGTAGTGTATCCAGCTCAAAACATGTGCCCCAGCCAGCCATGTGCTGAAACCGGTCCGACCTGTGGCTGAAACCGGTCCGACATGCGGCCGGGCGAAGCACTTGAGCTTCGCTCCAGAGAACAATGGACAGTAGGATCCCAGCTCCCTCCCAATCGGGGAGCAGGAATCATAGGAGATAACTCAATCAATGTAAATAAACCAATCACGGGGTGTGGTGTGTGTTGGGGTGTGGGTTCCTATACCCCAAGGTCCCTCCCCAACAACAGGAAACGATGCAAGCCGGCTTCACTTGTCTTGTTCTTGAACTAATAAAGTATGTGAGAGCCAGGGCTATTTTTGGGCAGGAACGCACAGGAATGGAGTTCCGGCTGGCTCCTGAGTTGGCCACGCCCAGCAGGAACTCATTAGCATAATAGGCCACACCCAGCAGCAGAAACTCATGAGGATTGGCTACATTAGTGGTGTAACATGCAAAGGAGTTCCTGCTACCAAAAAAGCCCTGGGGTTTTGACAACAAAGAAGGTAAACAGAATAAGAAGCAAAAGGTGGGTGTGGCTGGATGACCGCATTTCTGGTAGCATGGGGGAGCAGGGTAATATGCTAATGAGCTGTGCTGTCAGGGGTGTGGCCTAATATGCTAATGAGTTCCTGCTGGGCTTTTTCTACAAAAAAAGCCCTGGTGAGAGCTGAAATCACTCATCAGTCTCAGTATTCTGCACTGTGTGAACTGGCCAAGTCCAGCTGGAAATTGGACTGAAAGTGGATTGAAAGTGGATTATTTCGTGTGTGTGTCCACAGCTCCAACGTGGTTTACAGTCGCCTTTCCCTTCCTCTCTCCACAACAGGAACCCTGTGAGGGAAAACGGGGCTGAGAGAGTTCTAAGAGAACCGTGACTGCCCCAAGGCTACTTTGCAGGCTTCATGTGTGGGAAGAAAAGAGTAGTATTTTATACCCCACTTTTCTCTACCAAGTCTCACAATGGCTTAATATCACCTTCCCTTCCTCGCCCCACAACAAGCACCTTGTGAGGTAAAGTGGGACTGAGAATTCTGAGAGAACCATGCCTGGCTCAAGGCCACCTAGCAGGTTGCACAGGGAGAAGTGGGGACTCAAACCCAATTCTCCAGATCAAAACCAACCGCTGTTAGCCACGACACCACACTGGCTCTCATCTCCGCTTTCTGCTCCTCAGCCAGAACCACCTGATCTTTATTTAGTGAATCTGGGAATTATCCCCATGCAGAATGTTGGGAGGAATTTAAGAAGCAAATAAAACAAAATGAAACATCTCAATAACGCTAGCCCCATTTCTGAAGATGGTTCCACGTATTCCACCATTTGTCATCAGACTGTACCCAAAGCTGAAGTCAATTTGGGGAACATCTAAAGACCTTCCAGAGGAGCCCACTGAGTTTCCTAAGACCAGTGCAATTTCTCAGGGAGAGAAGACTTTACACATCCAGGGTTCTTTTTGTGGCAGGAACTCCTTTGCATATTAGGCGACACACCCCTAATGTAGCCAATCCTCCAAGAGCTTTCAGAGCTCTTCTTACAGGGGGCTACTGTCAGCTTTTGAAGGATTGGCTACATTAGGGGTGTGTCACCTAATATGCAAAGGAGTTCCAACTATAAAATGAGCTAAGGACATCTCTAAGTTAACAATTATACCAAAATGCCAAGTTCTCTGGTGATCAAAACTTGATTCCATTCTTACGTCATCCCCACATTTTGTAGAGAATTAGATCTCAACAATAAGTTATTACATTCAAGTGCTTAGTTCTTGTGGCCCTTTCTTACACTCCCAGGGAAATGCTGCTCACCACTTTGAGGTCGAGAAGGAATTATTCTCCTGGTCAGTTTGGCCGGGGATCCTGGAGGTTTTTTGCTCTCTTCTGGGCATGGAGCAGGGGTCACTGGGTGTCTGTGGAGGGGAGGTATTTCTGAATTTCCTGCATTGTGTAGGGGGTTGGACTAGATGACCCTGGATGTCCCTTCCATCCTCTATGATTCTATGAACTTAGGCAGATCACGAGAGGGAGGGTAGGAAGAGTTGCTTTAGTTCTCGTGGTGGCAACTACAAGCATGGATGACTTCAAGAGGGAATTAGATAAACACAAGAAGTGGGACCCGTGATACTCGTGGGAGGGGAGTATTCCCCTCAGCTCCCAGCCTGCAGAAGCAGGAGGAGCTCCACAGGAGGAGCAAATGGCCCACCAGGTCCACCAAGCCTTCTCCCCCCCAGCAGCAGTGGTGAGGCCTGAGTGGCCCACAGCTGCCAGCCACCAAGCCTTCTCCTGCACCCCCTCCCCAGCAGTGGTGAGGCTTGAGGGGCCCACAGCCACCAGTTGCCAAGCCTTCTCCCGCACCTCCTTTCCCAGTGGCAGAAGCCTGGCTTGAGTGCCCCACAGCTGCCAAGTCTTTGCTTGCACCCCCCTGTCCCCAGTGGTGGTGGTGAGGCCTGAGCCACCAGACCACCAATCCTACTCTGCCCCCTGGCAGTGGCAGCGAGACAGTGCAGGGAATGCTTTTTTAAAACTTTTTTTTGGGATCTAAGTATCCCCCCTATAGTTTTTTTAAACTTTAGAGATTTTTCTGCGCTCCTGAGGATTGCCCCAAGTGTGCAGGAAAATCTCTCTGGCCCCCAAGTGCCCCCAATGTGTGGATTTAGATATCCACACAGAGGGGGCCTCTTGGCTATTAGTATATAGATATAGAGCAGAGGTCCATCAGTGGCTATTAGCCACAAGGTATAGATAGGAACTCCCAGTTTGGGGCAGGTGATGCTTTGTATTCTTGGTGCTGGAGGGGGCAGCAGAGGGAGGGCTTCTAGTGTCCCGGCCCCACGGCTGGACCTCCTGATGCCACCTGGTATTTTTGGCCACTGTGTGACAGAGTGTTGGACTGGATGGGCCATTGGCCTGATACATCATTAGCTTCTCTTATGTTCTTTCTTATGTGTCCAAGGAAATAGTGATCACCACAAGCAATTTTTCTCCAGGCCAGTTTGCCCGGGGATCCTGGAGTTTTTTGTTTTTTTTTGGTCATCTTCTGGGCATGGAACAGGGGTCACTGGGGGCGTGGGGGGAGCTGTGAATTTCCTGCCTTCTGCTGGAGGTTGGACTAGATGACCCTGGAGATTCCTTCCAATTCTATGCTTCTACAATATGCTGAGGCACTCAGTGTTATTTCTTTCTGGTAGCTGACTGGACATGACAAAATTCTATAGACAGAGTTGTTAAGAAACGCTAGAAGAGTGTTGACAAAAACATCCTGGAAAGTCCCTGTCACAAAACAAGTCAATACGCACCTCAGGACAGTGTAACTGGCAATATTTAGCTCTGTTGGAAGCAGGTGTTTGGAAACTCTCGAAAAATTGAATTTCTGTCTGCTGACACTTGACTCTCCAGAGGACGCAAGTCTTGGCGTTACAAGTCGTTGTGTGTCAGGCCAAACTGTTTCAGCCAGAGACTGCATCAACAGCTCAGTAGAGGATCAGGCCTACCCAGTCCGGCTGCTTGAAACCGCTCGATAGGAGACGCCGCACATGTACCTTGTGAGGTGGTCATCATTGCTGTGAATTGCTCCTCACTTATTTTCAGTTTCCAGCCATTACCTCCAGTCTTTGTAGCAGCTGCAGGATCATTTTTAACCTGAAAATTGTTCGATTCTCTGGTTTTGGTACAGCCATAAAAAGGTAAAGGTAAAGGGTCCTTTACATGAAAGCCAGTTGAATCCAACTCTAGGGTTGCGGTGCTCATCTCCGTTTCAAAGCCGAAGAGCCAGCGCTGTCCAAAGACGTTTCCGTGGTCATGTGGCCGGCATGACTAAACACCAAGGTGCATGGAACATGGTGGGGTATAAATCCAGTCTCCTCCTCCTCTTTTTCTCCTCCTCTTTTTCTCCTCCTCCTCCTCCTCCTGCTGCTGCTGCTGCTGCTGCTTCTTCTTCTTCTTCTTCTTCTTCTTCTTCTTCTTCTTCTTCTTCTTCTAATTCTTCTTCTTCTTCTTCTTCTTCTTCTTCTTCTTCTTCTTCCCACGCAGCAAAGCTTTGTTACTGAGTGTGCTAGCGGACTTACACAGAGCCCAGAAGTCAGAATTAAAACGAGTAATGGTTCTTTATGATATGGAAATCCATTCTAGACAGTATAGATGAGAGAAAGAGATAGAATCTCATCTAGTTAACTGGGATGGGGGCGGACGCAGGGAAGCGTACCCTGCATCCATCATTCAGAGATGGAGAGCCATGTCCTCCTTCTTTGTTTGTGCGTGAGAGAGGGACGGGGACGGGGACCGGGGGGGTCAAGCTGGAAGGATAGCCCAGGCAAGCCCGATCTCGTCAGATCTCGGAAGCTAAGCAGGGTCGATTCTGGCAAGGACTTGGAAGGGAGACCTCCTTGGAATATCAGCAGTTGGGAGGTGGGGGCAGGCTTTATTCAGCCACCTCTCTGAATATACTCCAGGCCCTCAGTAAGGGGTCACTCGCCAGAGGTCGCCATGACTTCCAGGTGCACGTGCACACACACACAAACATATATGAAAAAATACCAAAAAAAACCAAAGAAAAAAAGAAAGTCTTGTCCCTGAGAATAACATTCTACTTCATAGAATCATAGAATGTTAAGAGTTGGAAGGGACCCTGCAGGTCATCTAGTCCAACCCCCTGCACTCTGCAGGATCGTAGCCGAAAGACAGCCCTACATACTTACATACCTACAACATACTCGAAAGATGGTTGTCCAGTTTCTTCTTGAAAACATCCAGCGAAGGAGCATCCACCACCTCCCGAGGTAGCCTGTTCCACTGCTCAACCACTCTTACAGTTAAGAAGTTTCTCCTGATATTTAGCCGGTAACGACTCCCTTGTAATTTCCACCCATTAGATCTAGTCTTGCAATCTGGAGCAAGAGAGAATAGATCTGCTCCATCTTCTACATGACAGCCCTTCAAATACTTGAAGATTGCAATCATGTCCCCTCTAAGCCTTCTCTTTCCCAGGCTAAACATACCCAACTCCCTCAGCCTTTCCTCATAAGACTTGGATTCCAACCCTCTCACCATCCTGGTTGCCCTCTTCTGGACACACTCGAGCTTGTCAACATCCTTCCTACAATGTGGTGCCCAAAACTGGACACAGTACTCCAGGTGAGGCCTGACCAGAGCAGAATAGAGCGGAACTACCACCTCCCGTGATCTGGACACAATGCTTCTGTTAATGCATCCTAAGAGAAGCCAGAGTTGGAACAGGCCAATGGCCCATCCAGTCCAGCACTCTGTCACACAGTGGCCAAAAATACCAGGTGCCATCAGGAGGTCCACCAGTGGGGCCAGGACACTAGAAGCCCTCCCACTGTTGACCTCCCCCCCCAAGCACCAAGAATGCAGTGCCTCACTTGCCCCAGAGTCCCTATCTATACCTTGTGGCTAATAGCCACTGATGGACCTCTGCTCCATACGTTTATCTAATTCCCTCTTGAAGCCATCCATGCTTGTAGCTGCCACCACCCCCTGGGGCAGTGAATCCCATGTGTTAATCAATCTGGGTGAAAAATGACTTCCTTGTATCCGTTCTAACCTGACTGCTCAGCAATTTCATGGAGTGCCCACAAGTTCTTGTATTGTGAGAAAGGGAGAAAAGGACCTCTTTCTCCACTTGCTCCGTCCCATGCATAATCCTGTAAACCTTGATCATGTCACCCCTCAGCCGTCATTTCTCCAAGCTAAAGAGCCCCAAGTACTTCGACCTTTGTTTTTCTTTTGCCGACTTAAGGAAGAAGGGAAGTGGATTCCCCCCCCCATTTCTGACTTTCTCTTTCTTTTAATCTACCTTGTCAGTGTTCAGTCATGCGAATACCTTATTTGTCTTGTGCGGTCTTTTACGCAAACCATATTCAGGATGGTTATCCTTGTGAGAACAATTAGCCGTAGCTTTCCCGACACCTTCAACGGGAAGGGAGGTGTCGAAGAACGCTGCCTGATAAGAGGCAGATACGGAACTCGGAACTCACTAAACAATTCCTCTATGAGTAGGAGGACAGAAGAGGAGAGGCGTTCAGGTGAAATCAGGGATATTTTTAGCAACGTGAACTTTATGGCTTTGGAGGAAGGAAATGAATGTCTGGATGATGTTTGGCAGTGAAACAGAAGCCGATTGTTGGTCTTCCTTAAAATAGGACTTTTTTGTGTGTTCTACAGATGTAAGATGTGTTGAATCACAGAGGTTCATGCCTCCTCTTCTCTAAAGGGTGGGAAACGTAGGTCAGTTTTCACAGATTTCTTTGGAGAACAAAGCGTGGGGGACTTCTTCCGTCACTTGTAGTTCAGCAAGTGCTGTGAGATTTGCAACGAGCCCTAGCAATGGCCCTTTCTGCTCTCTCCTTTTAAGCCATGTTCTCCGCGGTGTCTTCCAAGCAATTCTGCACTAAAATCATAAGAGAACATAAGAACGTAAGAGGAGCCAATGTTGGATCAGGCCAGTGGCCCATTCAGTCCAACACTCTGTCGCACAGTGGCCAAAAATACCAGGGGCCATCAGGAGGTCCAGCAGTGGGGCCAGGACACTGGAAGTCCTCCCATTGTTGCCCCCCCAGGCACCAAGAATACAGGGCATCACTTGCCCCAGAGTTCCTATCTATACCTTGTGGCTAATAGCCACTGATGGACCTCTGCTCCATATGTTTATCTAATTCCCTCTTGAAGCCATCCATGCTTGTAGCTGCCACCATCTCCTGTGGCAGTGAATTCCATGTGTTAATCAGTCTTTCGGTGAAGAAGTGCTTCCTTTTATCCGTTCTAACCCGACCACTCAGCAATTTCATTGAGTGCCCACGAGTTCTTGTATTGTGAGAAAGGGAGAAAAGTACCTCTTTCTCTACCTGTTTTATCCCATGCATAATCTTATAAACCTCGATCATGGCAACCCTCAGCCGTCGTTTCTCCAAGCTAAAGAACCCCAAGTGTTTTAACCTTTCTTCATAGGGAAGGTGTTCCAACCCTTTTATCATTCTAGTTGCCCTCTTCTGCACTTTCCCCAAAGCTATAATATCCTTTTAAGATATGGTGACCAGAAAATCGAGTTCAACCTTCTTTTTATTCTGGGCTTTCCCCCCATTCTGCATGGCATTACCTCCCTTCAGTGGTCAGCCTGGTTTCAGACTGCTGTTGCACCAGGTTATTTGGATGCTGTTTTGCCGTGGACTTAAATTGCCTCGACTCGAACACTCAGGAAATCTGGAGTGGCAGGCAAATGCAGAAAGGACCGATAACGTTGGTCCTACAGATTGTTTCCTGTTGTTGGGGAGGGACTGTATCTCAGTGATAAAGCTCACGTTTTGGATTTAGAAGGTCCTGAGCTGCATTCATGCCAATTCTGGTCAAAAGACTTCAGGAAGCAGAGCTCCAAGAGGACTCCTGTTTGGAAGGGCTGTGGCTCAGTGGCAGAGCATCTGCTCGGCATGCAGAAGGTCCTAGGTTGAATCCATGGCATCTCAGACTAAAAGGATCTGGTGGTGGGTGATATGAAAGAGGTCTTCTGGAGATCCTGGAGAGCCACTGCCAGTGTGAGTAGACTACCTTGATGGGCCAATGGTCTGATTCAGTATAAGGCAGTTACCTTCAGGTCCAGGGCCGTGGCTCAGTGGTAGAACAGCTGCTTGGCATGCAGAAGGTTCCAGGTTCAGTCCCCGGCACCTCTATCTATACAGGTCTTCCCTTGAGGTTGATCTGGGAGCTCCAGCTGATCCAGAATGCAGCATCATAGGTCCTTACGGGGATTGCTCAGACAGCACATATTCAACCTGTGCTGCATGAGCTGCACTGGCTTCTGGTGGAGCACTGGATCAAGTTCAAGGTGCTGTCTTTGACCTTAAAGGCAGGGGTGTCGAACTCATTTGTTATGAGGGCTGGATCTGACATAAATGAGAGCTTGTTGGGCCGGGCCATGTGTGCCATAAAATGTAATGCCAGGTAACAAAGATATAAACTTTATAAAGGACACAGACAAACACAAAGATTTCTTTAAAGTATCGATAAAACATGCTTAAAACATTAGCACTCTTGCAATGTTTTGTTTTTTTAACAGTCTTTGATAACTGACCCCTCTTGCTCTGAATTATTGCATCAAAATCTGGAGACAATGTCTGGGCTGTAGCAATCTTGAGTGTGCTGTTCAGGTGTTGCTCAGGTGTGTATCTGTAAAGTGCAAACCTACTTTTGGTTTATTAACATTCATTACAGAAATCTCATGGCCAATGCTCTGAGCCTGACCCAGAGGAAAACATGAAATGGATGGGCATTGCAAGCTTTTGGACATAAATTGCTTCAAGTACTGGTCAAGAACATGTGAAGGCACCATGACATGAGGGCTATGTCTTTGTCTACAAAACAATAGTCCTCCCCAGAGAAATAACAACAACTCCTATGAAGCAATGGCAGAAGAGAGAGACAGCAATGTATAGTGGTCAGTATTAGCCTACTACCTGGGAAGTCTACATCCAAAATCCCTGGTCAGCAAAGGAAATGTGCTGGGTGAACTTGGTGTGGACACACAATCTCAGCCTAATCCACCTCACTGGTTTATTGTTATTCTTCAACTAAATAGTTCACATTGCTTTCCTACTAAGAAAGACTGGATCATGATGACATGAATACAGTGAAAAAGAGGAGGGGATGAAAGTTGCACCCAGGAGAGCCCTGACATAATGAGCCCAACAAAACTCTCTCTCTCTCTCTCTCTCTCTCTCTCTCTTCTCTCTCTCTCTCTCTCTCTCTCTCTCTCTCTCTCTCTGTAGAAAGGCAAAAAGCTTATACCTTGGATAAAACTTTGTTGGTCTTAATGGTGCTTTGTATCTCTCCTGTGCAGTTCAGGGAATGGGGCAAACTAAGCTCTCACTCTTTCCCTCCTCCCCCTCTCTTCCTCCCCAGGGGACAAGGAGTTGGGAGGCACCTCAGCCAATGGAGGGAAGAGAGGCTTGGCTCAGTAGTTCTGCTGTGCAATTGAGAGAACCTGGAAAAGCAAGCTCTTGCTCTTTCCCTCCCTCCCTTTCCCTCCCTTCCTTTCCAAGGGAGGAGGGGGGGAGTCTTAGTCAATGCAGGGAAGATTTGCTCTGTAGCTCTTGTGCAATTGAGAGATCCTGGCAAAGCAAGCTGTGACACACAAGGAAGCAGGAGAGAGGGAGAAGGAAGCAAAAGAGAGACAGTTGCTTGCGGGCCAGATACAAGCCCCGTGGGAGCCAGATCTGACCCATGGGCCACATGTTTGACTCCCCTGATCTAGCCTAATTGCTGAAGGAGGAACAAACTGGAACACGAATCTCTGCAGGAGCAGGAAGTCTCCAAAAGAGCCAATCAGGAGACAGCGAGGACACAATTTGAAAAAGAGGGAAGTCCCTAGTGTAGCTATGCTGACTACAAGCCCTTCAGCCGTCCCACTGCAGGATGATCTTCTTATCTTCTTCATAAGGTTGCACTATAGACCTTGCATATTCCAGCAAAGCTAAGTCAGCCCACTAGTCTGTTAAGGTCTTTCTTCTCTGCTTTGACTGGTAGCAGCTCTCCAGGGACTCAGGGCTTCCCCATCACTTGCAAACTGATCCTTTTAATTGCAAATGCCAGGAATTGAACCTGGGGATCATCTGCATGCAAAGCAGATGCTGTACCACCGACCTAGAGCCCTTTCACATGAAGATGTGAACCCTGCAAGAAAGTGAACGTTCAGGGACGCATGTGGACCAACGGCTCTCCAGGGTCCCTCTGGATTTTGTTTGAAAATCACAAGTTTAGACATAGGAGAAGTGCAGTAGCTCAGCAGAAGAGCATATCAAAGGTCCCAGTTTCAATCTCCAGTTAAGGGGTCCTTGAGCAGCAGATTTTGGGAAACACCCTTCTCACCTAAGACCAGGACTAGTTCTGCAAAGCAGCTTGCCCCACCGTCATCCTCCACAGTTATTTGCAGTTAGTAATAATTTCCCCACAGGTTGATGCAGGGCAGGGTTCTGACCAGGCCCGTAGCTACAGTGGGGCGTCTCGGGGCTAGGCCCCCTGACTTGCTGGCAAGGCCCCCCCGACTCCCCATCCAGCCCAGGGTGTCACAGCCTTCTGCCCTGGATTAATTTGATTAGCCAGTGCCCCCTAAGGAATTCAAATGCCCCTGGACTTAAAAAATCCTAGCTACGGGCCTGATTCTGACCCACATCTTCCTTCCTCCCCCCACATCTTTTGAATCCTGCGTTTGCCAGAAGTTTCCATCGCCACGCTCCTGAACTCGCGGTTTCAAGTGGGGCATTCTTCACATCGCACCTAAACTCCACATTGGCATAATCTGAATCATACCGGCTCCTTTTTCCCTTGCCCAACACTCCCGCCCAGTCACAGACGTCATCTCTTGCTGCAGGAATTCCTCCAACTGCTGAATCAGTGATTCAGATCCAAAGTTCTTTGACGTGCCAGGAATGAGAGGCAAGTACGTGATGCAGAAATGGTCTAGGTTGGCCAGGCCCCCACTAGGGGTGGGGGACATCCTGCTCTGGGGGCCCTCCCACCCAGCACCAATCAGCTGGCTGGCGGGGGACTTACCAACAGCAAAAGAAGGTATAGGTTGGCATCACTGATAATGCAGTGATGTCACTTCTGGTACCCCCTGGAAGTGATGTCATCACACTCTGGCATTTGGGCAACAAGTCGATGGTAAAAATGGCTTCTACCATAGGGCTCTTGCCTAAGCCAGTTTGGTGTAGTGGTTAAGTGCCTGGACTCTAATCTGGGAGAACGGGGTTTGATTCCCTACTCCTCCACTTGCAGCTGCTGGATGACCTTGGGCAAGCCATAGCTCTGGCACAGCTGTTCTTGAAAAAAGAGCGGTTTATGTCAGAGCTCTCTCAGCCCCACCTACCTCACAGGGTGTTTGTTGGGGGAGGGGAAGGGAAAGGAGTTTGTAAGCTGCTCTGAGACTCCGAGTGAAGGGTGGGGTATAAATCCATTCTCCTCCTCCTCCTCCTCCTCCTCCTCCTCCCCCTCCTCCTCCTCCTCCTCTTCTTCTTCTTCTACCAGAGCACCAACATGCCACCGGCAAAATGATGACATCACTTCCCGTGTGCACTCGAAGTGTTGTCACTGCTTTGCCAGCAATGCCAGCCTCTCTTTGCTCCCGGTGTTTCCCTAACACCCACCTGACAACCCTACCTGAGATCCTGGTGAGCCGCTACCCGTTAGAACAGACAATAATTATCTAGAGGGGCTTTTTTGTCTGATTTGGTAAAAGGCAGCTGCAGATGTCAGTTGCTGTAAGATGCTGCCATCATCCAGGAAGACTCCAACAGTCATTTTAATAAACATTGTGACTCATTTGTATTTTAGCTGCTGAAGCGCACGCAAAGAGCCAGTTTGGTGTAGTGGTTAAGTGTGCGGACTCTGATCTGGGGGAAACCCGGTTTGATTCCCCACTCCTCCACTTGCACCTGCTGATGTGACCTTGGGTCAGTCACAAGCTCTGGCACAGCTGTTCTCTCAAGGACAGTTTCTATCAAGAGGTCTCTCAGCCCCACCTACCTCACAGGGTGTCTGTTGTGGGGAGGGGAAGGGAAAGGAGTTTGGAAGCCAGTCTGAGACTCAAAAGTGAAGGGCAGGGTATAAATCCAATCTCCTCCTCCTCCTCCTCCTCCTCCTCCTCCTCCTCTTCTTCTCCTCCTCCTCCTCCTCCTCCTCCTCCTCCTCCTCCTCCTCCTCCTTCTCCTTCTAAGCTTCATGTCCATTCCACCACCATTCTGCGACCAAAGCCAATTGCCCTTCAAAGCAAGACGTTACAGGAGTGATGTTTCCCGCTACAACGGGCCCTGAGGGCCTTGGAAGAAGCCTGCTGCCTCCCAGAGGACTTTTCCTTGCGAGACCAGATCTTCCCCACTGCAGCCGTCTCTTGCATCCAGTCACCCATTTTGACATTTTGATTCATCGCCTGGGAAGACTGAAGTCCTCGATGTGACACCAGCATCACAGCTCTCGGTTTCTGACATGAAAGCATCCATTACAAGCCTTTGACGGCGTCAGCCATGATGGAGACATCTCTGACAGTCCGTATTAGGAGTGTTAGCCCAAGCAAGGAAGGAGGGAAGAAACTCCCCCCCCCCACGGTCGACTGGCAAGTCTCTTCAGATCAGGAGGACCAGAACACAGTTGAGAGGAGGTGGACTCCAAGACACCTTCAGGGTTTTACTTTTGATAGAATCTTGAGCGAATAATTGGTTTCCCTCCAAGGTGCTGAGGGTAGCACCTTGAGTTGCCCACATCAAGGTGGTCGCTGGAGATCTCCTGGGATGACAACTGACCTCCAGGCAACAGGAGAAAGTGGCTGCTTTGGAAGGTGGCTGTATGACATTCTACCCTGTCCCTCTCCTCCCCCAAACCCATCCTCCTAAAGCTCCACTCCCGAAATCTCCAGGTGTTTCCCAACCCAGAGCTGACAACCTTCAGCAGGGTGGATTCCAACCGTAGCAGTCTTCTGATGAAGTCAACAAAGCGAGCTGGTCCCACTGACCATCTCTACTGGCTTTCCGAAGCATCAATGGCTGAGTTCAGACTGGCAATTTGCCCCGCTATAGCCACGTTTCCCAAGTGGATTAAAGGGGGCGTTCACACAGGCACATCTGCCTGGCGTTCCCCACCTGTAGTCAACTTGTGCTGTTCCGCTTCGCTCCCGTGTTTAAGAGATACCTGTTGAAAGCAGTAGCAAATCCCAGAGAGTGCCTTTATCCCGCTTCATTCTGCTTCCGGGAAGTGTGAACGCTAACCTGAAAAGTCGGGAATAATCTGCAGTAACGCATAAGGTGCACTTGATTGCCCTGGAGAGGCAGCAGCAATATGATTGGCTGTGCTCCATTCTACCACCCAATGCAGTGCCAGCGCAACAGGATCCTCCCCAAATCACCCTGATGTGCATGAGCACTCATGCGCTCATGCATGCACACACACATACACACATAGCCGAATTACCTGGAAAAAGCCGTTTACAGCCGCGCCCCCAGGCCAGCGGTCTGAATGCTCCCATGCGCCTCCTCCCAGTATGCTCCCACATCAGTCCGCACAGTGTGACCAGGAAAATTCGGAATAGTTTGTTTCATGGCTTTTTTGCCACGACTGGCTCCTGCTTCAAACTGCCAGTCTGAACTCAGCCAATATGACTACATTGGGGCTGAACCAGAAGAGTCACTGGAGTTCCAGGAATGGAGCTCTCGGTATCCCTCACCTTTTCAACTGGTGGAAAGTGCCATGGAGTCACAGCTGACTTCTGATGACCCTGAAAGGTTTTCAAGGCAAGAGACATTCAGAGGTGGGTTGCCTCTGCATAGCAACCCTGGACTTCTTTGGTGGTCTTCCATCCAAGGACTAACGAGAGCTGGCTTTGCTTAGAAGAGGAAGAAGAAGAACAGAAGAAGAGATTGGATTTATACCCCGCCCTTCACTTGAAGTCTCAGAGAGGCTCACAAACGCCTTTCCCTTCCCCTCCCCACAACAGACACCCTGGGATGTAGGCGGGGCTGAGAGAGCTCTGACAGAATCTGCTCTTTTTCAAGAACAGCTGTGCCAGAGCTTGTGACTGACCCAAGGTCACATCAGCAGGTGCAAGCGGAGGAGTGGGGAATCAAACCCGGTTCTCCCAGATTAGAGTCCGCTCACTTAACCACTATACCAAACTGGCTCTGAGAGCTTGGGCTGTGACAGTTATATGACGGAAAGTGCTGTCAATTTGCAGCCAGCTGATGGTGACCCCATAGGGTTTTTAAGGCAAGAGACATTCAGAGCTGGTTCACCATTGCCTGTCTCTGGGCCAATCTGCATTTAGCATTTGCTCTGTTGCTTTATGAAACCCACACCGGAACAGAAAAAAGATGCAGTTCAAAACCACATTCAACTACCCCGGGCCAACACTGTACTGACTGCAGAGTCACCCCTGAATGGCCATAAAACGGCCATAAATCTATGCAGACAGCCACCATAAAAGCAGAGATCAAACGAAGTGAAAGCAGCATGCGGTCTGGACACTGCCATAAAATGTGACCCTTAGTCAAAGTGAAAGTGGCATGCAATGTACCTACCTCACAGGGTGTCTGTTGTGAGGAGAGAAAGGGAAGGTAATTGTAGGCTGCTCTTTGGGTATTGAAAAGTGGGGTATAAAAACAACTTCTCCTCCTCCTCCTCCTCCGCCTTCTTCATGGTCCTGATCGGAATCAGCTTACCCCTCTGCTCTTACCCAAGCCAGCAAGAGCCAGCAGTCTTATACATAGACCTTATACATATCTTTAAAAGGAAGCTGTCTTATACTGAAACAGACCACTGGTCTATCTGCTCTGATCAGCAGCGGCTCTACAGAGTCGTGACTGGAGGTCATACAAATCACCTTTCCACCTTTGACCAGAGAATTGCTGGAGAGTGCAGCTGATATCTTTTGTGTGCAACCGGATGCCCAGCCACTGAGTCATGGCCCTTCCCCTTTAATTAATTTGAATACTCATTACTTCACTGATTTCTGGTTTTCACTTGTAGTATTACAAACTCCCATACCTATCTTGATAGAAAGGCAGTGTGCAGTTGATACCTCAAGATTCCCAGCGCCGTAAATGGTGTGCCTGGATACCTCTGCTTCAGTCTTATATATTTATGAAACCACCTCTTCCCGTATTGTCCTACTGCGCACTCTTAAAAAGATTTTCAATATTCCCCATGTGCTCAGGAGCTTCCGACGCGTGCTTTCGTATCGCCATCAAGAAACGAGCCCATCTCCATACCCAGTGCTAGAGAAAACAGAAATTTCTTGCCATATTTCAAGCATGAATTCCACTTCAGGGGAAGAAGCTTAAGAAATTAGGGATGCCGTGCATAGATGTGATTCCCAGAGTCAAATATTACATATTGTGAGGAATTTCACATTTCACAGCATAGGGGACAATGTTATCTAGTCTAGGAAACGGGGGAAGGAAATTCTGAAAGGTTGTTCTCTTGAGCAGGATAGGAAGCAAAATAGGCTGGTTTGGACCGTGGAATGGGGAAGGAAGACGCAGTATCCTGTTGATGTTCTGGAATGAGGAAACCCGTTCCCCAGTTTTCAGTCCGCCACTCTTAACCACTGAACCAAACTGGTGTGAAGGACCTGATGTGAAAGACCTCTGCCTGAGACCCCAGAGAGCGCCTGCCAATCTGAATAGACAATACTGACCCTGATGGACTAATGATCTGATTCAGTAGAAACTTCACAAGTTCATGTGCATCTAGCTCTTGGTGAGGGGCCACGGCTCAGTGGCGGAGCATCTGCTTGGTATGTAGAAGGTCCCAAGTTCAATCCCTGGCTTGTCCAGTTAAAAAGGACCAAGTAATAGTGTTGGGAAAACAGGCAAAAATACTTAAATACTCCGAGTTTGCAATGGATCTTTGCTTCACTGGAGAGTAGACATTTCTTTCTACGAAAAAGCTTTCTTTCCAAGGGAAAAGGGTACGCAGGAAACCTACAAAATAAAAGAGACACCTAGAGCTACATATTCACATCTTTACAGCTACAGGCATATGGTCACACAACAATGGAGATTCTCCTTCTTCCTGACCCCTAGCAGGAATTCACCTGACTGCATTAACCAATCAGTGTTACAAAACAGACCTCAGTTTTCCCAGGCTTTGATTGCATTGGCTTTGTGCCAGGTTCCTTCTGGGTCAGGCTAAACAATAGCACAGAAGGTAAAACAGATTAATCCTATAATGACTGGAATCTAGACCTTGCACCTCACATATTTCCAACAAATAGATGATGTGAAAGACCTCTACTGAGATCCTGGAGAACCACTGCCAGTCTGAGTTGACAGTATTGACCTTGATGGACCAAGAATCTGATTCAGTATAAGGCAGTTTCATGTTTATTCATGTATGGGCATCTTCTCTGGCTTAAATCCCAGCTGATTCTGACATGAAGTCACTACAGGAGAAAACTGCTTCTATTTCAGAAAGGGAGGTATGAAATACAGTCCTTTTATCCACCATGGCTAATGTACTGTACCTTTTGTCAGTGAATTCCTGCCTTCCACTTAAAGCTCAAATTTGGCATTAAACAGAGATGGTTAATGTGCCGCTCACTGCGCATTTCAATACCCCAAACCATTACAATCCCCCTGTAATTTTTTATTCCTTGGGCATATTGGCGAAAACATTTGTCAGGCTGACAGATATGGATATAATATATAGATTTCCAAGGAAACAAACAAGGAACATGCATAAATATAGATCGCCACAGTAGGAGACATGCTCATGTGCCAATGGCGGGATACGTTTTGATATATTCTGGCGGGGTTTTGATGTCTCCTTTCGCCGCGTTGATTGGACCGAGGTTTCCAGCTTTGATAACTAATGTCTCTCATCGACTGTGAAAAGTAACATCAGCTGAGGAAATGCATGGGGGGGGGAAAGATAGACAGTGTCTGTTTTCTCAAGCAGATGGAGGTAGCAGGGAAGAATGTTCTGGAAGTAAATCTACAAATAACAAAGGCGACATGGGATTAGAAAGGATCCATCACTTGTGGGAAAGTTGTTTCACCAGCATCGGACTCTAGAGGAGAACCAATTCGGGCTGGAGTGAAAATGAGAAGGGTTGCAAGGTCTGGCAAGGTTTCCAGGACCTAAACACAAATTTAGAAAATTTTCCAGATGTTGCTTTTGAAATTTAACCACCAGGGATTCCTTAAAAAAAACAACCACAACTTTTCAAAATGTTCTTACTTTTCAAAATGTTCTTATCGGCGACCTTTCTTGATGAAGAGAGATTGCTAACATGAGTTCTTTTTTTAAAAAAAACACCTTGTTTGAACATCAGATCTGTTTTTCTCACAAATGCTAAAAGCAGCAATGTTTACATGTGACCATGTTTTGTTTTGTTTTAAAAAATGAATTAGACAATTATGGCTTTAAATTTATTGAAAGCGGGTTCCCGCCAGGGCTGGCTCACTCACTAGGCGAACTAGGTGTTTGCCTAGAGCGCGCCGGCCCTTAGGGGCGCCAAAAGCCCCCCGCCAACCCCCCCCTTCCCTGGCTTGCCAGTGCTCAGATGGAAGGGATGGGGGTTTAAACCCCTGCCCCTTCCCTGGCTTGCTGGCGTGCCCTGGCGGCGGGCAAGAGGGGGAAGGAGGAGGAGGAGGGGAGCCCTCCCTCGCCCTGGGGAGCCCCAGCGGTGGAGAGGCGGGAGGTTGGCAACCCTGTAATTGGGCACACGCTGGGGGGCACCAGAAGGTAGCCCCGCCTAAGGCGCAAAAAACCTCGGGCCGGCCCTGGTTCCCGCAATGCAACATTCTATGTGTTTTGCTGACCCACATTCTGTTCTGCGCTGGTACAAACTGACTTTCAAAAGTTGTATTTTATTTTATTTATTTATTGCATCCCACCCTCCCCACAAGCAGGCTCAGGGTGGGTTCCAACAGTATAAATGCAAGAAGAAGAAGAAGAAGAAGAAGAAGAAGAAGAAGAAGAAGAAGAAGAAGAAGAAGAAGAAGAAGAAGAAGAAGAAGAAGAGGAGGAGGAGGAGGAGGAGGAGGAGGAGGAGGAGGCGGGAGGGAGGCGGAGGAGGAGGAGGAGGCGGAGGAGGAGGAGGCGGAGGAGGAGGAGGCGGAGGAGGAGATTGGATTCTACCCAAAGGTGTATCAGAGGGGCTTACAAACTCCTTTCCTTTCCCCTCCCCACAACAGGCACCCTGTGAGGTAGGTGGGGCTGAGAGAACTCTAACACCAACTGCTTTTTTCAAGAACAGCTGTGCCAGAACTATGGCTTGCCCAAGGTCACCCAGCAGGTGCAAGTGGAGGGAGTGGGGAATCAAACCCGGTTCTCCCAGATTAGAGTCCGCGCTCCTAACCACTACACTAAACTGTATACAATACAATTGAAACCACTTAAAATAGCAGTACAAAACAGCACAAAATCCCAAGGTATCATGCAAAATCCAATCAGGTGTCTTAGCAATTAAGATGGAGTTAAGAATCCAGGCCACCAATGGGAGGCCAGCCAGAAAGTGAGGGAGGGGACGTCCGCTGCCTCAACCAAAAAACTCCATCCTACAGGCCCTGTGGAATTGTAATAAATCCTGCAGGGCCCTGATCTCATATGGGAGCTCATTCTACTAGGTGGGGGCCAGGGCTGAAAAGGCCCTGCGACTAGTCGAGGCAAGTTGGACATCCAAGGGGGCCGTGGACTACTAAGAGATGTTGATTTGTAGACCTCAGTGCTCTGCAGGGCCCACATGAGGATGATGCTGAAGGTAATAGAAGGTACTCCCAGAAGCAGAAGCGAACTTTCCTGTCTCTCCCCATTATAAGAACATAAGAGAAGCCAATGTTGGATCAGGCCAATGGCCCATCCAGTCCAACACTCTGTCACACAGTGGCCAAAAATACCAGGTGCCATCAGGAGGTCCACCAGTGGGGCCAGGGACACTAGAAGCCCTCCCACTGCTGCCCCCCCCCCAGCACCAAGAATAGAGTGCATCACCTGCCCCAGACTGAGAATTCCCATCTATACCCTGTGGCTAATAGCCACTGATGGACTTCTGCTCCATATGTTTATCTAATTCCCTCTTGAAACTGTCCATGCTTGTAGCCGCCACCACCTCCTGTGGCAGTGAATTCCACATCTTAATCACTCTTTGGGTGAAGAAGGACTTTCCTTTATCAACCCTTCCTGCCCTCCCTCTTATGATCTGCCTAAGTTCACAGAATCCCCAATGCTGTCAGATGGCCATCTAGCCTCTGTCTGAAAACCTCCAAAGAAGGAGAGCCCACCGCCTTCCGAGGAAGCCTGTTCCACTGAGGAACCGCCTTGCCAGGAAGTTCTTCTGAATGTTTAGCCAAAAAACTCTTCTGATTTAATTTCAACCCGTTGGTTCTAGTCTCATCTTCTGGGGCAACAGAAAACAACCCGGTACCATCCTCCAGATGACAGCCCATCAAGTACCTGAAGATGGTTATCGTCAGGGCTATTTTTGGGCACGAACACACAGGAATGGAGTTCTGGCTGGCTCCCAAGTTGGCCACACCCAGCAGGAACTCATTAGCATAATAGGCCACACCCAACAGTAGAAATTCATTAGGATTGGCTACATCAGGGGTGTGTGTGGCCTAACATGCAAAGGAGTTCCTGCTCCAAAAAAAAGCCCTGGGTTTTGACAACAAACAAGGTAAACAGAATAAGAAGCAACAGGTGGGTGTACCTGGATGACCACACTTCTGGTAACACGGGGGTGTGGCCTAATAGGTTAATGAGCTGTGCTGTCGGGGTGTGGCCTAATATGCTAATGAGTTTCTGCTGGTGGGTGTGGCCTATTATGCTAACAAGTTCCTGCTGGGCTTTTTCTACAAAAAAGCCCTGGTTATCGTATCACCTCTCAGTGGTCTCCTCTCCAGGCTAAAGGTAAAGATTGACCACTTCAGTGTCCTAAGAGAAATTAATCAACTTTTTTTTTTTTTAAAAAGTAAGGCTTCTATATATAAAAAGCATTTATTAAGTCTCAGGTACTACACAGAGAAAAGGGCCCTTTGAAAGGCAGGGGTCATTTACAGAGGAAGCTTTGTTGCTAGGCGACCGCCACACTGAAGTGTGGAGGCAATATGGGTTGTTCTCCCAAATACAGAAATGCTAATTAGCGAGCACAGTTAACTGATTACGAACAAAGTTCTGCGCGTTCCATCAAAGCGGAGAGGGAAGTTGTGGGGGTGATTTCTCCCCCCCCCCCCGCTTCAATAAGGCACACCGAGTCTCCAGTCAGAGTCTAGAAGTGAAAGCCCGCCGAATTTTGTCGGAGGAAATGAAAGACAGCGAAGTCACTCTTGTTAATTGCTAGGTGATTAATCTCTCGGCGGGCGGACTGGGGAAGGATGAGAAGAACGGGAAGGGATGCCAACAGTCATCGATACTCTTTTTTTTTTGTTTTTCACAAGCCAGCTGGTGGCAAAAAAAATAAAATTAAGGGAAAAGGGATCTGGTGTTAGGGCTGTTTCTGAAATTCTCCTCATCTGACCCTCCCCCTCTCTAATTTGGGAATTCAAAATAACTGGGTGTTGACTCCGAAGCAGAACTAGGATGGTTTGGGGGCAGGGATGTGGTGGGAGGGCTGGCGTTGTGAAGATGATGATGTCACTTCCTGGAGGAACCCGGGAGTGACGGTGGTAGCTCTGGGAATCACCGGGAACTCTATGGTAAAAGAATTCTAGATTCCTAGAGTTTTCCCAGTAGTGACGTCATCACGCTTGGCAAGTGTAAATTGATCCACATCGGGACAAAAAAAAAATCCCAGCTTCAGTATAGGCTAATGGTGTCTGAATTTGCTGAGTCTGGGAAGGGAAAAGATCTTGGAGTCATAGTGGAGAGCTCAATGAAAGCATCAACCCTGTGTGCTGCAGTGGTGAAAAGGGCAAACTCTATGTTAGGGGTTATTTGGAAAGGGATTGAGAATAAGAACATAAGAACATAAGAGAAGCCAATATTGGATCAGGCCAATGGCCCATCTAGTCCAACACTCTGTTACAAAGTGGCCAAAAATACCAGGTGCCATCAGGAGGTCCAGCAGTGGGGCCAGGACACTAGAAGCCCTCCCACTGCTGCCCCCCCAAGCACCAAGAATACAGAGCATCACTTGACCCAGACTGTGAGTTCCTATCTATACCCTGTGGCTAATAGCCACTGATGGACTTCTGCTCCATATGTTTATCTAATTTCCTCTTGAAACTGCCCATGCTTGTAGCTGCCACCAGCTCCTGTGGCAGTGAATTCCATGTGTTAATCACTCTTTGGTGAAGAAGTACTTCCTTTTATCTGTTCTAACTTGACTGCTCAGCAGTTTCATTGAGTACCCATGAGTTCTTGTATTGTGAGAAAGGGAGAAAAGTACTTCTTTCTCAGCCTGCTCAATCCCATGCATAATCCTCAATCATGTCACCCCTCAGCTGTCATCATAAAATGGCTGATACTGTAATGCCCCTGTATAGATCTATGGTGAGGCCTCACTGGGAATACTGTGTACAGTTCTGGTCACCGTATCTCAAAAAGGACATTGCAGAGGTGGAAAAAGTACAGAGAAGGGCAACCAAGATGGTTAGGCGGTTGGAGCACGTTTCCTATGAGGAAAGACCAGAGGGAGTCTGGGACTTTTCAGTTTAGAAAAGAGACGACTAAGAAGGGGCATGATAGAGGTTGATAAAATTATGCATGGGGTGGAGAGAGTTGACAAAAGAGAACTATTTCTCCCTCTCCCAAAATACCAGAACTTGAGAGCAGCCAATGAAGCCAATGTGCAGTAGGTTCAGGACGGACAAAAGGAAATACTACTTTACACAGAGAGTGGAATTTGCTGCCAGAGGATGTAAGGATGGCCACAGAAATAAACAGATTTAAAAGGGAATTAGATAGATTGATGGAGGATAACTCTATCAATGGCAACTAGCCATGGTGGCTGAGGGGAACCTCCACATTCAGAGGCACTGATCCTCTGAATTCCAGAGCCAGGAGTCAACATCAGGGGATGGCCTCCTCCTCTATGCCCTGTTGTTGGCCCTCCAGAGGAACTGGTTAGCCACTGTGTGAGACGGGATGCTGGACTAGATGGACCATGGGTCTGATCCAGCAGGGCTCTTCTGATGTTCACTTGCAATGCCAATTAGATTTTTAAAGGGAGCGGTGGCGCAGGTGGTAAATCACACCTGTTATAACAACAAGTGAACAGCCACTATGGCTGTTCGAGTCCCACCACGACCGGGGTGAGCTCCCGGTCCTAGTCCCAGCTCCCGCCCACCCAGCGGTTCGAAAGCATTTGCAAGTAGATAAATGGGTACCTGCCTGTAGAGAGGCGGGGGGCACCCTCCCTTCCGGGGGTGTGTAGCAGCGGCGACATCAGCGGTGGACATCAGCAGCGGCGGCGGAGGTGGCGATGGCAGCAGCAGCGGCAGGCGAAGCAGACGGCCGAACCTGGCAGTGGGCGGAGCCGTAGGCGGAGCTGTGATGTGTGGGCGGCGCGACGGCGTGGCACGGTGGAGCCTGATGGATGTAGACCGGAAGCCGAGGCCAACGCGGGCCTGCGCGTCGGGAAGAAGCCTGCCGCAGAAGTCTCCTGGCCAGGAAGATCTTCGCCAATGGACTGAGTACATCGAGGCTGCAAGGCGGACGCCTGGAGCCCCGCCGGAAGAGAATGGGAAGCCCTGCTCAGGGTGCCGGTAGGATGTCCCTCCCCCATCGATTGTGGCCCTAGTTAGGGAAGGATTATATATACAGTGTAAACCGCTCTGAGACCCCTCGGGGCTTGAGCGGTATATAAGCTGAATAAATAAATAAATAAATACCCCACACACACTGCCACTTGGAGCTGTGACAGACAATGGGAGCTCCAGTAGAGGGATCCCCCGACCTGACTGTGGTCTTGGCAGTCCTGTGTCTAACTGATGTTTTCAGACTCCTCCATTACTCCAGTCTTCTCTTTAAGAACATAAGAGAAGCCAATGTTGGATCGGGCCAATGGCCCAGCCAGTCCAACACTCTGTCACACAGTGGCCAAAAATACCAGGTGCCATCAGGAGATCCAGCAGTGGGGCCAGGACACTAGAAGCGTTCCCACTGTTGCCCCCCATCCCAAGCACCAAGAATACCAGACCATCCCTTGCCCCAGACTGAGAGTTCCTATCTATACCTTGTGGCTAATAGCCACTGATGGACCTCTGCTCCATATGTTGATCTAATTCCCTCTTTCCGAATGAATTCTCACATTGTGACAACTTTTATTTCTGGAGAATATGAGTATTCTTGGTGCTGGGGGGGGTCAAAAGTGGGAGGGCTTCTAGTGTCCTAGCCCCACTGGTGGACCTCCAGATGGCACCTGGTATTTTTGGCCACTGTGTGACAGAGTGTTGGACTGGATGGGCCACTGGCCTGCTTCAGCATTGGCTTCTCTTATGTTCTTATCTCTGGGGCAAGGGGTGCTCTGTATTCTTGGTGCTTGGAGGGGGATCAACAGTGGGAGGGCTTCTAGTGTCATGGCCCCACTGGTGGACCTCCTGATGCCACCTGGTATTTTTGGCCACTGTGTGACAGAGTGTTGGACTGGATGGGCCACTGGCCTGATCCAACATTGGCTTCTCTTATGTTCTTATGTTTTTACGGCTGCTTTGGTAGGTGGACTCTTCGCCATTACACCTTGCTGAGGCCCCTCCCCTCCTCAAACCCGGCCTTTCCCAGGATCTACCTCTAAATGCCCAGGAATTTCCCAACACAGAGTTGGCAACTGAAATCAGGACCATCTCCTACCTTATTCTGCAACGTTGTCAACCAGGGACTTCCCAGCTCCTGCCTCACGCCCACCACCCAAGCCCCAGCTAACTAACTAACTCAACGATGTCAGCTCTGCCATCTGTAGTGAGTCGGAGAGAAAAATAATCTCCCGAAAGAGCTCAGCATGGGATTCGACCATTCCCATTAACCTTCCAGAAGCTGTGCCCTGAGGAGCACCCTCGGACGTGATGCAGGATGCCGTCTCTCCCCACCCCCAACCCCCGATCACGTAGGAAAAGTCGGAGGAGACCACGAGCCGTCATTCAAAGCCCGCCGACACGATTCAAATGGTGGATGAACATTTAATTGTGAAACTAAATATAAGTTGCGAGAGCAGTCGTTCAAAGATTTTTTTTTTCTTATTTGGGGGGCCAGGGAGAGAAGGAAAAAAAGAGAGACTTGGAAATAACATGCTATTTGTCATGTTATTGTTACTATTCAGCAAAGCAGAAAAAGCGAGTGCCGGGAACCGGAGAGCTGACAAGCCTAGTCATTTCAAACTACAGGTTGTCTCATTGACGACAATGGCTTAGGCGCTCGGATCAGCCCATGCCGAGCATTTCCAAGTTAGGGGAGCAGAGCGACGTTTTAACGCTTTAGTCAGCCGGGCTCCTGATCCTTCCTTTTCTTTTTGCATTGCGTGTGGCAGGCCCGTGGTTACAGTGGGGCATTTCGGGGCTTGGCCCCCTGACTTCCTGCCAAAGCCCCCCCCCGACTTCCACCAAACCCTCAGGCTCCCTGGCTCTCTGGGGCACTCAGAGGACTCCCCACCACCACCCCTTCCCCAAGTGTGGCTTGCTTCCCCGTGTAGGCAAGCCGAGTGCGAACACCACAAAAGTGAGTTTTTAATTATTATTTTTTTTTTAATTTTGTGACGTCAGTGCCCCTGGACTTATTCAGAGGCCCCCTAGATTACAAAATCCTGGCTACGGGCCTGGTGTGTGGGTGCACTCGTGTGTCAGGTTCAACAGCAAGCAAGTCCAAACACACTTCACTCAGAAAGTCATGCCTTGTTGGAATACCAGTCTGTTGCCCATTATTGCAGAGACGTTGTCAGGCATAACAGATAGGGCATAGGAAGCTGTGTATATACTCTGATGCTTCAGCTAGCTAAGCAAATGAAAACCAAGCGCGCGCGCGGGAATTCTCCCGGCGGGATATTACATAATGAACTGGAGACAACCCCCTCTGTAGGAGGGACGAGACATTCACACCATCTGGGAACCCAAGCCCTCCCTTCTGTTCAAGGTCAGAGATAGTGGCTGGCAGAGGAGTGTTTCCCACAGTTCCATAATCAAAGCAAAGCAATGCGCATGTGAGAAAACAAGCAAGCAAGGCATGAGATCATACAGAAAACATGGCAGTTATCTGACACCGTGCCTGGGAGTCATGGTGACCTCTGGCAACTCCTATTGGGGCATGGAGGACACCCAGAGAGGTGGCTTGATCACCTCCCTCTGCCTCCTGACCCTGGTATTCTTTGGAGGTCTCCCATCCAGGTACTTGCCAGGGTCGGCCCTGCTTAGTTCCCCAGATTGGATGACCTTGCCTGGGCCATTCTTCTTTTTCTTTAATTATAAAGGAGGAAGAGGAGGAGGAAATTGAGTTTATACCCCACCCTTCACTACCCAAAGGCGTCTCAGAGCGGCTTATAGTCTCCTTTTCCTTCCCCTCCCCACAACAGACACCCTGTGAGGTAGGTGGGGCTGAGAGAGCTCTCTCGAGGACTTCTCTTGAGAGAACAGCTCTGAGGGAACCTTGTGACTGACCCAAGATCACACCAACAGCTGCATGTGGAGGATTGGGGAATCAAACCCGGTTGAGAGTCCGCGCTTTTAACCACTACACCAAACTGGCTCTGAAGTGACATGCGGTTATGCAACTGAGAGGCAGGCCATGGTTTTTTTTTTCCCATGGGAAGGCTTGGGAAGTGGTTGTGAGCATCTCTGGTGATTTAATTCTTCACTTCTTTCATTTCTACACTGCCTTTTTCCCCCTGCTGGGGACCCAAAGCGGCTTCCACCATTCTGCTCTCCTCCCTTTTATCTCCACAACAACCCAGCAAGGTAGATTAGTGTCAGGTAGCCCTGCCATGATGGATGTAAGGGTGGGCGGTGGGCTATGAGTGTAAGGGTGGGAGGTGGGCTACAGGCGCCTTCGTGGCGTGACAGGCGGGAGGTTGGAATCCGGGGAGTTGTTGATTTACACCTCGGGTGTGAGAGTGGAATGTGGCTTTTATTATCATTATCTCTCGCAGCCTAGACGTTCTGACCTTGGCAAGTCAGGCTGCGCGCTTCCCTATCGCTGGCATAGATGTAGCAGCTGCGAATAGTAATGGGGCGATGGGAAATTCATTAGCTTAGTAACTTTCGATTTCCCAGGTGCTTGCTATTCAGTTAGTGGAGGAAGGGGGGTCCCCATTCACCCCCTTCCCTGTATAACCGCTTGCTTTCTGTAACCAAGTCATTCTGAACAAGATACCTGTACCAGTGATCTATCTATTGCAGCTTAATAAATGCTAACCTTGCTTGCATCGTAAGGCCTGGCGTTTTGCTGACTAAGTTAGGACTTCTGACAGTTTGTTCAGAATCATCTATTACTTTTGGGATTGGTCCTAAACCCGCAACTCCACAATGAGTGGCGGAGAAGAAGACACTCTCCCAATTGAAGAAGAAGAAAAGGAGAAGAGACCTCCCGGGAAAGACGCACCCCGAGAGACCCCAGACACACACGGACCGAGACACTGGGGTCTGGAGTACGACTTTGGAGGGCCTTATGGAGATCCTTATGGGGCAGCCTATGGGGGGTGACTACCCGAGTTGGACGCAGACGTGACTGGGTGAAACCCCTGGCTGATACCCACGAAGCGTGGTTCGGGACACCGAGAGCTTCCATGGGGGTGAGCCACCCCGAGAGGTCGGTCCGGAAACTGATCACGGCGGAAGCCTTGGAGGAGACCGGCCGCGAGTCCGATACCCTGGAAGGCGCTGTGGTGCGGAGGAGATGGACCGAAGAACCGAGCCAAGACCGCCTGATGCGTTTCCTAGACGAATCCCTTGCACGCATCCCACAGATGATCGCAGAGGGCATCCGGGAGGAACGCGAGCGGCAAAGGCGTGAGGAACCACCAGCCCAGGTCCCTCCCGATCAGAGGCCGGTGCCGGACCAAGGCCAGGGGATTGTGCCAGCCGGGCCGGTGGATCAACCCGCGGGGCCGGGGCCGCAGGGGCCGCCGGGGCAACCACCCCCTCGTCCTTGGGGGTTCTTGCCGCCCAAGCCTACCGAACTTCTGGACGCTGATTTTGATGGAGACCCCGAGAAATTCCCGTTCTTTCTGGTGCGAGCCGAGAAGTTTATCGAGACCTGGGGCCACCTTTTCCAGCGGGAAGAGCGAATGGTCGATGTCATAGCAGCCCATTTAAAGGGAGCGGCTGCTGACTGGTATGTGGGGCTCCACCAAGTCGACGGGCGCGAGCTAAGAGAAATCGACTCCTTCATGTGGGCTATGAAAGAGCAATTCGAAGATGTGCACTCCACCAAGGCAGCAAAGGCAACGATCCGAAGCCTCAAGCAGGGAGCGCGATCGGTGAGAGACTACACCTCAGAGTTCCGCAGGTGTGCTGCCAAACTCCGCGGAGAAGGGAACCTCGTGGATTTCTACAAGTGGGGACTCAACGCGGAAATCCGCCGAGAAGTCACCAGGACTCAAGATCCGAACACCCTCACCGGATGGGTTCAGGCAGCCGTCACGATGGAAAACCGCCTGAAGACCATCAAGCTGGACCGACGCGGCAGCGATGGCTAACAAGGGCCCTGCACCGGCTGTGAGAGGAAAACCCTCTGCACCCAACCTGAAACCAAGGGATGGCACGAGGGAACTCCGGATGAAGCAAGGTCTTTGCCTCAAATGCGGAGAAGGGGGCCATTTCGCCGCAAACTGCCCGACTTCAGCTGCAGCACCCGGAGGCCCGAAGGGACCCAAGAAGAAATTTGAGACGTCCACGCCAAAACAGGTGGCGAAGCTGAAGGGGGCGAGAGCTCTGCAAGCCAAGCCGCTCAGTGAAGCATCCGACTCATCCGATGGCGAGACCGTGCCGCAGGGAAACGACACGGACCTGCTGTAAACAGCGCTGAACAGCAGGTCCCACCTCCCCAGGCGCAACTCCCGGTGAGCAAACCCCCTCTCTTTTCTTTCTCACGGTGACTCTAATGGACCCGGGTCTATTGACCCACGTGAGAGTACGAGCTCTCATTGACTCTGGGTGTGGGAGAGACCTCATCAACCCCACACTACTAACGGGCCTTGGGGCGAAAGTTGTTAAATTAACTGACCCCTTGATTTTTACCCAAATGGACGGGTCTACAATGAAAGAACCTTGCAAATATGAGACTGTGCCCTTACGGGTGGGACTCGGGCAACACTGGGAAGAGAGACCTTTCGTGGTTACCCCTTCGGCCCGATTTCCCTTGGTCTTAGGGAGCCCGTGGTTCTTTGATCACGATCCTCATGTACTGTGGGGGAGGGGAAGGTCAACTTCATCTCCAACAAATGCCAGTCTCACACATGGAGAAAGGAGTGGGGACCCATGATGGGGGGCAACTCCTAGTGACGGCGGGCGTAGCAGCCGCGGAACTGGAAGGCATTCCCCCGAGTATCACGACCTCGCTCCCGTTTTTGGAGAGGAGGAGGCTGATGAATTACCCCCCACAGGAACTCTGACTGCGCTATTGAAATTTTACCCAACCAGAAATTACCGAAGGGAAAGTTGTACTCTATGAGCCCTTCGGAAAAGGTGGAGCTGAGGAAATTCATTGATAAAAACCTCAGCAGGGGCTTCATACGCCCAGCATCCTCCCCGTTTGCGGCTCCCGTGCTTTTCCGGAAAAAGAAGGATGGGGGATTGCGGCTCTGTACTGACTACCGCGGCTTGAATGCAGTGTCAAACACAAATGCCTACCCCATGCCCCTCATAAAAGACTTGCTGGCGGCGGTGGCTGGGGGAAAATCTTCTCTAAACTAGACCTCCGGGATGCCTATTTCAGAGTCCGCATACGGGAGGGGGATGAATTTAAAACAGCGTTTAACACCCCTCTCGGGCAGTTTGAATACTTAGTCATGCCATTCGGGCTCCAGGGGGCTCCTGGAGTCTTCATGAACTTGATTAACGAAGTATTGCATAAGTACTTGTTTAAGGGGGTCCTTGTTTACCTTGATGACATTCTTTTGTATTCCCCCGACCTTAAATCGCATGTGAAACTGGTGCGGGAGGTACTACAAACGTTGCACAAGCATAAACTGTTTGCCAAACTGTCCAAGTGTGAATTTCACAAAACAGAGATCCCGTTTCTGGGCTACCGCATTTCTCAGAAAGGGATTGAGATGGACCCTGACAAAGTCAAAGATGTTGTGGGGTGGGAGCCTCCTAAAACGAGAAGGCAACTCCAGGGGTTCCTCGGATTCGCGAACTTTTATAGATCGTTCCTCTCGAACTTTGCCCAGGTGGCCCTTCCCTTAACTGACTTACTGAGAACCAAAGGGAAACCACCCGAATGCACTCGACCGGGGGCCAAATTGAATTGGTCGCCAGAGTGCCAGCGGGCGTTCGACAAATTGAAAGCCCTTTTTACATCGGAACCCGTATTGGCCCACCCGAATGAACTTAAAAAATTCATTGTTCAAGTTGACGCCTCGGACGTTGCAATGGGGGGCGATCCTCCAAGAGGGGACGATGGCAAATTGCACCCCCTTGCCTATGTTTCTAAAAAGTTTAACGATACTGAACGGAATTGGTCAGTGTGGGAAAAAGAAGCGGGATCGATCCGCTTAGCGTTGTCTACCTGGCGCCATTGGTTGGAGGGAGCACGAGTCCCGTTCGAGGTCTGGACTGATCACAAAAACCTCGAGCTGCTCCGCTCCCCCCGCTCCTTGAACGCCAAACAGCTCCGCTGGGCTGATTTCTTCTCCAAGTTCAATTTTACACTGCACCATTTCCCAGGGATATCTAACTCGCTGGCCGATGCCCTGTCACGCCTCCCTCAACACGACAGCAAAAGGGAGGAGATTCGTGACTCGATTTTTACTCCTTCCCAATTGGGAGGAGCGGTAACCACCCGGAGGCAGGCCACGCATTCCCCCCACCGCCCAATCCTCCCCCCAACGAATGGGCGGTGAAATTTTCCACGGAACTCTCGGAGGCGGATAGGGAGGAGGTGGAGGGGGATGGCGAAATGGCCAAGGATGAACATGGCTGCTGGACTAAGAATAACAAACTCTTTGTCCCACGATCTCTCAGGGGGGAGGTAATGGGCTGGGCGCACGGCTCAAAGCTAGCTGGTCACACGGGGTTTGTAAAATCTCTCCAGCTCTTGCAAAGACAATTTTGGTGGCCGGGCCTCCGGAAAGATATGTCTCTTTTCACGTCAGCCTGCCAAACGTGTTTAATGAGTAAACCTCGGCCCGGTAAACCCCCTGGTGCCCTACAGCCTCTCCCCACCCCAGCTCGACCGTGGGAGGTGATTTCTATGGACTTTATTACGGATCTACCCCCTAGTGGGGGGAAAACGGTCATCTGGGTGATAGTTGACCTGTTTACTAAACAGGCGCATTTCGTTCCGTTTGCCTCCATCCCCTCGGCTAGAAAATTGGCCTCTGCTTTTCTGCAACACGTTGTGAGACTTCACACCTTACCTGCCAAGGTGGTCTCGGACAGAGGGGTTCAATTTGTTTCTAAGTTCTGGAGCGAACTCATGTCACTACTGGGCGTAGAGAGAGGGGTGAGCAGTGCCTACCATCCGGAAACGGATGGGCAAACCGAACGGGTAAATCAGACTCTTGAACAATACCTACGGTGTTTTTCTAACTTTCAGCAGGACAATTGGCATTCTCTCCTGCCTTTGGCTGAGTTTTGCTACAATAATACTCAGCACTCGTCGACGGGGATGTCCCCGTTTAAAGCTGTACATGGTTATGATGCCCCGCCTTTGCCTTTTTTATCTTCTCCCGACCTCCCGGCGGGAGATGCTGGGGACTGGTGCAAACAACTGCAGGAGGCGTGGGGCTCGTTAGCCAAGACTTTGGAGGACGCTAAAGCTGCATATATACTCCAGGCGGATAAGAAACGTAGTCTTGCTTGGATTCCAAAATGCGGAGAGTTTGCTTACTTGTCTACCCAACATTTGCGTCGCATTCAACCGAGTCGCAAGCTTGGTTGGAAATTTGTTGGGCCTTTTGAAATTGTCAGAGTGATTAACAACGTGACTGTTGAACTTGCCTTGCCTAAATCTCTAAAGTCTGTTCATCCTGTTTTTCATGTGAGGCTTCTTCGCAAAGCGCCTGAAGAAAACAGATGGAGACCGCAACGGCCGACCCCTCCTCCGTTGCTGGTGGAGGGGGAACCTCACTACGAAGTATCGCAAATTCTGGACTCTAAAATCTCTCGCAATCGCTTGTTTTACCTGGTTGAATGGATTGACTTTGGGCCGGAGCAGAGGGAATGGGTTCGGGCGGAAAATGTTCTGGCCCCCCGGCTTGTCAAAGCATTTCACAAGTTGTACCCCCATAAACCAAAGGGGTAGGACTATTTTCGAGGGGGCTGCATGTCAGGTAGCCCTGCCATGATGGATGTAAGGGTGGGCGGTGGGCTATGAGTGTAAGGGTGGGAGGTGGGCTACAGGCGCCTTGGTGGCGTGACAGGCGGGAGGTTGGAATCCGGGGAGTTGTTGATTTACACCTCGGGTGTGAGAGTGGAATGTGGCTTTTATTATCATTATCTCTCGCAGCCTAGACGTTCTGACCTTGGCAAGTCAGGCTGCGCGCTTCCCTATCGCTGGCATAGATGTAGCAGCTGCGAATAGTAATGGGGCGATGGGAAATTCATTAGCTTAGTAACTTTCGATTTCCCAGGTGCTTGCTATTCAGTTAGTGGAAGAAGGGGGGGTCCCCATTCACCCCCTTCCCTGTATAACCGCTTGCTTTCTGTAACCAAGTCATTCTGAACAAGATACCTGTACCAGTGATCTATCTATTGCAGCTTAATAAATGCTAACCTTGCTTGCATCGTAAGGCCTGGCGTTTTGCTGACTAAGTTAGGACTTCTGACAGTTAGGCCGAGAGTGTGCCGGTGGCCAAGTTCACCAAGTGAGATTCCACAGCGGAGTGGGGATTCGAACCTGGGTCTCTGAGATCTTAGTCCTGCTGGAAAAGGCAATGTCTAGTGTACAAAGAAGAAGAGAAGAAGACCCTGGAGGGGGCTGCAAGGAGACCATTAGATAGAATAGTGGGGACAGCTCCTTCTCTCTCCTGCCAAGTGTCATCCCTTGTCTGTCTCCAGATTGCTACTCTCAGGGCAGTTCCCCCCCGCTTCTTCTCGGAAGTGCCACACTCAGTCTCACCCTCTCTCTCAGCTAGAGATGTAGTGAGGAACCAATTTCTCTCTCCCCTCATTCCTATCAAGTATATTAGTTCCTAAATAAACCTTTATCTACCCCTTGATCAGGTTGTGTACCGTGGCCGCATTAATTACATTGCCAGCAATTCCCACACTCTAACCACGACACCGTGCTTGTGCTGACTTCTGAACATTCTATGTAGGGATCGGTCAGTGTTCCCTATTCCGGGAGCCAGTTTGGTGCAGTGGTTAAGTGCGCGGACTCTAATCTGGGAGAACCGGGTTTGATTCCCCCAGTCCTCCACTTGCACCTGGCTGGACGACCTTGGGCAAACCGTAGTTCTGATAAGAGCTGTCCTTGAAAAAAGAGCAGTTTCTGTCAGAGTTCTCTCAGCCCCGCCTACTTCATAGGGTGTCTGTTGTGGATGAGGGGAAGGGAGTTCGTAAGCCGCTCTGAGACTCCTTTGGGTATTGAAGTGTGGCACGCACATGAAAGCTTATGCCCAGAATTTAAACTTTGTTGGTCTTAAAGGTGCCACCGGCTCTCAAATTTGGTCCTATTGCTTCGGAGCAACACGGATACCCACCTGAACCTGTTTGCTTTCCGCTGTTGGTTTTGTAGATCCATACAATTAGGCATGGAATTTGATTTTTAAAAATGCCATTTCTATGTACAGTGTATGCCACTTATACCGTTACATCCTTCCCATTTCGGTGGGTGGCTATAAATTCCAGGGATAGCACTTACCCCATTTTGATTCTTTTTGCTGGATAGAGCACAGGACGTATTCGCTTCACTTACAAATAGACAAGTAAAGCACAGGTGGAGGCAAAGGGACATTCCTACACAGCAGTCAATCTGCTACCCCACATCAAATCCTCAGGAAGAGATCATAAAGTTCAGCCGGCTGACTCACAACAGGTTCCATCTGTCTCTTTTCTCTCCTAGGCTCTGGAGTGCTCTTCCTTTACACAGTGACTCACATCTGCCCAGAAAGGAGGGGCCATGGCTCAGTGGCAGAACATCTGCTTTGGCTTGCCAAAGGTTCCAGGTGCGGGCAGAGTTTAAATACGCAAAGGAAGTGGAGCACTGACTGTTTAGAGAAAAAAAAATAAGCGGGTTTATTATAGAAGAACAAACTGTTATGGAACATACAGGGAGGACGCCTAAACTAACCAGTCTAACTTGCTGGAACAAAGAGCAACAGGAGCAGGAAGTCACCAGAGGAGGCGATCAGAAGACAGCAAGGACACAATTTGAAAAGGTGGGAGATCTCCGGATTACAGAGATCAGCTCCACTGGAGAAAATACAATCAAAAATCCCAAACCATGAAGTTATGACCATGACAAACTTCAATATTAAATTATGTCTTATTTATCATAAATGGGCTATCAGAATTATCATGCATAGGTAAAAGTAAAGGTTTCCCTTGCTCGAAAGTCGATTGAATCTGACTCTAGGGTTGCGGTGCTCATCTCTGTTTCCAAGCCGAAGAGCCAGCGCTGTCCGAAGACATTTCCGTGGTCATGTGACTGGCACGACTAGATGCTGAGGTGCACAGAACACTGTTTTCTTCCCACCAAAGCGGTACCTATTTATCTACTTGCAATTTCTTGGTTTCAAACTGCTAGGCTGGCAGGAGCTGGGACCAGAGACGGGAGCTCACTCCGTCATGCGGCACTCGGGTCTCGAACTGCTGAACTACCGACCTTCCAGCCTGTAGTTCAGCATCTTAACCACTGAGCCACCGCAGCTCCTTCTTCTTCTTTTTTTTTTTTTAGTATTATCTGCTTCTTTTCTTTTTTTCTTTTTTAGCTCCTTCTTCTTCTCCACAAAAATATCAATAACCCCTTCTCAAATCACAATAATGTCAACAGTCCATTCTTGAATGCTCATATGATAAGTGAAAGTGTGTCAAGCCATGCTATGCTTTGCTCACTTTGGTTGCCATTGTTGTTGGGGGAGGGAATTCCTATGGGAAGGGAGGGGCGGAGTGAGTGAGTGTGAGATTGGGACCTTTCGCTTCTAGGAGACATAACTTCACAAGTCAACCTCCTTTCCCTCCTCTTCATTTCTCAGGGGAAGGTGTCCTTGAGAGACTCTCTGCGCCAACTTGGACTGCAGATAACCAAGACATATATCTTTCACTTGGTTGGGATGGCAACGTTAGGCATAGTGTGAATGTGACATGTGCTTGGAGGGCGGGGACTTTTCTTTGAATTGTCTATAATAAGCTTGTGCCCACCAAAAGTATTCAGTTCTAACACAGTGACTTACTGGATCTTGCATACACTTCAATAAACTTATCACTGCCAAGAGAGAGTTGTTGAGCGTAACTGGACTGGGGGGGTCTGACAAAGGGTTTGTAAATGTCCTTTGACAAATTAAAGTGCTCTCAGTGTCCCCTCTAAGCTGTGGAGTCCTGTGAGCAAAAAATTCTACCTTGTGAGCTACTGACATTCAAGTTGTGAGCAAGCGATCTGGCTGCTGCATAAGTTAGTTGGCTCTGGAGCCATCCTTCCTGAGCGAAGACCAAAATCTCTGAGCCAGAGGCTAAAAAACTGTGAGCTAGCTCACACCTTGGGAGGAAAGCGATGGCAAACCTAAACAGTATGATAAAAAGCAGAGACATCACCTTGCCAACAAAAGTCCGCATGGTCAAAGCAATGGTATTCCCCGTAGTAATGTATGGCTGTGAGAGTTGGACTATAAGGAAGGCCGAGCGCCGAAGAATAGATTCTTTTGAACTATGGTGCTGGAGAAGACTCTTGAGAGTCCCTTGGACTGCAAGGAGATCAAATCAGTCAATCCTAAAAGAAATCAACCTTGATTGTTCCCTGGAAGGCCAGATCTTGAAGCTGAAGCTCAAATACTTTGGCCACCAAATGAGAAGGGAGCATTCACTGGAGAAGACTCTGATGCTGGGAAAGATTGAAGGTCAAAGAAGAAGGGGACGGCAGAGATGGTTAGACAGTGTCATCGATGCAACGAACATGAAATTGAGCAAACTTCAGCGGACAGCGGAAGACAGGAGGGCCTGGCGTAATCTGGTCCATGGGGTCGCGAAGAGTCGGACTCGACTGTGCGACTGAACAACAAAGCTCACACTAACTCAGCTTAGAGGGAACACTGCGTTGTGCTTATAGCCTGATCTGCATCTAGCATTTGCTCCGCTGTCTTACGAAACCCACACTGGAACAGAAATTCCCATCTGCATTGCATGCCACTTTCACTTTGATTTGAGTGTCGCATTTTATGCCACTGTCCAGACTGCATGCGGCTTTCCCTTCGTTTGATCTCTGGTTTTATGGCGGCCGTCTGCATAGATTTATGGCCGTTTCATGGCCATTCGGGGGTGATTCTGCAGTCAGTACAGTGTTGGCGCGGGGTAGTTGAATGTGGTTTTGAACTGCATCTTTTCCTGTTCCAGTGCGGGTTTGGTAAAATAACGGAGCAAATGCTAAATGCAGATTGGCCCATATATGTCATTTGTTCTTCCAAATCCGGTTACTGTGGATAGTATATGGGCGTTCCTGTACAGCCCCTGATGGTCCTGTCAACCTTCAGTCCCATTTCTTCCCAGCTTCCTCAAAGAGGCAACTGAATGGAATCCATATATCCAAAATATCTCCCTAGGATGGGGCTGCTGCTCCTGGTCCCTTGAGGAAAGACAGACTTCCATTAGCTCCCAATCCTACATAAGAACATAATGTTGAATCAGGCCAATGGCCCATCTAGTCCAACACTCTGTCACACAGCAACCAAAATATACCAGGTGCCATCAGGAGGTCCAGCAGTGGGGCCAGGACACTAGAAGCCCTCCCACTGCTGCCCCCTCCAGCACCAAGAATAGAGTGCATCACCTGCCCCAGACTGAGAGTTCCCATCTATACTTTGTGGCTAATAACCACTGATGGACTTCTGCTCCATAGGTTTATCTAATTCCCTCTTGAAACTGTCCATGCTTGTAGCTGCCACCACCTCCTCTTGAAACTGTCCATGCTTGTAGCTGCCACCACCTCCTGTGGCCGTGAATTCCATATGTTAATCACTTTTTGGATGAAGAAGTATTTCTTTTTATCTGTTCTAACCCGACTGCTCAGCAATTTCATGGAGTTCCCACGAGTTCTTGTATTGTGAGAAAGGGAGAAAAGTCCTTCTTTCTCAACCTGCTCCATCCCGTGCATGATCTTATAAACCTCGATCATGTCACCCCTCACCCCTCAATCCTGTTCTCAGACATCTGGTTGCAGCGCCCTGAGCAGAGATAGCAGCACCCCGCTTTCCATGTCTGAGCTCTCCACCTTCTAGAGTGTGACTCCTCTGCTTGGAACACGGAAATTCCTTCCCTCCCCAAACCCCGCCCTGCCAAGGCTCCACCCTCAAAATCTCCAGGACTTTCCCAAGGTGGTATTCCTAACATCTGTCCCCTGCGGGGCTTGTTACAGTTCCGCAGGGCCCGTAAGGCAGAGATGTTCCGCCAGGCGTTTGGTTGAGGACAGCGATGGTTCCATTCCGGCTCTCCCCTCCCCTTCCCCCCTCCTGTGAGATAGCGATGTTACTGGCTTCTCTTGCACCATCGTCAGCTATATTTCCCCGTTAGTGGTTTTTAATCTAATTTTAATTGATGTTTAATTGATGTTGTATGCCACTCTGAGCCCAGCTTGCTGGCGGAACATAAGAACGTAAGAGAAGGCAATGTTGGATCAGGCCAGTGGCCCATCCATTCCAACACTCTGTCACGGAGTGGCCAAAAATACCAGGTGCCATCAGGAGGTCCAGCAGTGGGGCCAGGACACCAGAAGCCCTCTCACTGTTGCCCCCCAAGAATACAATGCATCACTTGCCCAAAGCGAGAGTCCCTTTCTATACCTTGTGGCTAATAGCCACTGATGGATCTTCTGTTCCATATGCTTATCCAATCCCCTCTTTTTTTTTTTTTTTTTGAAACAAAATTTTTATTGGGATGCATTCAACATTGTTAAACATCGTTACCAATACAATTTCCAAAGATTCTCATCCCATCCCCCCACCTCCCCTAATAGGCTTCCAACACTGCTAATAACAAAAAAGAAAAAGTTAAGAGGTAATCAAGTTTAGACTTATAACAATCGACCAACCAGGTAACAAAATTCAGATACATAAAAACCTGACTTTTTCCAACATAGGGTGCGTTTAGACAGCGTGCTGGAGCGGTTTAAACTGCTCCGGCATGATGCGTTTTTTAAACTGGAGAATCGCGATCACACTCACCTCCTCCGTCGGAGCTCCCCGCCGTCCTCCTGCAGGTGGGGGGGGGTTTCCCCTCTCCTTTGAGCATGCACACAGGCAGCCCTCTCCCGAACAGGAAGTTTGGCACATGCGCAGAAGAACAATCTCAACAGGTCCCTTTAAAGTTTAAATGAAGACTCCTTTTTAAAATGGCCTCCCCGAGATCCCGGACTCGTCTAAATGCCTAAACTAGGCACCAGTGAAGCTTTTCTTTTTTAACTTAAGTGCGGAGCTCCGCTCAAGCGCACACCGCTAAGGGAAAGAAAAAAAAATGGCGGACTGAAAGCGGAAGCCGGAGGCAGCTTCCCAGAGGGAGGGGGTTGAAGCACCCGGAAGTGGCTGGATGGAGCGATCAGACAGGGAAAAGTGCGGCTTGAAACGGAGAATCATGGAAAACACCACTTGGGTAAGTGGTGTCAAAATAATCCGTTTCAAAGGGGGTTTGCTCCAGAAAGCGACAGCTGGGGACGGTGGGCAGATGTTGGGCGTGTGAACGCGCAGGTAAAAGCCGTTTCTGAGCCGTGCCGAAAACGGCTCAAACGGCGCGTCTGAACTATTTCCAATAAAGGTACAATCAAATAATCATTTCATATTCCGTATCAATACAAATCAAGATTGTACATTTTCCCTTTCATTCTATATTCAGTTTCCATGTAGAGTTTCAGGCCTCTTATCCAATCCCCTCTTGAAGCTGTCCATGCTTGTAGCTGCCTCCACCTCCCATGGCAGTGAATTCCACGTGTTAATCACTCTTTGGGTGAAGAAGGACTTCCTTTTATCTGTTCTAACCCGACTGCTCGGCAATCTCACGGAGTGCCCACGAGTTCTTCTACTGTGAGAAAGAGAGAAAAGTAAAGAAAAGGGAAGGGTGGCTGAAGAACCTAATTAAATAAATAAATAGCCCTGGTGTGTCTTCCTTGCAAATTTTTGTTTACGGGGACTGCTTGAAAGGAAACCTATGAAACGTCAGGTTTGAAATGTGAAATCAAAGCTTCAGCGATGCATTCAAAGCGCCCTGTCTATATTCCTTCCACTTAATCTGGAGGCAAATGTGCCCGATCTGTTATTAACGAACAGGTCCTCTAATTCTCTACATTCCACTTGCCTTCATCAAATAATCCTTTCTTGAAATGCCATGGAAACAATCAAATATGCCTCATTAAACTTTGCTTGCAGGAAGGAAGAAAAAAGGAACATCTGAGATAGATATATATATATATATATATGAAGCAAAAATAATACATTTGTTCAAAGAATAATTAGAGTGTTCCTGTTAATTTTCCAAGGTAAAAGTAAGATAATTGGCTGGCGGAAATAAATCTCGGGGCAGCTGGGCATTCTTTGATCAGATTATAATATATGGCTTAAAATATGCATTGTTTATTCTGGTGATACCATTCACGGGCAGAAACTGAGTCACGGTCTATTTCCAGGCATTCTTCTTGGGGGGAAAAAACACCTAAACTAGGTTATTTGGGGCTCTGGGAAATCAGTTGATAGCGATCTCCTTGCATTTCACCTTTTGTATTTGGCTTCGTTTTATTTATATGTGTTGATTAAAAAGATTTTAATCTTGCTTTCCCAAAATGGAAGGCGCCTAACGCAACGTAAGCACAAACTAAGGCCGGACAGAAGACGGGAGACTTCTCAGTGTGAGTCAAGTTGATACACAATCTGGTAAGAACCACGCAGCAACTAATCTCTGAGGAGATTAGGTAGATGAGGGAGGGGCTGTGACTCAGCGGTAGAGCATCTGCTTGGCACACAGGAGGTCCCAGGTTCAATCCCTGGCATCTCCAGTTAAACAGGTCAGGCAGTAGGTGGTGGGAAAGGCCTCTGCCTGAGACCCTGGAGAACTGCCACCAGTTTGAGTAGATAATACTGACTTAGATGGACCAACAGTCTGATTCAGTATAAAGTGACTTCGTGTGTTCATGGGAGCTGGTGTACCACCAAGTAGGCCCAAATGCTCAAATTTCAGTCAAGTTATAAACTCACTAGGGGAACTTCAGCCTGGGGGGGGGTAGCTTTCAGAGTCCAGGGTTTCTAGCAGGGCCTACTGCCACCAACTCCCCACCCACATATCACCCATCAATACGCCTTTTCCTCTAGGGCTCCCAGTCTCCAGGTGATGGCCAGAGATCTCCCAGAATCACAACTGGTCTCTAGGTTATAGAGATCAGTTCCCCCGGAGAAAATGGGATGCACCGGAAGTGGCGTCATCACGTTGCCAGAGGTGCGGGGATGCTCTGGTATTTGGGCAAGAAGTTTTGGTAAAAACAACTTCTACCATAGGGGTTTTGCCCAAATATCAGAGTGTCGTTGGCAATGCGACAACATCACTTCCTGTACATTCTGGCAGTGACATCACCTCATCACTGGTGATGCAAGCCTAGGCCTAGTTTTCTGGCTGGTAAGTCTCCCTCCCGACCCTCACCTCCTGTTGGTTGCCAGGGGTTACCTGGCAACCCTATTATACCCCACAGAGGTCCCTTGCCTCTCCCCAAGCTCTTCCCTTCAAATCTCCAGGAATTTCCCAACCCGGAGCTGGCAACTCCACTCCCCCCTGTCTGCTTTTGAATAAGAAAAAAGAAGAAGAGATTGGATTTATCCCCTGCCCTTCACTACCCGAAGGAGTCTCAGAGCGGCTTACAATCTCCTTTCCCTTCCCCTCCCCACAACAGACACCCTGTGAGGTAGGTGGGGCTGAGAGAGCTCTAACACAAACTCCTCTTTCAGGAACAGCTGTGCCAGAGCTTGTGACTGACCCATGGTCACATCAGCAGGTGCAAGTGGAGGAGTGCGGAATCAAACCCGGTTCTCCCAGATCAGAGTCCGCACACTTTACACCAAACTGGCTCTGGAAACTGGAAACAGTCTAATAATTTCAAATACATTGCATAGATGCTGACTGCTGCCATTTGGAAAGTCCTTTTAAAAGCACGCTTCATTAAAAATGTATATCTTTGCCAGCTGATGAACACATCAATCTGCCTTCCACTGAATCAGAGTGCTAAAACAGCTCTGGCGTCGATGGAACCACTAGGCTAAGACTGCAGTCACATGTGCTAAATAATCCACTTTTGATCCACTTTCAGTGCACTTTCCAACTGGATTATTACCGTGTGGACTGGCAAACCCCAGTTGGAAAGTGGATTGGAAGTGGATTATTTCACATGTGTGACCGCAGCCCAAGCTAGCCTAAGCTACTGAATCAGAGCCTGAGAAAAAAAGAGCGGGGGGGTGTGTTAATTGCAATCATACCAATGCCATGACATCATTTCTGGGGCAAACTTGGAAGTGATGTCACTCTCCTCTGGGATGCAGTGGAGACTCTATGGTTAAACCACAGAGTTTCTGCTGAATCCTAGAACAGCATGATATAAATTCTGGGTTCATCCTGGAAATGATGTCACGCCACCGATGTGATAACACCCCAGTCTCCCATTGAGTGCCAACAGCTAGCTGGCAACTGTAGTCTGAAGTTATGACAGTGGAACTGGTTCATTACAGCAACAGACACCTGAATTTCTTCTGCTGTACTGAGAACGGTCAGGAATGACTCCTCGTCCCTGACTTTGCAAATTCCGGCCGTGTAAGCCTTTATCCTGAGCCGTGCTTCAAATTAACATGTCGAGCAATGAATTACACCGGGGCAGGCAGCTGGTAAAAATAAAGAGTGATTTAACTAAGCCATTTATTGATCCCCATGTTTGTTAAAGTGGATTTCAGGGTGCAAAATACTAACTCAACCGAATCAATATGTTCTCTCTCTCTCTTTTTTTTTACCACGTCGGAGTTTGTCTTTTAAAATTATGCAGCGGCTTGGAAGATCAGAGTTCAATTTCAAGGCATGTTCCTCATCCGTGCTGCCTTCGTTAAGGCGCAAAATGGATACCGGGCGACCGGAGCAGGCAGAAATCCCTGCCGAGAGTGATATATGCAAATCCCACGTCACGTGCATTTATTGGGATTACTGTGACACGTCAAGGCCCTGCCTAAGACCTTTGGCAAAGCTGCAGCTGCTTTGAGCAAGGAAAACCAGCAGTCAAATGTGTGAGCCAGTATGACAGGCACAATGTTTAGCTGGGCAGATTTGCAGGAAGGCAGGGGGTCCTTTGTGCATCCGCCTTGGTTTCGCCAACACTGAGAGTCAAAAATGGACAGCGTGCAGATCAAATCTTCCCAGGGTTGAATGGAAGCCATACAAGGACCCCCATCCAGGTTGGAGGAGTGGGAGGGGGGCAGAGGAGGTTTGATCCTGCCACTTTATTTTATTTTGCCTTCAAGTTGCAGCTGACTTATGGTGACCCCATAGAGTTTACAAGGCAAGAGTCAGTTTGGCGTAGTGGTTAGGAGCGTGGACTCTAATCTAGGAGAACCGGGTTTGATACCCCACTCCTCCACACACAGCTGCTATTGTGACCTTGGGTCAGTCATAAGCTCTTTCAGGGTCAGGGGTCATTTCCTGCTGGAGTGCCCCGGAGTGGCGCTCCGGCAGTAAGGAGCCCAGCCCCCCCGCCTTTCCTGGACCACCTGCAGAGAGACTCAGGGAGGGGGGGATTTAAATGCCTGGGTTCCCTGCCTGATAATCTCCAGATGCCCCGCAGCCATGGAGCACCTGGAGAAGATTGGGCAGGGAAGCCAGGCATGTCTGCTTCCCTGCCCTTCCCTTCTCCAGCCAGCCTGCCATCCTCTCTCCGCTTTTGTAGAGAGACTCAGGGAAGGAGGGATTTAAACTCATTTGCATATGCTTTAACTCATTTTAAACATGCCTGCCCTTTGTCAGGGGGTGTGGCATACACAAATGAGTTATACAAATGAGCTCCTGCACCTCTTTTTCTAGGAAATGACCCGTGTTCAGAGCTGTTCTCTCAAGGGCAGTTCTTGAAAGAGCTCTCCCAGCCTCACCTACCTCACAGGGTGTCTGTTGTGAGGAGTGGGAGGGCAAGGGATTGTAAGCCACTCTGAGACTCCTTCAGATAGTGAAGGGCAGAGTATAATTCCCATCTCCTCCTCCTCCTCCTCCTGCTCCTCTTTCTTCTTCTTCTTCTTCTTCTTCTTCTTCTTCTTCTTCTTCTTCTTCTTCTTCTTCTTCTCCTTCTCCTTCTCCTTCTCCTTCTCCTTCTCCTTCTCCTTCTCCTTCTTCTTCTTCTTCTTCTTCTTCTTCTTCTTCTTCTTCTTCTTCTTCTTCTTCTTCTTCTTCTGACTTATGGTGACCCCATTGGGCTTTCAAGGCAGAGACATTCAGAGGTGGCTTGCCATTGCCTGCCACTGCATAGCGACCTTGGTATTGCGTGGTGGTCTCCCATTGAAATACTGACCAGGGTGGACCCTTCTTAGCTCCCAAGATTTGATGACATTGGTCTAGCCTGGGTGTCACAGCCACCTTATGGCGACTTCATAGGGTTTTCAGGGCAAGAGATGGACAGAGGTGGTTTCCCATTGCTTGCTTCTGCGTAGCAACCCCGGACATCTTGGGTGGTCTCCCATCCAAGTACTAACCAAGGTTAACCATGTTTAGCTTTTGAGATCTGATGAGATTGGGCTAGCCTGGGATATAAAAAGAAGAAGAGAGGAGATTGGATTTATACCCCACCCTTCACTACCCAAATGAGTCTCAGAGGGGCTTACAATCCCTTTCCCTGCGGGACCTTTTATAGTTCTGCAGGGCCTGCAAGATGGAGCTCTTTCACCAGGCTTTTGAGTAGGAGCCACCACCACCCCTACTGCGATCATAACCATCTGCAGTAGACTTAAGGAATGGTCCTAGGAAGATCAACCTTGCCTCACTGTGATCAATATCACTGGATGGGGTCGAATAACATCGAGCAGCAGCCTTTTGTGAAACTGATCCCATCTGGTTGAGGTCTGTTTTATTACTGAGCACTTTAATGTGGAATGTTTTACCTGTTTTTGTGTTGTTTTATCCTTGGCACATGGTTGCCCTATTGTAAGCCGCCCTGAGCCCGTTCGCGGGGAGGGTGGGGTAAAAATGGAATTATTATTATTATTATTATTATTAATAATGATGATAACAACAACAACAACAACAACAACAACAACAACAACAACAATAATAATAATAATAATAATTTCTCTTCCCCTTCCCACAACAAACAGCCTGTGAGGTAGGTGAGGCTGAGAGAGCTCTCTCGAGAACTGCCCTTGAGAGAACAGCTTGGAGAGAACTTGTGACTGACCCAAGGTCACACCAGCAGCTGCATGTGGGGGGAGAGGGGAATCAAACCCAGTTCTCCCAGATTAAAGCCCGCGCTCCTAACCACTACACCAAACTGTTTTGTCACTGAAAAGTGCTGCCTTGTTACAGCTGTCTTATGGCAACTCCATGGGGGTTTTCAAGGCAAGAAACATTCAGAGATGGTTACCCATTGCCTGCCCCTGCACCATGACTTGGTATTCCTTGGAGGTCTCCCATCCAGATACTACCCCGGGCCAACCCTGCATAGCTTCCAAGATCTCATGAGATCAGGCTAACCTGGGCTATCCAGGTCCACCAGCCATCGGTTCTTTGGAGGACACCAAGTTCTCATGTAATGGGGGTATATCGATGGTGCTCCAGGAAAAGATGAATCGTTACTCGAACACATATGGGCATTGTTTTGAGATCTTCATGGGATCTGCTGGTTTCAGCAGGATTTGGCTCACTGTTTTGTTACAGGTTATGGCGTTGCTGAAACTGATGTCACAGAACTGTGTTGGTCACCCCCACTCTGGGGAAACCATATACCTAATCTGCATGAACCAGGAGCTGATTTATAGAAAACAGGGGCTGTTGACACTTGGTGTCACGTCGTAATTTAATGTCATAGCGAAATGTTAGCATATATTGATTTCCTTTCCCTTTTGTTTGAATCTGCAGCAGCCAAAAAACCCCAATAACAACAACACCCGCTCTGATTTGAGGACAATTTGGGACAAAAAGGATTCGAAGCGCAAAAAAAAACCCATGAATTGGCTGGGAGAGAGACATGAGGCGTATTGAAGTTTCTGGGGTTGACAAATAAAACCATTAGATAAAGGTTAAGCCAACAAGAAAGCCCGGTTGAAGAAATAGAAAACACAATTTTCCATAATCGGCACTCGTGAGAAGAATGTTCCGAAGCAAATTACGCCGCATGTTCTTTCTCCCCCTTTCCCTTCCACATAAAGAGAGAGAGGTCAGGTCTGGCCTTCAAAGAAATGGATTGACAATGTCAAAGGGCATTTAGAGAATCTGCAAAAAAATCTTTGCAGGATGAAGATTTAACCGACGTGAGCGAGGAACGGTGCTGAGCGGAAACTGGCTGCCTGTTTTATGGATATTTTTATCTCCCACCAAACCAAGGCTTTTACCAGCAATTTTTGAGTGCAAAGCGATCCCTATGGCCAAAGCTGGGGTCCCCAACCTAGAGCCCATGGGTGCCCTGGTACCCTCTGACTACTTTCCCGGTGTCCAACAAGTACTTTTAGAAAGTGGGTAGAGTCGGGGGGAGCTTTGGCCTAGCAGAGCTTCTGCCTGAAATCTTGAACAGTTACTATGAGAGTTATGCATGACCTCACTCCCTGATATTCTGGGGTAGGCTCTGCCTTCTGCAGTAGCCATTTTGCGGTTGTTCCCGCCAATGTTCCCTCTAAGCTGTAGACTCTTGTGAGCAAAAATTCTACTTGGTGAGCTACTGGCATTAAAGCTGTGAGTGAGAGATTTGGCCGCAACATAAATTAGTTTGCTCTGGAGCCATCCTTCCTGAGCTGAGACAAAAATGTGTGAGCCGGAGGCTAAAAAACTGTGAGCTAGCTCACACTTACTCAACTTAGAGGGAACACTGGTTCCCACCACCCCTTGTAATTCCAAAGGTGCCCACTAGCAAGGGCATAGACTTTCCAATTTCCCGGGGGGGGGGCTGGGGCTGGGCCATTGCTAAGTCATTAAAAGAACTGGGACCCAATGACATCATAGGGAGGAGCTAATGACATCACAGGCCATTGTCACTATCTATGGAGATGGAACTCTGTGGCATTTAGGGAGGGGCTCCCCAGAAAATTAGGGTGGCCTGGGAACCCCCCTAGCAATGCCCTTGGGCTGGGCTAACCCCAGGAACAGGTGCCTTTTTGGCACACTGCTTAGAAACTCCACCTTAAAACGCAACACAGATTCTATTGCTAGGGACTGTTTTTCCACTCTGGGAACTGTCATTACAGTCCTAGAGTAGCCTATCTAGGCCCGAAAACCTTATTGGAAAAACCATTCTGCATTTTCTTTGCAACTTTTTTGGGGCTGCAATGTATTTCAGCAGAGCCCATGCAAGTCAATTGGGTTGCCAGTCCCCCCTGGCAGAGGCAGTGGATTCCATGTGTTAATCACTTTTTGGGTGAAGAAGTACTTCCTTTTATTCATTCTAACCCAACCGCTCAGCAATTTCATTGAGTTCCCACGAGGTCTGCTGTGAGTTGGGTGCTTCTAGCTCACACAGGATCTGTTCTGTACGCTCCTGAACCTCTTGAACTTTCCGCTGTCAAACTGACCGAGTTTCGGGAATGTATAGAATGGATCATGCACAAGCTAGAGACATCAAAATCCCAGAGGACCTTCCCTGTAGCTCAGCTACATGGCCTCCAAGTCGTTGCTTCGAAGTTTTGGAAAAATGTTGATGGAGTGGAGAAAGTCTGTCCGGGAATATTTCCGCTCAAGAACCGGCACGAACCTCCGCAAACACCTTGAAAGTTCGTGGAAAGTTCGTGCTGGGTGACCTGCTGTGAAATTGACTTCGTGGACCACGAACCACCCCAAATTTATCATGACCTTTAGTTTGTGAGCTGGTTCACGCCCTGCCGGCCAGCTGATCAGCAGCTGGGGAGCAGGTCCTGGGGGTGGGGGACCCCTGCCTCCACCAGGGGGGACTGGCAACCCTAATTACAATTGATCTCCAGACAATAGAGAACAGTTCCCCTGGAGAAAATAGCTGCTCTGGAGAGTGGACTCTGTGGCACTGTACCCTGCTGAGATGTCTCCCCTCCCCAAACCCCACCTTCCCCAGACTCCACCCTCAAATTCTCCAGGTATTTCCCAGACCCAGAACTGCTAATCCTAGGCTGCTAACTCTGTGTTTGGCCTATAAAATGGATCTGTATAGCTGGGTATTTCACTTTGAGAGTGAAATTGAGAGGGTATTTGAGAGCCAGTTTGGTGTAGTGGTTAAGTGCACAGACTCTAATCTGGGAAAACCGGGTTTGATTCCCCGCTCCTCCACTTGCACCTGCTGGATGACCTTGGGCAAGCCGTAGTTCTGGCAGGGCTGTTCTTGAAAAAAAAGCAGTTTCTGTCAGAGCTCTCTCAGGCCCACCTACCTCACAGGGTGTCTGTGGTGGGGAGGGGAAGGGAAAGGAGTTTGTAAGCCGCTCTGAGACTCCTTTGGGTAGTGAAGGGTGGGGTATAAATCCAATCTCCTCCTCCTCCTCTTCCCTTCTCCTCCTCTTCCCTCCTCCTGCTCCTCCTGCTCCTGCTCCTACTCCTACTCCTGCTCTTCCTCCTCCTCCTCCTCTTCTTCTTCTTCTTCTTCTTCTTCTTCTTCTTCTTCTTCTTCTTCTTCTTCTTCTTCTTCTTCTTCTTCTTCTTCTTCTTCCCTTGTGTATATGTAAATATAATTTCTTCCCTGGCAGTCCAGTAAAGAATGTTAATTAGATTTGTATTTCTGGACTTTGCTGAATATTTTTTGTTTGTTTGTTTAAAAAGCAGCAATGCTACCGATAGCCGCTGGATTCTTGTTTTCTCCTGCTGGGGGAAACAGGAAAGAGAAAGCTTTGGTCTGCTCTGTTTGAAAAGTACAGCTACTATTCCCTTGAAGGCCAAGATGCACCATGGGCTGGTTCTTCTGAAGGCCAAGCTACATCTGATGCTGGGAGATCCAAGAACGCCTATCCAGAGTGAGGGTTTTTTCCGTGAATAAATAGCACTCTAAGGGCAAGGATTAGGGTTGCCAGCCTCCAGGTGATGGCTGGAAATCTTCCAGGATCACAACCTGATCTCCAGATAACAGATCAGTTCCCCTGGGGAAAAATGGCTGCTTAGGAGGCTGGAACGTATTATAGGGTTGCCCGTCTCCAGGTGGTAGGTGGAGATCTCCTGGAATTATGACTGGTCTCCAAGTAAAAGAGATCAGTTCCCCTGGAGGATGTGGCTATTTTGGAAGGTGGACTGTATGGCGTTATGCTCTGCTGAGGCCCCTCCTCATGAAGCCAGCTGGGTGACCTTGGGCCAGTCACAGTTCTCTCAGAGCTCTCTCAGCCCCACCTACCTCACAGGGTGTCTATTGTGGGGAGAGGAATGGAAGGTGATAGTAAGCCACTCTGAGACTCTGAGTATAAATCCAATCTCCTCTCCTCCTCCTCCTCCCCTGGTTTTGTAGATCCATTTGCATTGTGTGCATGTGCTTTACAGCTGGTAGGTGCAAGTTATGCCATATGCATAAAAGGAATATTGCCAGTTTCGTGTAGTGGTTAAGTGTGCAGATTCTAATCTGGGAGAACCGGGTTTGATTCCCCACTCCTCCACTTGCACTTGCTGATGTGACCTTGGGTCAGTCACAAGCTCTGGCACAGCTATTCTTGAAAAAGAGCAGTTTCTGTCAGAGTTCTCTCAGCCCCGCCTACCTTACAGGGTGTCTGTTGTGGGGAGGGGAAGGGAAAGGAGTTTGTCAGCTGCTCTGATACTCCAAGTGAAGGGTGGGGTATGAATCCAATCTCTTCTTCTTCTTCTTCTTCTTTATACATTACTAGCGGCAAGGCCTGTTGCAGGGGGGGGGATGCAACGGGCGCTAGCCATACCACGGATGGAGGCACCAGCCCCCTGCGAGGCGGTGGCGGCCGCTGGGTGAGGCCAGGCCCGGCTCCCCTTCCCAGGCCGTTCCCGCAGCGGCAGAGCGGCGAGTGAGGGAGGCGGTCTCCCTCTCGGGAGCAGCCAGCTCCACCGCGGCCTCCCCCTTGCGTCAGTCACGCTGGCGCAGGAGGTGAGCCCCACCCCCCCTGCGCAAGGCGTCCCTGGCCCTAGTGACTTATGGGGGGGGGGTTGGCCACGCGGCAAGGGAGGCCGCCATCCAGCCTGGGCATGCAGGATGCAGCCGCCTGAGTCAGCGGCTGGAGGGAGACTGTGCCCAACAGCCCGAAGAGGCCGTGAGCTGGCTGCGTGGGTGGGACTGAGCCCACGCAGCCAGGCACACCAGCCAATGGGCAGGGCGCAGTGGTGAGTGGCAGCCCCCGCGGTGAACCTATTTTGCTGCGCATTTTTACCTTATTTGGGCATGCCAGTCAACCACTATGCTTTTATATATAAGGGAAGGATGTAAAGTGCTGATTTACAGTGCCATTTTAAGTGGAGGCTGATTTCTGTAGGCTTAGACTGGAGTAACTGCGTAGGATTGCACAGTGATTAACACGCAAGCAGTGGCTCAGAGGTTAAGAAGGTCTCTTGCTCGGCAATTCAAGACCTGAGTGCTGCATGACGGGGTGAGCTCCCGTCTCTGCCCCCAGCTCCTGCCAACTTAGCAGTTCAAAAGCAAGAAATTGCAAGTAGATAAATAGGTACCGCTTTAGTGGGAAAGTAATAGTGTTCCATGCACCTTGGCGTGTAGTCATGCTGGCCACATGACCACGGAAACATCTTCGGACAGCACTGGCTCTTCGGCTTTGAAACGGAGACAAGCACCGCCCCCTTGAGAAGGATTTGACTGGCTTCCGAGCAAGGGAAACCTTGACCTTTTAACACTGAAACATGCCAACGTTTTATGAGAAGAAGCATGGACGGACAGGACTCAAAGCCCAGCAAATAATAAAGCATCATGGTTTCAATTCACTCATGGCAGAATCGGGGGGAGGGGCGTATCTGGGCTGAAACAGCAGGCACATGAAGTTAGAAAGAATCCCATGTCTTGTTGAGTCTGGCCTTGAGATATTTGCATTCAGGTCCGTCCAAAAGAAGAAGAAAGAAGAGATTGGATTTATACCGCCCTTCACTGCCCAAAGGCGTCTCAGAGCGGCTTACAAACTCCTTTCCCTTCCCCTCCCCACAACAGACACCCTGTGAGGTAGGTGGGCCTGAGAGAACTTCTGACAGAAGCTGTCCTTGAGAGAACAGCTGTGCCAGAGCTTGTGACTGACCCAAGGTCACACCAGCAGGTGCAAGTGGAGGAGTGGGGGAATCAAACCCCGTTCTCCCAGATAAGAGTCCGCGCACTTAACCACTATGCCAAACTGGCTCTCCACCAAACCAAGATGTGCTCTGCACATCAGATCCGAGGATGCAGACACGGACTACTCAATCGGCTCCACTTGAAAACCCAACCCTATTGACTGCATTGGACGTGGCTTTCAGGGGGAGGACAGGACCTGTCCACCATCATCCATCGCAGGGAGTTATTCCGCACTCTTCTCTTTATTTAGGGATGGATCCCCTCTCGCTGTCTCTCTGGTTCTGTCTCTCCGGCACGATTTTATTTGCCCGTGCCATTCTTTGATTGAACCTCCGGGTCTCCCCGCTGCGCTAGCCCACAAAGAGCAGCCGCCGACAATCGGGTGGCGTGCCATCACCTCGTCTGTTGTGCTAATTGCCGGTTGTCTTTATGTCTCCGGGTCTGACAGCTCATTCTACCCACAATGCTTCCCAAGGCTCACAGACTCAGGCTTCTTCACTGTCCTCTGTTGCATTGGCACCTGTACCCAGTTGTCGGTGGAGACGGAGAGCCGCGTTCCTCATCTTCCAGTCAATCATCTCTTGAGAGAGAAGCCTGGCGTGGGAAATCTCAGACATTTCGCCGGGGAGCCTGAACTCTAACCCAGCCCTCCCGTGCGCCGATTTGGTTCCGTTTTGATCTCAGCTGATAGAGGATGCAACTTGGTGTGTGTGCCGTGACTGAATGGTTCCAGTCCCAGAAGCGTGTGGTGGGAAATCACTGCTCCCTCTAAGCTGAGTTAGTGTGAGCTAGCTCACAGGTTTTTTAGCCTCCGGCTCACACATTTTTGTCTCGGCTCAGGAAGGCACGGCTCCAGAGCAAACTAATCGATGCAGTAGCCAACCTGCTCACTCACAACTTTAATGCCAGTAGCTCACAAAGTGGAATTTCTGCTCACAAGACTCCACAGCTTAGAGGGAGCGTTGGGTGGGATTGTGGCTTGTGTTTTTCAATCCATCAGCTGGAGAAACAGTGAAGGAGGAGGAGACTGGATTTATCCCCGCCCTTCACTACCCAAAGGAGTCTCAGAGTGGCTGACAAACTCCCTTCCCTTCCCTTCCCTTCCCTTCCCTTCCCTTCCCTTCCCTTCCCTTCCCTTCCCTTCCTTCCCTTCCCTTCCCTTCCCTTCCCTTCCCTTCCCTTCCCTTCCCTTCCCCTCCTCACAACAGACACCCTGTGAGGGAGGTGGGGCTGAGAGAGCCCTTTTGAGGACTGCTCCTGAGAGAACAGCTCTGAAACAACTTGTAACTGACCCAACGTCATACCAGCAGCTGCATATGGAGGCGTGGGGGATCAAACCCGGTTCTCCCAGATTAGAGTCTCCGCTCCTAACCAGTACACCAAAGGCATCCCAGTGTGCAATAATGTGCATTTCTTGAGACAAATGGCGCTTTCACAACTGGTGAATAATGCATTTTCAAACCACTTTCAAGGCACTTTAGTGATCATTTGCATGTGGGTTTCGCCATCTCACACACGGAAATCCAGTTGCAAAGTGCATTGAAAGACCATTATTCAAAAGTCCCTTCTCCCCCTCGACAGCTTCCCAATTGCCTTTCTCAGAGGTAAGGGGTTTTTTTGTTAGAATCATAGAATCACAGAGTTGGAAGGGGACACGCAGGCCATCTAGTCTAACCCCCTTGCCCAATGCAGGACCAGCCTAAAGCATCTCTGGCAAATATTCGCCCAGCCTCTTCTTGAAAGCTGCCGGTGAAGGGGAGCTCAGCACCTCCCGAGGCAGCTGATTCCACCTTCGAACCATTCTGACCATGAAAAAGTTTTTCCTGATATCCAGCCGATACCTTTCTGCATTTAACTTAAATCTGTTGCTCTGGGTCCTCTCCTCTGCTGCCAACTGGAACAGCTCCCTGCCCTCCTCCAAATGGCAGCCTTTCAGATATTTAAAGAGAGCCATCCTGTCCCCCCTCAGTCTCCTCTTCTCCAAACTAAACATTCTCAAGGCCCTCAGCCTTTCCTCGTGGGGCTCGGTCTCCAGACCCCTGATCATCCTCGTCGCTCTCTTCTGCACCCTCTCGATTTTGCTCACATCCTTTCTGAAGCGAGGCCTCCAGAACTGCACACGGTACTCCAGGTGCGACCTGACCAAGGCAGTATATAGAGGGGCTGTGACTTCCTGCAATTTGATGCTATGGCCCTTTTCATACAACCCAAGACTGAATTTGCCTTTTTGTGACTGAAAGACATGCTTTGAGCATGAACCTCGGATCCATGAGACCTGGATTCAGTTATCTCCTCTGACAGGAAGTCTGATGGATGGGGACAGTCATGTACCTGCAGTCTAATGAACCTCATATCATAAGGATAAAATTTGGAATATGGCTGCAGACTCCTTAGAGGAAGGCATGGGGTGTTCTAGAGGAAGGCGTGGGGTGCATATATTTCCAGGAGGCAGGGGCAAATTTGTCCTCTGCCAGAAACACCAGGAATGTAACACGCACCCCCTCGGCATTTAGTTCCATAAGTCTCTTGGGCAGAACGGAGAAATTCTCGGCCTTTCTGTTAATTAGCATCATGCAGTTTTCCAGGTTTTTTTAAAAAATGTAATAACGATATGTCTAGAGATGGGTTTGGAGTTTCTTAGCAACGGCTTTTTTTGACACCGAAGCTGGTTTCACACATGTCGGATAACGCACTCCAAATGCACTTTCGGCGCATTCTGATAATTGGGGGGAAGAAATCCAGGCGCAAACGGTTGCTAAAGTGCATCAGAAGTGTTTCCAAAAGCGAACGATCCGGCTTGTGTGAACAATCCGGCTTGTGGGAAAACAGACTAAGTTGATGCCTCGACCGTCTCCGATCGATTGAAAACCTCGGCTATTTGAACAGTTAAACAATAGTAAAAAGGGAGAAAGAATGAGGAAGAAAAATACTTCTAAGCCCCGGCTCCGTGAGAGATATCTAATTGATGCGGGGCTTTTTTTTTTTTTTTAAAGATTCCTCCTTTTGATTTGGTTCAAAACTCCGACATTAACTTTGAGGCCAATTTCCTTCTCCCCGACACTGTTTTTACACGGTCTAACTAAAGGAGAGGAGGATCTTCCTTTATTTCCTTTCCCTCTAGTTAAAAGAGCCTTTTTTTGACTTCTTTTGTTTTAAAGGAAGAAATGACACGAATTTCCCAAAAGCTGTTCGGGGCTATTGATCACGCAATTTTTTAATCTGTCTTTGTTTAAAGGGTTCATAAAAGGGAAGCTGTAATGTACTGGCGTTCTCGCTTCCTTTCCTTTCCTTTTTTTTTTAAGGTTCATTTCGAAACAGTCTGCGAGGGAGGAAGAAAGCATCAACCATATCCTATCCGGAATTCCGAGAGAAGGATGCCTTTAATTAAGGGTCGAAGAAGCGCGAGTAAATTTCCCTGGATGTTCCTTTTACAAACACGGCTTTATTAGAGTCTTTAAATAGACCTTTGTAGTATCGGCTTTAGGGTTGACAGGTCCCCCCCCCCGTAGACACTGGCAGGGATGGGGGTTAGGGTTGCCAGTTCCTGGTGGGGAAATTCCTGGAGATTTGGGGATGAAGACTGAGGAGGATGGGCACCTCAGTGGGGTGCAATGTCATAGACTGCAATCGCACAGACACTTTGGTCTGACACAGCCACTCCTCCCCTCTGGATCAAAATGAGCACAGTCAGACAGCCACATCTGTCAGGCATTCCCCAGCCATACTTATCCCATCATAGGATGACTTGGAGCCGGTTGAAAAAGGCACCACGTCACAAGTGGTGTTTTCGGTTCCCCGCACAGTCATTGCGCATGTCGAGGTGTCTGAACGTGGGGGAGCGTTCACAGAATGGATTTGGCAGTCTGAAACTGCAGATCTGTTCTGCTGCTAGGGAGATGTGTTTTTTTTTAAAAAAAGCCTATGTGTGCATGTGTGCAGAGGCCGACAGCGAGCATGCTCGAACGCGCGTTCGGCCCAGACTCAAAAGGTGTCGCAATAGCCAGAAGGTCGTAATAAATCAAGATCAGCACCAGGAGGACATAATCCGCAGACAACAGAACAAAAAAACAACTTGCTACAAAAGGGTGCCTGGTAGGTCAGTCCCCCCCCCTTGTATGTGGTCCTAGATTAGGACTTGTATTGATTAATATTTGTGTGTAAACCGCTCAAAGACCCCTCGGGGTTTGAGCGGTATAAAATTGAAAGTATAAATAAATAAATAAATAAATAAATGCTCGGCTGCTGGGGATTACGATCTGCCCCATCTTGTTTTAATATGCTTGTTTTAACAATCTTGAATGTTGGTCTATATGTTCTATTGGTCTATATCTTATACTGTTTTAATGTGTTTTAAAGTCGGCATGCGTGCCCTGCTGTAAACCACCCTGAGCCTTCAGGGAGGGCAGGATACAAATCCAAATAATAAATCTTTCCTTATAAATATTTATCTTTTGGTTTCGCAAGATTCCATGCGCTCCCATTGGCTGTAAAATGCCCTCCCTCAGCCATTGGCCCATCAGCCGCCACTCAAGAGTACTCGCATGTCATAGGCCGGGTGCTGGGTCTGCTCCTCTTCCCCACCCACTCCCCCTGGCAGACAGCTCTGTCTCCTGAGGAAGACAGTTCTCTTGACTCCTGTGAGGGATTGCCCCCTCAGTGGCTGTTGGTAGGCAGCCAAGCTTGGTTCTGGGAGTAAAAAAACAAAGGACTTTCAGCATAACCCCCTCCCCGCCCATAACCCCCTCCCCAACGGCCACTTTCCTGTCAGAATAAATGGAAAAAGGCTCTTTCTCCTGCTTAGCTTCAGCATGGCTGTCTGGCTAACGAGGTGGGCCAGTGACCATCAGACCATTTTCTTCAATTCCCTGCTGTGCGGCTGACTTTCCCCTAGGGTTGCCAATCTCCAGGTGGGACCTGGAGATCTCCCACTGTTACAATTGACCTCCAGATGACAGAGATCAGTTCCCCGGGAGAAAATGGTTGCTTTGGAGGGTAGACTCTATGGCATTATACCCTGCTGAGTCCTTCCACACACACACAAAATGCTGCCCTCCACAGGATCCATCCCCTCAAATCTCCAGGTATTTCCCTAATCAGAGTTGGCACCTGTACTTTCTCCTCTGTCAGTAAAAGGCCCTTTCCACACCTATGTTGGCCTTAGGGAGAAAACTCATTGGGCCCAGTCCTGATCAGGTTGCCAACTCCAGGTGGGCAATTCCTGGAGATTTGAGGGATGGAGCCTGGAGAGGGTGAGGTTTGAGGAGGGGTGGCACCTCAGACAGGTATGATGCCATAGACTCCACCCTCCAATTCAGCCATTCCCTGATGGGGAACCATTGTTGCCAATCTCCAGATGGTGGCTGGAGATCACTCAAAATTACAACTGTTCTGTAGGAGGGATGGGAGAGGAGATGGAAAACTAAAGGTAGGTTGATGGTTGGCTGGGAGGGAGATAGGGTTGTCAACTCCAGGTTGGGAAATTCCTGGAGATTTGAGGGGTCGAACCTGGAGAAGGTGAGTGTTGAGGAGGGGTGGGACCTCAGACAGGTACAATGCCATAGACTCCACACTCCAAACCAGCCACTCCCTCCTGGGGAACCACTGTTACCAATCTTGGGGGTGGGCTAGAGATCACTCAAAATTACTACTGCTCTTCAGGTAGCAAAGATCAGTTCCTCTGGAGAAAATGGTGGACTCTGTCATTATACCCTGCTGAGATTGCCACAGCAAATTGTCACTGAGTGACCAAAGCACTCTCCCAGAGCCTCTTTCTAGAGCCCGTTGTATTTATTTCCACAATGGGCCTTATTCCTAGTAAATAAATAAATAAATAAATAAATGTGTGCGTGCACGTGCACTTATCCGCATGCATGAATTTTGGAGATTTTGTTTTGCAGTGCGCTCCATGGGTGAGGCACTGCAATAATGTGGATGCTTTACCACGGGATGTCTCCGTAGGTAACCCGCTGCAGGGTGTGCTGTGTGGCTGGTATGTCCCGCAACACTTTAAATCAGTTCAATTAGAGGCAGCACCGTACCACACCAAGCTGCCAGTGTGACCATAGCTATAGATTCCCCCCTCCAAAGCATTCATTTTCTCCAGGGCAACTGATCGCTGTCATCTAGAGACGAGCTGTAATTTATGGGGATCCCACCTGGAGGCTGGCATCCCTAACTGTGTTACAGCATTCTTTTTACAATATTAAAAAAAAATTGTTGAGGCCTTATGATGAATCATAGTAGCGGTGGGGATAAACAATCAGGGATCCTTTCCTGATTGTTTCTACAATAGTGTGCTGCTGCTGAGCTCCGGGAATAGATCATTAGCTTCTGGCTCACCTCATCCTGAACTTTAGCAGTGTGGCAGTGTAGCGAAAATGCTCCGTAATGCTGGCTGCTGAGGAGAAAGCTTCTCATAAACCTTTAAGCTTGAACAGGTAGGCAGGTATCTCCTGTGTTTCTTCCTGTGCTGTATTGCAGAAGCCGGTATCGAGCTACACATTCCAAAGACTTAAGAGCACTTAGCTTTTCTTAAGAGGGGGGTAATGGTTTCCACCAATCCCCCTTGTTGTTGCAGGCTTCCAGACCCCCCCTATGGAATTTCTGAGGGTCCACTGACCCTCCCCCCAAACCAAACAGGGCTGCAGCAGCAGGAGGAATAAGGACACCGCGATGGTTGTTGACTTTCCCCTTCCTTATGCATCCCTCTGGCTCCCCAATCGTGATGTTCTTGGGGCTCCCCTGTACCCCAGAAGCAGGATTTGGGGCAGATTATTGGGCTGTTCCATCAGATTTATTTATTTATTTTATAATTTATACCCCGCCCTACAGGGTCAGGGGGGCTTGCAGAGAATAAAATACATGTTCGCAATCAGAGTTTCATAAAACGTTTAAAACAAGTCCTTAAAACAATACAATATTAAAACGCTAGCTATGTTGTATGACGCTACAACGATGACGTTACCGCATGGGTGCATTCCGTAGTTGTTAAATTCCCAGCTCCCTAATCTCCCTCGGCTGTAATCAGTGCACAGAGGCGGCCAGGAACCAGGCTCTGCAAGCTGTTAGAGTTGTTAATAATAGTGGTGGTGGCGGCTCCTAGTTGAAGAGCTCCATGTTGCAGGCCCTGCGGAACTGTAAAAGGTCCTGCAGGGCCTTGATCTCTTCCAGGAGCTCATTCAGTAAGGAGCCACCACCAAGAAAGCCCTGGTTGCAACCAGCCTAGTGTCCTTGGGACCTGGGAGGGCCAGTCGATTTTGTGCCCCTGACCGTAGTGCTCTCTGGGGTATATATGGGGAAAGGCAGTCCTTCAGGAAAGGTAAATCAAGACGGAAATGAAGAATTGGAGGGAGAGTTTCCAGCTAAGTCCAATCCTCTGCTCAGAGTAAAACATTCAAAGTTAGAACATTCCTGATGAATAGATATTTACCTTCTTTTCGAAAACCTCCATTGAGGGAGAGCTCCCTGCCCTCCTAGGTCCATTGGTCAAACTGCCACCACTGTTAGTAAGCTTCTATGATTCAGCTGAACCCCACCTACCTGTAACTGAAGCCCATTCATCAGAGTGTACCTTCCTCAGAAATAAGGTGGGTTCTACACACTAGTCACCTGACCCTACCCTTTCCATCTATGTACTGTGCCATCAAGTCGCAACCGACTTATGGCGACCCCAGCAAGGCTTCCTCTGTAGATCCTTCAAAGAATCATAGAATGTTAGAGTTGGAAGGGACCTTGCAGGTCATCTAGTCCAACCCTCTGCACTCTGCAGGAGCATAGCCAAAAGATAGTTCTATATACCTACATACCTACAACATATCTGAAAGATGGTTGTCTCCGCTTGAAAACGTCCAGTGAAGGAGCATCCACCACTTCCTGAGGCAGGCTGTTCCACTGCTCAACCTCTCTTATAGTTAGGAAGTTTCTCCTGATATTTAGCCGGTAATGACTCCCTTGTAATTTCCACCCATTGCCAGTTCTAGTCTGGCAATCTAGAGCAAGAGAGAATAGATCTGCTCCATCTTCTACATGACAGCCCTTCAGATATTTGAAGACTGCTACCATGTCCCCTCTAAGCCTTCTCTTTCCCAGACTAAACATACCCAACTCTTTCAGCCTTTCCTCATAAGACTTGGATTCCAACCCTCTCACCATCCTGGTTGCCCTCTTCTGGACACGCTCGAGCTTGTCAACATCCTTCCTAAAATGTGATGCCCTAATGTGGTCCCCCATGTACTGATCTTTCTTGGCTTCTGATATCTAATGAGACTGTAGAAGATGGAGCAGATCTATTCTCTCTTGCTCCGGATTGCAGGACTAGATCAAATGGGTGGAAATTACAAGGGAGTCAATACTGGCTAGATATCAGGAGAAACTTCCTAACTGTAAGAGTGGTTGAGCAGTGGAACAGACTGCCTCGGGAGGTGGTGGATGCTCCTTCGCTGGACATTTTCAAGTGGAGGTTGGACAACCATCTTCTGGGTATGTTGTAGGGCCGTCTTTCAGCTACACTCCTTCAGAATGCAGGGGGTTGGACTAGATGACCTGCAAGGTCCCTTCCATCTCTAACATTCTATGATTCTATGATGCTATGACTGGGCTACGCCATGCCTCCTTCCCTCCCATTTGTGTGTGTGTGTGTGTGCGCGAAGTGCCATCAAGTGATAGCTGTCTTATGGGACCCTTTCAGACAGCCTTTGTAATCCATTTTGATAGCCAGTTGCTAATGGATTTTTGGTGTCATTTCAAACACGACCATTTTAGCAACTGGCTGCTAACAGATTTTATTTAACTTTTCAAAACAAGCCACTTGCATCCGGTTAGTAACATGTGGCCAGGGTTATTTTTGGGCAGGGACGTACAGGAACGGAGTTCCAGCTGGCTCCCGAGTTGGCCACGCCCAGCAGGAACTCATTAGCATAATAGGCCACACCCAACAGCAGAAAGCCATTAGGACTGGCTACATGAGGGGTGTGTGGCCTAACAGGCAAAGGAGTTCCTGCTACCAAAAAAGCCCTGCGTTTTGACAACAAACAAGGTAAACAGAATAAGAAGCAAAAGGTGGGTGCGGCTGGATGACCACACTTCGGGTAGCATGGATGTGTGGCTAATATGCTAATGAGTTGTGCTGTCAGGGTGTGGCCTAATAGGCTAATGAGTTCCTGCTGCTGGGTGTGGCCTATTATGCTAATGAGTTCCTGCTGGGCTTTTTCTACAAAAAAAGCCCTGATTGTAATAATGGGAGATTATTGATGGGGAGCTAAGTTGGGACTCTTCACACTTCACCCTCTCATCAAATAAATACATTTCTGTTTGTAATATAAATGTATTAGACAGCATTGCAGTGTTCTGTTCATCCCCTTGGTTTGGGGGTACTGAGTCATTCTCGAAGTAAACGGCTTTCTTCCGTTCTCACCTCTTCTTTGCGCTTCTGAATCGCTGTAGCGTGCTGTCGAAAGGGTCCGCAGTGCTTCTGACAGTGCCACGCTTTCCTCCCACCCTCTTTTGCCGCGTGATCTTCCTCAGACTTTTTTTTTTGGGGGGTGGGGGGAAACTTTCTAAGTTGAGCGCTATAACGCTAGACCAATATAGCACTTCAATGCCATGGCAGCATGCAGGGCTCTTTTTGTAGCAGGAACTCCTTTGCAGATTAGGCGACACACCCCTAATATGTAGCCAATCCTCCAAGAGCTTAGAGAGCTCTTCTTCCAGGGGCGACTGTAAGCTCTTGGAGCATTGCCTACATTAGGGGTGTGTCATCTAATATGCAAAGGAGTCCCTGCTACAAAAAGAGCTCTGGCAGCATGGCAAAAAAAAAGGGTGGGGGGGAAAGTGCGGCACTGCTTGAAACGGCCAGATCGCTTCGGAGAGGGCTCATTAACAGAATGAAATTCCCTGTATGAAACCTCCGTCCCTGTACCACTTGGCTCGGAACCGGGCCACCGACAGATGACGTCTGGTTGAGAATGGGAATGTGAAAGAGGCCTTGATGACCCCATAGATCAAGGCAAGAAACATTCAGAGGTGATTTGCCGTTCCCTGCCTCTGCGTAGCGACCCTGCGTAGCGACTTCCTTGGTGGTCTCCCATCCAAGTACTAACCAGGGCCGACCCAGCTTAGCTTCTGGGATCTGATGAGACTGGGCTAGGCTGGGCCGTCCAGGTCAGGGCTGCTATCCAGCTCAGGGGCCCATTCATTGACTTAGGTGCAAATGTCTACAAATGCATTGCCTCTTCTGTGAAGCATCAGCGTTTTGTAAAATCAGCAGGGATTTATGTACTGAAATATTTCTGTTCTTTATACTGGAGATTTTTTTTTTTAAAGCGCTAATATCACACGAAGCAAGAAGGACTTGATCTTTGCAAAACAGGTGCTCGCCGATCAAACTCCCCTTCCGCGCACTGCCCGTTTGCCGCTGAACGGAGCACTTCTGATGACTGCTTTGCTGATTTGCTTGCAATTCACAAATGAGCATTTCAAGCTTTTTCGGGCCGGTGTGGTAGGAGCATTCAGCATGGTGGCTCCTGAAGTAGCCTTTGCTGGCACGTCCTCAAAATATACCGGCTGGCTTTGCACACATATCCCTGAGGTTGTTGCTGGGCGGGCCCCTGATAAAATGCACGTAGCACTTGCATATCTGTGCACCTCTGGGATGCTGGACAGACAAGGTACACAGCTTCCCCCACCCGCCTCTCCTACCCTAATGAGAAGTGAGAGCCGAAAGGGACCTCTGTCATGGACAGAGCGGCAGATTAGAACTCAGGGCAACCCATGTTTGAATCCTTATCTGGACCATGGAAGGTCGTTCGGTGGCCTTAGGCCCTTCAAAGTCTCTCTGCCGGGCCTAACACACAGGGGTGTTGTTGTGGGAAAATGGAGTAGAGAAGTGATGGCCACAGGAACAGACAGCATTAAATGGGAATTGGATAGATTCATGGAGGAGAGGTCTATCCGTGGCTGCCTACTAGCCACGGTGACTGAGGGGAACCTCCATGTTCAGAGGAAGTAAACCTCTGAATCCCAGTGCCAGGAGACAACATCAGGGGAAGGAGTGAGACAAGATGCTGAATTAGATGGACCCACTGGTCTGATCCAGCAGGGCTCTTCTTATGTTCTTTGGATGCTGGTCTAGATGGACCACTGGTCTGATCCAGCAGGGCTCTTTTTATGTTCTTTGGATGCTGGACTAGATGGACCCCTGGTCTGATCCAGCAGGGCTCTTCTTGTGTTCTCAGAATGCTGGATTGGATGGACGCCTGCTCTGATCCAGCAGGGCTCTTCTTATGTTCTTAGGATGCTGGAATAAATGGACCATTGGTCTGATCTAGCAAGGCTCTTCTTATGTTCTTAGGATGCTGGACTAAATGGACCATTGGTCTGATCTAGCAAGGCTCTTCTTATGTTCTTAGGATGCTGGACTAAATGGACCATTGGTCTGATCTAGCAGGGCTCTCCTTATGTTCTGAGGATGCTGGACTAGATGGACCACTGGTCTGATCCAGCAGGGCTCTTCTTATGTTCTTCGGATGCTGGACTAGATGGACCACTGGTCTGATCCAGCAGGGCTCTTCTTGTGTTCTCAAAATGCTGGACTAGATGGACCATTGTTCTGATCTAGCAGGGCTCTCCTTATGTTCTGAGGATGCTGGGCTAGATGGACCATTGGTCTGCTTGACAAAAATTCAGCCCACTATTGGCAACTGAAGAGCAGAATGTGACCTGAACAGGTCAATGTTTGAGAGTCCCTACCTTCATAGTAGCTGGTGATAGTTCCTTTCTTAATGCTCCGAGGGTTGCCAACAGGCCTGCAGAAAAAGATCCTGTCCCTTTAAGAGAGGTTTAATGGCACATTATTTAGCAGGTGGTATTATTGACCCCCATACCATCAAACACATTAAATCTCCATTAGAGGGACAGAAAGTTTTATCCAGACCTTTTGGTAACCGTATTCAGCCTGATCGGAGTAGGAGCTGAACGATCCTCTATGTTTTAATATTTATGCTTTTAGGGTAATTTAATAAACCTTTTTTTCTTTAAGCCAGTATTTCAATATCCCGCTATTCCCAGAAGCGAGCCTCTTTTGTTCACGAATCTGTGTAGAGAAAGCAGAAGGGGTGAAGAAAACCATGTCCTTTTAAGTATTTGAAAGGGAAAGAAGATACATCTTAGTTACACATAAATGGTAGATACAAAACAGAGTTCCTTGGGCAACGTCTGCATAATTTGATAATTAAAATGTAAGCTTTCATCCGTCAGGGATGCGTGGGCAACTGGGCTTCTGAAAGGATATTGTTGATATAGACGGATGCGAGACAATTAGGACTTCAATTATTACGCAGCAAGTTGAAATAAATCTAGAGACGAGAGTCAGGCCTGTCCCATGAACTCAAGCCTGTTTTACTGTCATGGCTTCCCCACAAAAGAACCGTGAGAGCTGTAGTTCTGGAGACTTCATACCCGTAAGCTTAGATAAACAGTGTTAGGTACTTCTGGAAAGTTTATGCAGAAGGACACACTCTCCTCATAAGAGCTGTCATATTTCTTTTCCTTAGAAGGAGGTACAAGTTCAATTAAATTAAGATAGCTTAATAGGGTTGCCACTAGCTCTGCACTGGAAAATACCTGGATATTTTGGGGGGAAACCTGGGCAGGGCAGGGTTTGGGGAGGGGAGGGACCTTATCAGGGTATAATGTAGGGTTGCCAGCTGTGCATTAGGAAATACCTGGAGATTTGAGGGTCAGAAACTAGGGGTGTGCATTCGGGTCTACCCAAACTGAAAATATACCCGAGAAACAACTTATTGGTATTTGGGGGGTATATTTCAGCTTCCTAAAAGTATCTGGGATTTTTCGGGAGAACCGAAAAATCCCCCCAAATCCCAGATATATTAGAGAATAACCAGCAAAACCAGGCTGCCCAGCAAAGCCCCAGCAGAGCCTGCTGGGAGAGTTCCCCCCACAGGATTGGCTGCTTTCTGAGGTCTTTTGGACAGTCCAGTTTAAAGGGACCTCCCAAAACAACTATAGCTGAGCTGCCTCTCAGCTGTTTCTAGTTGCTTTGCCACTGCTTTTTCCCCCTTTGTTTTTCAGTTTGGGTCTATTTGACCAGGAAGAATTCAGGATTTCTGAAAAATCCTGGTTCCGAATACTTTACCAGCATTTGGATCCAGTTTTTGCGGGGAATCCCAGAATTTTATTGGGTCCACTAGAACTGAACCAAGAAATACTAAGATAAAACATTGCACTTCCCTAGTAGGGACGTGCATTCGGCATTTCCAAGCCAAATTAATAACTAAATCATGTCTTTTTGGCATGTGTCAGGCATTATTTAAGCTGAATCAGATTCTCTGATGTGATTTGGTTTACCAATAAGAGAATCCTGAATTAATTCAGGAATCCCGAATTTTTCAGCTCCATTATACCCTATGGGGTCATTATTGTCAATGGCAAATCTCCTAGGGTATAGTCAGTGGGTGGGGGGGGAGTTTGAGGGAGAGGCACCAAATTTATAGTGTAGCTGCTGGGGCCTTTCCCCAAAAGAATTGCCAAGTTTTTTAAAAAAATTGGACCAGGGGGTCCAATTCTATGGGTACCCAAAGAGGGCCCCCCATCCTCCATAGTTTCCAATAGTGGGGAGAAAAACAAGGCAGGCATACTACAAGCCCAGCAGATTCTTCCAGGAAACCTCTGCAGTACAAAATGATGTGTGGGGAGGGGGCACCTTCTGATGGCACCTGTTTTTTTTTGGCCACTGTGTGACACAAAGTGTTGGACTGGATAAGCCATCAGCCTGATCCAACATGGCTTCTCTTACAATCATTTCCCCCCCAAAAAACTTTTTTAAAATATTTGAGTATTAATGTAGGATTATTTTTTTAAAAATTTTATTGGATTTGTATCCTGCCCTCCCCATATAGCAGGCTCAGGGTTCCATCAAATATAATACACAATAATTAAAAACAGTTACAAGAAATCAGATAAAATACAGCGCAATTTCTATATATCTAATCAAAGCCTCTACAGATGTAACCTGTCACAATTGGGTCCCAGATATTACCCAGATAAGAACATAAGAACATAAGAGAAGCCAATGTTGAATCAGGCCAATGGCCCATCTAGTCCAACACTCTGTCACACAGCGGCCAAAATATACCAGTTGCCATCAGGAGGTCCAGCAGTGGGGCCAGGGCACCAGAAGCCCTCCCACTGCTGCCCCCTCCAGCACCAAGGATAGAGTGCATCACCTGCCACAGACTGAGAGCTCCCATCTATACTCTGTGGCTAATAGCCACTGATGGACTTCTGCTCCATATGTTTATCTAATTCCCTCTTGAAACTGTCCATGCTTGCAGCTGCCACCACCTCCTGTGGCAGTGAATTCCATCTGTTAATCACTCTTTGGGTGAAGAAGTATTTCCTTTTATCTGTTCTAACCCGACTGCTCAGCAATTTCATAGAGTGCCCATAAGTTCTTGTATTGTGAGAAAGGGAGAAAAGTACTTCTTTCTCAACCTGCTCTATCCCATGCATAATCTTATAAACCTCGATCATGTCACCTCTCAGCCGTCATTTCTCCAAGCTAAAGAGCCCCAAGCCTTTTAATCTTTCTTCATAGGGAAGGTGTTCCAACCCTTTTATCATTCTAGTTGCCCTTCTCTGTACTTTTTTCAGTGCTATAATATCCTTTTTGAGATGTGGCGACCAGAACTGTACACAATATTCCAAATGAGGTCGCACCAATGATTTATACAGGGGCATGATGATACTGGCTGATTTGTTTTCAAATCCCTTCCTAATAATCCTCAGCATAGTGTTTGCCTTCTTTATTGCAGCTACACACTGTCTAGATATTTTCAGCGAGTTATCCACTATGACTCCAAGATCTCTCTCTTGGTCCATCTCTGCCAGTTCAGACCCCATCAACATGTATTTATATTTAGGATTTTTGGCTCCAATGTGCAACACTTTGCACTTGGCCACATTGAATCCCATTTGCCACGTTGACACCCACTCTGATCTACTGAAAGGGAGACCCAATAGGTTGGAAAAAAGGAGGACCCCTGCTTCCTCAGCTAAAAGCCTGGTGGAAGAGCTCCATCTTGCAGGCTCTGTGGAATTGTAAAAGGGCCCTAATCTCATATGGGGGCTCATTCCACCAGGGAGGGGCCAGCATCGAAAAAGTCCTGGCCCTATTTGAGGCAAGACAGATGTCCCTAGGTCTGGGGATTATCAGTAGATGTTGATTAGCAGATCATAACACTCTTCAGGGTAGAGACGGTCTCACAGCTATGAGGGCCCCTGGCCATATAGGGGGGTGGTCATGTACTCCCTGTTCCCATCTGTACCTCCTTCGTGGAATCAAATTGTTGGACTGCAATTCTGAAGCTCCTTACTCCAGAGAAGCTGTGTTTAAGTCTATCAGCCTCCTTGCAGGTGTGAATGATTTGAATCCGGCATCCTTACGATGAGAAGAGCCTCCCCCATTTTCTACAACGGTAGCTTTAGAAGTTCTTACACACGTGTCTGTCTTTTATCTTTGTTTGAAGTTAAAGCATTCGGGGTTATGAATCTAAGACGGCATTTGCACAAAGCCACAAATAAACTCATTGTAAAGGAGAGGTGTTTTTTTTTTTTTTTTAAGCACGGCAATACAAAACTCTGGTTTGCACAATAGGTTATGAAAACTCCGCGGAACGTAGCAGACTCTTGAACTCGCTTTCAGCATTTTTCAATATACACATCAATCTCGGATCATAAAAAAGAGAAATGAGAGGGAAATAAAAAAAAAAGATGGAATCAATATTGTGATGATAAGCTAGAAGAGAATTGTTTGGGGGCTGAATTCAACAGAAAATCAAACCAGGGTTGAACAGCCAGAGAAGAATGGAACTGAATTCGGGAGCCAGGCGAGCATTTGGGGTTATTTTTTTAAAAAGACTACCCATCTGTTGTTGGAGGTGTTAATGGGTGGAATCTGTGCCCCCGATAACCGTGACGGCAATGCTCTCAGATTCGGGGTATAAACGAGGGCGGCGCAGAATATTTCCTGGCTCTGATGTTTGCATTGAATGTAGCGCTTGGGGGATGAGCGTTGGAAACGTGTGCCATTCAACTGTTGGGATATTTACTTAACATAGCGGCGTTTTGCCCAGTCATAGAAGCAGGATACTAAGTGCGGGAAATAAATCTCCCAGGAAGTATATTGCAGAAGAAAAGAAAAGTAAACTTACATTTATTCAAGCAGACCCAGTTCACTTTCAGGTTGCAGTTGAAAGAAGAGAAAGAACCCTGATCTAAGGAGAACTTTCCCTTGTCCGGCATCACATGTGTGGGAGAATGAGGCCATATTATCTACAGAGAGATGTGTCTCATGTGAAGTGAGAGAGGGGGGGGGGAGTCAGAGACAATGCTCCCTCTAAGCTGTACAGTCTCGTAGAGCTACTGGCATTAAAGTTGTGAGCGAGCGATTCGGCTACTACATAAATTAGTTTGCTCTGGAGCCCTCCTTCCTGAGCTGAGACAAAAATGTGTGAGCCGGAGGCTAAAAAAACTGTGAGCTAGCTCACATTAACTCAACTTAGAGGGAACACCGGTCAGAGAGCAGCTCCCAGGTCAGGAAAAAGAGAGGTATATCATTCAAGGAAATAACATCTATTCACACTGAGGTCCTTTCCGCACTAGACCCTAAATCCTGGTTCAACCCTGTCCCCAAACTTACATTCTACACTACACTCAAGTTCACTCCTGTAATTATCTCGGGGTATTTTTTTTTGTTTCCACGTTACATTGAGGTCAAACTGGGTTCGCGCCACACTTGTCCTGGGATAAACGGATGCTGTTATAATCAGGGATAAATGCAAGGTATTGTGTCGCGAGTTGAACTCTGATTAAAACCAAGGATGAGATCCAAGTGCGGAAAGGACCTGAGAATGATATAGCCCCTCCTTCCAAAGTCCAGGCAGGCTGAGTGACTCACTCTAACAACACCACCATGATAGTGAAAATACTTACCTTTTTGCTCTGTCATTCAATAATATTATCCCCTCTCTCTTCTCCAGCACACACGCAAACCCGGTTATTGCTGTTTTTACCTGGATCAGACATAGAAGCAGTTCCAGCCAATCAGGGATCACATACTGAACAAGGTAATGCCAGGATGCTCTATAGACATGGAGATCTGGCTATGTCTATTACATACTACATCATTACTTCACTAAGGGTGACTGAAGGTCAAGATGAGGCTGCGGATGAGAGCATACATGAGAATCACTAGGAGGTTACTAGCTATGGCTTCCATGTGGCGGGCAGCAGATCTTCAGGAACAGCATACCGGGAGCACGTAGTAGTAGGCGAAATTGGTAGACATCACTGGAAAACCTAAGTGTCTTTTCTGAAAAATAACTGGGAAACCTAAGTGAGAGCCGGCTTATGTTTATATATTTGTTTGTTTGACTGATTGATTTATACCCCGCCCTCCCCACCAAAGCAGGCTCAGGGTGTCTTGGTGTAGTGGTCAAGAACGGCGGACTCTAATCTGGGAGAACCGGGTTTGATTCCTCACTCCTCTACATTCAGCTAGCTGGGTGACCTTGGGTCAGTCACAGTTCTCTCAGAGCTCTCTCAGGCCCACCTGCCTCACACAGTGTCTGTTGATGGGAGAGGAAGGGAAGGTGATTGTAAGCTGCTCTGAGACTCCTTCAGGTAGTGGAGAGCATAGTAAAAAACCGACTCCTCCTCCTCCTCCTCTTCTTCTTCTGCTTCTTCTCCCCAGAACATAGTAGGATACCTGCCAAAAGTTCAAGCACTTTTTAAGTGAATCTCCCTTCCCTGCTATATTGCACAACTCTGTGCTCCACTCCAGCTTGTTGACAAATATGACCATGGGGTAGGGTTGCCTGTGAGCAGATTCATAGAATCATAGAGTAACAGAGTTGGAAGGGGCCATAGAGGCCATCTAGTCCAACCCCCTGCCCAATGCAGGATCAGCCTAGAGCTTCCCTGACAAGTGTTTGTCTAGCCGCTGCTGCTTAAAGACTGCCAGGGAGGGGGAGCCCACCATCTCCCTAGGCAGCTGATTCTACTGTTGAACAACTCAGTCATTCACAACCTGTGGGAGTCAATGGATGTGGGGACATGGATCAACAGTGTGGTGTCACTCCTGGGGAAAATCTAGAAGTGACATCACTATTGACAAGATTGTGATGGGTTTATACTTGTGGTTTAGCCCTAAGTTTTGTGAGTCTAAAAGTTACACCAGTTGTGTGTGTGTGTGTGCATGAGAGAGAGAGAGAGAACACAAGAACATAAGAACATAAGAGAAGCCAATGTTGGATCAGGCCAACGGTCCATCCAGTCCAACACTCTGTCACCCAGTGGCCAAAAATACCAGGTGCCATCAGGAGGTCCATCAGTGGGGCCAGGACACTAGAAGCCCTCCCACTGCTGCCCCCTCCCCCAAGTACCAAGAATACAGAGCATCCCTTGCCCCAGACTGAGAGTTCCTATATATACTTTGTGGCTAATAATTCCACATCTCTGGAGGAATTGTTGGAATCTCTATGGTGAAACCATAGACTTGCTGGCAATTCCTAGAGCAGACTGATGCCACTTTTCAGTTTTCCCTGGAAGGGCTTTTAAAAATAGTTTTTCCTCCTACCACCCACCAGAGTGGGAGCAGGAAGAAAAGAACCCGTCGGGTAGTCATGTCATAGGGACCATATTAATCACATCTCGGTCCATCTTCAGTGGCTCCCAGTTTAAGAACATAAGAGAATAACTGGAGCAGACGCACAAATGTGTGTGCACGGGTATGCACACAGCTGTCATAGCTCCACAGGGTGTGTATAAAATGTCCAACGGGTTAGGCGGGATGAGAAGTCACTGCTTCTGGATCAGTGCACCGTCCTTTGGTAGACCTATCAAGCTGACAGCTGGAGCACAAGGCCTGCCACACATGAGTGCCTGAGAAGAGTGTCTCTGGATGTTATCCTTGTGTATGTCAACGGAACAGGAGTAGAGCAGCCCAGAAAGCAAGTTAACAAAGCCAGGCTGAGCTTGTTTCTGCTGCAGTGAGGAACTCCTTGGCTAAATCTAGGGTGAGAGTCAGTGTGGTGTAGTTGTTAAGAGTGTCGGACTAGGATCTGGGAGCCCCAGGTTCGACTCCCCACTTGTGCCATGGGAGCTCGCTGGGTGACCTTGGGGCAGTCACACAGTCTCAGTCCTAACCTTCCTCGCAGGGTTGTTCTGAGGATAAAATGGAGGACAGGTGAATGACGTAAGCCTCTTTGGGTCCTACCCTTAGGTGCAAAAAATCCAAAGCACAGATATAGAATGGGAGGGACTTGGCTTGACAGCAGCACATGTGAAAGGGATCTGGGTGTTCTGGTTGATCACAAGCTAAACATGAGCCTCCAGTGCGATGTGGCTGTGAAGAAAGCTAATGCGATCTTAGGATGCATGAACAGAAGCCTTGTGTCCAGATCACGGGAGGTGGTAGTTCCACTCTGTTCTGCTACGGTCAGGCCTCACCTGGAGTCCTGTGTACAGTTTTGGGCACCCCATTTTAGGAAGGATGTTGACAAGCTCAAGCGTGTCCAGAAGAGGGCGACCAGGATGGTGAGAGGGTTGGAATCCAAGTCTTACGAGGAAAGGCTGAAAGAGTTGGGTATGTTTAGCCTGGGAAAGAGAAAGCTTAGAGGGGACATGATGGCAGTCTTCAAGTATTTGAAGGGCTGTCATGTGGAAGATGGAGCAGATCTATTCTCTCTTGCTCTGGATAGCAAAACTAATGGGTGGAAATTACCAGGGAGTCGATACCAGTTAAATATCAGGAGAAACTTCCTAACTGTAAGAGTAGTTGAGCAGTGGAACAGTCTACCTCGGGAGGTGGTGGATGCTCCCTCGCTGGACGTTTTCAAGCAGAGGCTGGATGACCATCTTTCAGGAGAATGTTGTAGGGCTATCTTTTGGCTGTGCTCCTGCAGAGTGCAGGAGGTTGGACTAGATGACCTGCAAGGTCCCTTCCAACTCTAACATTCTATGACTCTATGATAAAGCAAGGAAATAATAAATAATAACAATAATAAATGATGTAAATAAATAAATATGTAAAAATCATAGAATACTTGCTAGCTTTCCAATATGGAAAGTGCTCTGAGTAATCCTTCCTCCATACCCTGCAAACCCAAATCCCCAGGACAAGGCTTTGAACATCTACCATTAGCCAATTGCATCCTGTCTCACATAGTGGCCAACCAGTTCCTCTGGAAGGCCAACAGCAGGGCAGAGAGGCCGAAGCCTTCATAAGAACATAAGAAGGGCCCTGCTGAATCAGACCAGTGGTCCATCTGGTCCAGCATCCTGTCTCACACAGTCCGTCCAGCATCCTGCCCCACACAGTGGCCAGCCAGTTCTTCTGGAGGGACAACAACAGGGCACAGAGGCAGAGGCCTTCCCCTGATGTTGCCTCCTGGCATTGTCATTCAGAGGTTGATCATGAACGCAACAGGGTTGAACCTGCAGAAAAGCTGTAATTCTGGAAGATCCCCAGGTCTCACCTGGAGGCTGACATTCCTAAGCCTGGGGAGGGGAGGGTTTGGGAAAAGGAGTGACCTCAGAGGGGTACAATGCCATACAGAGTCCACCCTCCAAAGCATCTGTTTTCTCCAGGGGAACTGATCTCTGTAGTCTGGAGATGAACTTTAATTCCAGGGGATCCCCAGGTCCCACCTGGAGGCTGGCATCCCTACAAAACTGGGAAGACTGTGTTGTTTGTCTATTTATCGGTGCAATTGATTGCAGGATCATTTCGTGAGAGATATACCGCTATTGCTTTTGAAAAGGCACTTCCACAAGAACAGTACATCCCTGCTACTGGATAGCGTTGGTACATCGTCCCATCTTCTCCCAAACCAGTTTAGCATCGAAACGTATAAGAACAAGACGAGACATTCCTCATCAAGGAAGATCCGTAGCCATCTTTTGGTGCTCGTGTTTTACAACCTCGAGGAAACATTTCCTCTTTTTTCAAAACACACTACGTTGAAATATTTAAGGGGAGGGGAAAATGTCAAAGAGCAGGCGCCTTGAACAACAACTTATCAGGCTCCAGATTTCTCAGCATTGTTGCAGACTTGCAGAGTGAATTAAAGAAGAAGAATTAATCTTTACACCCCGCTTTTCTCTCCCTAAGGCATCTCAAAGTGGCTTACGATTAACTTTGCTTCCTGTTAAGTGTGCGGACTCTAATCTGGGAGGACTGGGTGTGATTCCCCACTCCTCCACTTGCACCTGCTGGATGACCTTGGGCAAGCCATCGTTCTGTCAGAGTTGTCCTTGAAAAAGAGCAGTTTCTGTCAAGAGCTCTCTCAGCCCCACCTACCTCACAGGGTGTCTGTTGTGGGGAGGGGAATGGAAAGGAGTTTGTAAGCTGCTCTGAGACTCCCAGTGAAGGGTAGAGTATAAATCCAATCTCCCCCACTTCTTTTATTTATTTATTTATTTTAACATTTATATCCCTTTATTTATTATTTTTAATAAATTTAATAAATTTATTATTTTAAAATTTATATCCCAGTCGGGTTAGAACAGATAAAAGTAAGTACTTCTTCACCCAAAGAGTGATTAACATATGGAATTAACTGCCACAGGAGGTGGTGGCAGCTACAAGCATGGACAGTTTCAAGAGGGAATTAGATAAAAATATGGATCAGAAGTCCACCAGTGGCTATTAGCCACAGGGTATAGATGGGAACTCTCAGTCTGGGGCAGGTGATGCACTCTATTCTTGGTGCTGGAGGGGGCAGCAGTGGGAGGGCTTCTAGTGTCCTGGCCCCACTGCTGGATCTCCTGGTGGCACCTGGTATTTTTGGCCACTGTGTGACAGAGTGTTGGACTAGATAGGCCATTGGCCTGATTCAACATTGGCTTCTCTTATGTTCTTATGTTCTTATCCCGCCCTCCCCTGAAGTTCAGGGCGGCTAACAAGGGGCATAAATGCTAGTTTAAAACAAATAGAAACAAGTAAAGCAATCTAATACAGTATACTAAAATATCAGTGCTTAAGATGTCACCATATCATTGGTTACAAGATGGGTTCGAAAAAGACGTTAATTCGGTCCAGTGACATACCACCCAATAGCACAACCATCCCATCTTCATCCAGGAACGTCTCACATCCCATCAAGACCCCCACAGATGGTAGTGGAGGTGCGATGGTAACAATGGCGGTGGTGGAAAGTGGTGGCAGCGGCTCCTACTCGAAAGCCTCCCAGAAGAGCTCCATCTTACAGGCCCTGAAGAACTTCCCAAGGTCCCACAGGGCCTGGATCTCCTCTGGGAGCTCATTCCACCAGATAGGAGCCGCCACCAAAAATGCCCTAGCCCTGATCACAGCAAGTTTGATATTCCTGGGGCCTGGAATTTCCAGGAGATTTTGCCTCCCCAACCGTAGTGCCCTTTGGGGAACATGCAGGGAAAGGTGGTCCCTTAGGTAAGCTGGACCCTGGCCATATACGGCTTTAAAGATAAGAACCAGCACTTTGAAGCGAATCCGGCACGCCATTGGCAGCCAGTGCATCTTCTTCTTCTTCTTCTTCTTCTTCTTCTTCTTCTTCTTCTTCTTCTTCTTCTTCTTCTTCTTCTTCTTCTTCTTCTTCTTCTTCTTCTTCTTCTTCTTCTTCTTCTTCCTCCTCCTCCTCCTCCTCCTCCTCCTCCTCCTCCTCCTCCTCCTCTTGAAGGGGGAAATTAGGAAATAATTCACGTTATTTACAGTCCCCTTTTCTCACTGGGATTCAAGCCAGATCACAAGGAGGGATTCAAAACAACCCACAGGATAGGACATTCAATAAACAGTGAAACAGGATTTGGGGTGTAGAGAACCAACCAGAGATCTAAAAATGAAAAAAAGAAATGAAGGAAAGCATAAGTGTTAAGATGACACATTACATCACACAAAATGATGTAGTAGCAGGGCTCTTTTTGTAGCAGGAACGCTTTTGCATATTAGGCGACACACCCCTAATGTAGCCAAGCCTCCAAGAGCTTACAGAGCTCTTCTTACAAGGGCTACTGTAAGCTCTCAGAGGATTGGCTACATTAGGGGTGTGTCGCCTAATATGCAAAGGCGTTCCTGCTACAAAAAGAGCCCTGTGTCGTAGGATCATACTTTCAGCAAGCCGTATCTCGTCGTATAGCCCTGTCTCTAATAATTCATCTGAGTAGCATTGTGAAGCCCTGACCTGCTTAGTATTTGGACGGGGGGCCACAAAAGAAGCTTCCTCCTCGAAAAGAAACAAATTCGCCTCTAGATATTGCCTCTGTCTGTCGATTGTGAATTTTCGAAGGACGTTGTTTCGAAACGTGTTGTTTCCCGCGTATTTCAGATTATTTCACAGTTTGGTTGCTATTTGACATTCGTTTATTTTATTTGCATCCGCCTTTCTCCCTAAGACTTGATTTCTTATATCTGGCATTTGACAGTGTGTGACAGCTGATGTACAACAGCATTCATTATGTGACAAGTGGGGGACCCGCAAGATTTGCGGGGGAAATCCCATCTTCTGCCCCATGGTCAAGCCTGGTCCGGCCCACCCACCTTTATGGCAGGCTGTGGCAAGTTGTCTGCAGTGGCAGCTGGGCCCAGAGCAGCTCCTGGCATCCATTGTGGTGGGGGAGGGCCTGGGGCAGCTTCCAGCATCCAGCACCATTGTAGCTAGGCTTGGCAGCCAGGCCTGGAGATGCTCCCAGCATTCGATGACATGGCAGAGGGCTTAGAACCTCTCTCAGCATCTGATGTTGTGGTGGCCAGGCCCAGAGCCTTGCCCTGTGTCCTTGGAAGGGAGACCTCCAAGGAAGACTTTGCAGAGGAAGGCAGTGGCAAACCACCTCTGCTGGATCATTTACTTTGAAAGCCCCTTGCTCGGGTCATCATAAGTTGGAAGTTAAGTAGAGTTGGTACATGGAAGGGAAACCCCCAAGGAAGACTCTGCTGAAGAACACAATGGGAAACTACCTCTGTTTCTCACTTGCTTAGAAAGCTCTTTGCTGGGGTCACCATAAGACCACCAAGGAATGTTCTGCAGAGGAAGGCAATGCAAAACCACACCTGCGTTTCACTTGCCTGAAAGCCCTTTGCCTGGTCACAAGAAGGCCACCAAGGAAGGCTCTGCAGAAGAAGGCAAAGGCAAACCACCTCTGCTTCTCACTTGCCTTGAAAGCCCCTTGCTGGGGTCACCATGAAGCTTGGAAGGGAGATCACCAAGGAAGGCTCTGCAGAGGAAGGCAATGGCCAACCACCTCTGCTTCTCACTTGCCTTGAAAGCCCCTTGCTGGGGTCACCATAAGGCTTGGAAGGGAGATCACCAAGGAAGGCTCTGCAGAGGAAGCCCATGGCAAACCACCTCTGCTTCTCACTTGCCTTGAAAGCCCCTTGGTGGGGGCACCATGAGGCTTGGATGAGAGACCACCAAGGAAGGCTCTATAGAGGAAGGCCCTGGCAAACCCCCTCTGCTTCTTACTTGCCTGGAAGCCCCTTGCCTGGTCACAAGAAGGCCACCAAGGAAGTCTCTGCAGAAGAAGGCAGAGGCAAACCACCTCTGCTTCTCATTTGCCTGAAAGTCCCTTGCTTGGTCACTGTAAGACCACCAAGGAAGACTCTGCAGAGGAAGGTGATGGCAGACCCCCACTGCTTCTCACTTGCCTTGAAAGCCCCTTGCCGGGGTCGCCAAAAGTCGGCTGCGACCTGAGGGCACTTTCCACACAGTGTGTGGAAATGGGCAGTTGTCTGCTTAAAAAAATCCCCATAAAGCCTTTACTAAAAGGAGAGGCCATTTTGTCCCCCAGGCAGTTGGCAAGCCTAGTCGTCTTAATAATTAATTCTGAGAATCTTGTGTTTTTTAATAAGTTGAAATCCAGTCACCAGGGGAGGGGGGAAGCTCTGGTAATGTACTGAAATATGATTTTTATTTAAACAAAAGAAAGAAAGAGAAGATTCTTCAAGACGATATGAGGACATATTAAGGCCAAAGCCGTTGCGAGTGCTGGAATATGATTTTATTTCAAGTTTGAAATTGGATTTCTCGGGAAACCCCCGCCCACAAAAGTCAAACATTTCACTCTGTTGGTTTTTTTTTTAAGCTCCCCAATTGATTAAAGTTTCTGAAAGAGCGGGAGTAGGAGAGAAGGATTTGAAATGGACTTCAACCAAATATCTGTCATTTGTTATCTCCGAAGGAGGGATGAGATAATGACCCGAGAAGGCTTCCCTGCTGTCTGCGAAACAAAGCTTCGTGTTCCTCGGCTAAGACCTGCAAATGCTACATTTGTAAAAGAAATTCGGATGGAAATGAATTTTCGCTGAACTTCCCTCTTCAAATTGGCAGAGTCAGCTTTGCATGAAGACGCTGGGAGAAGACTCGTGTCTGGGAGGCCCATCTTTCCGAGCGCCCAAGCGTTCCGGTAGAAAGTCTGATGCTGTCTACAATAATGAACAGCGGGCTTCTCACCCAGTGCATTTGCCGAGCAAGGAGGCTACCAAATTCGATCCAGTTTTAACTGAGGGGTAACGAGGGAATTGCAAAGTGGCTTTCATATCGGGAGCGGACAGGCCATACGAAGGACTTCTTCGTGCAACACGTAATTATGTGGTGGTTGCCAGCCTCCGGGTGGTTCAAGCCACAAATGGACCACAGTGATTAACCGAAGGTTGCACCCAACCAATGTTTACTGTGGAGGGGAAAAAATGATTCTATTCTAATCACAGCCCAAAAACTTGCTTCTACCGAGAGCTTGGTGTAGTGGTTAAGTGTGCAGACGCTAATCTGGGAGAACCAGGTTTGATTCCCCACCCCCACTTGCACCTGCTGGATGACCTTGGGCAAGCCATAGCTCTGGCTCAGCTGTTCTTGAAAAAGAGCCATTTCTGGCAGAGCTCTCTCAGCCCCACCTCCCTCACAGGGTATCTGTTGTGGGGAGGGGAAGGGAAAGGAGTGTGTAAGCTGCTCTGAGACTCCTTTGGGTAGTGAAAGGTGGGGTATAAATCCAATCTCCTCGTCCTCCTCTCCTCCTCCTCCTCCTCCTCTCATGAGCAGTTTCTGTCAGAGCACTCTCAGCCCCACCTACCTCACAGGATGTCTGTTGTGGAGGGGAAGGAGAGGAGTTTGTAAGCCGTTCTAAGACTCCCTTGGGTAGTGAAGGGTGGGGTATAAATCCAATCCTCCTCCTCCTCCTCCTCTTCTTCTCCTCCTTCTCCTTCTCCTTTGTTTTATGTCATGCAGTGCTGCTGCTGCTTCCAGACAATTGCCATGCAACTACGGATTTCCTAGGTAAATATTCTGTTTCCCACAAAGCTTCATTGGGCTACTTTTTTATACATGGAGCTGATGCTCGAAACTTTCTACTCAATCTTGTGTTTCCCTTCGGTGGTGGCTGGAGATCTCCTAGGATTGCAACTGATCTCCTGGCGACAAAGAATGGTTCCCCTGGAGAAAATGGTGGCTTCAGAGGGTGGACTCCATGGCATTACATCTCTGCTGAGCTCCCTCCCCTCCTGAATCTCCACCCATCATAGGTAGTTCCCAGGAATGTTCAATCCTGGGATTGGCAACCCTTGCTATAATTGTGATGGGACCTTGGACTGGAGGCTGAGAAGTTTGTAGTGAACATGTTCAACAGGTGTTAGCATTGCCAACTGCCAGGTGGGCCTATAAAAATATATATCACTGTGCACAATAAATATATGCTTATGGTAAAACAATTTTATGCTTTATTCTTTGGTGTAGTGGTTAGGAGCGCGGACTCTAATCTGGGAGAACTGGGTTTGATTCCCCACTCCTCCACTTGTACCTGCTGGATGACCTTGGGCAAGCCATAGCTCTGGCTCAGCTGTTCTTGAAAAAGAGCAGTTTCTGTCAGAGCTCTCTCAGCCCCACATACCTCACAGGGTGTGTGTTGTGGGGAGGGGATGGGAAAGGAGTTTGTAAACTGCTCTGAGACTCCTTTGGGTAGTGAAGGGCGGGGTATAAATCCAATCTCCTCCCCCTCCCACTCTTCTTCTTCTTCTCAATACTATTGTCTAAATATTGCTATCAAATATTATCAACAATATATTTCACCCAAACAATACATAGAAAAAATTATGTTTCACCCAAACAATGCATCGAGTGCAGGTTTACATTCAGACAGCACCTTGTCAGTAACACTATCACTAGTCCCACGGGACTCTAGTAATTTACCCATTTCGAAAGAGTCTTTTTCAAGGACCGTGATGTTTATATTAAGGACATCACATCCAATAATTGTTCTTTGTGAGCACAAAAGCTCTTCAGATGGCAGCATTGTCTAGGGTCCCATCAGAACTGAAATAAACAAAAATAATAATACATCGATACGGTTTCATTCCACCTTATTTATAATTATTAAAATTGTGAAAAGAGGTGGGGGCCAGGAGATCTCTCCGAATTATGACTGCTGTCCAGACTGCTTTGGAAGGTGGACTCAGTGGCATTATACCCCAGTGAAATCCCTCCCTTCCCCAAACTCTGCCCTCCCCAGGCTCCACCCCTAACCCGGAGCTGTCAACACGAATGACTATACCAGATGCAGGAATGCTGTGGTATTTGGGCAAAAGCACGAAGATGAAAATGAATTCTACCATAGAGTTTTTACCAAATACCAGAGTCTACCTTTGTTGTGAGTAACATGATGATATCACTTTTGGTGTGCACTGGAAGAAGAAGAAGGAGAAGAGAAGAGAAGAGAGAGAAGAGAAGAGAAGAGAGAGAAGAGAAGAGAAGAGAAGAGAAGAGAAGAGATTGGATTGATTGGATTGATTTACACCTCACCCTTCACTACCCAAAGGGGGAAACAGAATATTTACCTAGGAAATCCGTAGCTTCATGGCAATTCTCTGGAAGCAGCAGCAGCACTGCATGACGTAAAATAAGGGAACAAAAGAAGAAGATGATGATGAAGAAGAGGATGATGATGAAGAGGAGATCAGATTTATACCCCGCCCTTCACTACCCAAAGGAGTCTCAGAGCGGCTTACAATCTCCTTTCCCTTCCCCTCCCCACAACAGACACCCTGTGAGGTAGGTGGGGCTCAGAGAGCTCTGACATCATTAGAGTAAACACGATTTCAGTATAAAACATTAAACATTAAAACACAATAAAACATTATAACAATTCAAGCAATGGGTACAGCTTGGAACAGCGTCAGTCGGCTATAAAGTTCTGGCCCAATGGTGCAATGAGTTAAAGGCCAGTTGTTGTTGGTCAGTAGACGGGTGACAGACGGGTGACAACAACCTCAGGGAGGCCATATGTGGGCGCCCGCCTTCTCAATCAAAGGTCTGGTGGAACAGCTCCATCTTACAGGCCCTGTGGAAGTGAAGGAGATCCCGCAGGGCCCTGGTCTCCATAGGGAGCATGTTCCACTAGGCTGGGGCCAGGATAGAGAAAGCCCTGGCCCTGGCTGAGACAAGACAGGCATCCTTCAGGCCAGGGACCACCAGAAGATGTTGATCTTTCGAGTGTAATGCTCTTCGAGGCATCTATGGGAACTTTACAGATCTGGGAACTTCTTCTTTGCCTTACAATTAGCTCTGATTTAGAACAACCTCTGTTGGGCAACAGGATTCCCATCAGGTCGCAGGACAACTCGTTTTGATATCAAAAACAAACACAGCGATGGCTTTTTAAAAAATTAAAGCAATAATCTTCTAGGGAATGCTGTTTCAAAGCAGCTTCCAAGGGGCTGAGCAAGATGGAAATCGGGGTGGGGGGGAACGTTGGGATATAATTACCCGCTTCCGAGTGAAATCTACCATGAAGAGAAGAGCACTTTTGCTCCACCTCCCGTCCGCTTTCCCTCCCCTCCCCATGCACGAGTGACAGCTCTGAAGTGTACGGCGCACGGCTGAGCGCAAGGAAACATCCCCGCACGAATCATTAGCGCCCTTCGTTTGCCAGAGGAGGCATTAGTGGGCTCCGTGATTCTGAACCAAACAATTGTCAGCTGTTATCCTCTCTTTAACAAGGCAATTAAAGAAATCCTCGTCATGCCAAGTGGAGAGGGGAGGTCAAACCAAGGTGTCGGGGAATGTGATACTTGAGTTCCCTTCTGGCACACAGATGCGGGGTAATTGGGTCAAGCCTGTGGCTCCACCTGCACATCCACTGTTTCTAGAGCACGGCTTGGTTTGCAGCCTATGTCTACGGCTCAGGGCGATGACTGTATGTGAAGCGTTTGTCTTTGGACTCCATTTTTTTTTTTTGCAATAAATTTTTTATTGCGTTTTCCCATAACGAAGACAAGTATTACATAATACAGAACAGTTAACCGGTTAGAAATATGCAAAATCAAGAAAAGACATTTGGTGATAGCACATTTTGCATTCAAGCAGCTTAAACAACACAAGAAGTAGATGAAGACTAAACAGGTAAAACGTACACTGCTTATGCACTTTATAGAGTAATCACATATACAGAGATCATTTTTGGTTGGCAAGAGTTAGCCGAACTATTTTACCATAACCATAACTTGTGAATCACTTTAGGAATATCATTTTGTCCAGAGAGATATTCTAAAATAGGAAACCACGTAGAAACAAATGTGGTGGGGGTAGGAATCTTATCAAATCACGTTCGATTGTCCGAGAGTTTAGCCATAATATATAAATCCCACAACTTTTTATGCCATTGTGAAAGAGTGGAGTGCCATTGTCGTTTTCCATTGTGTGGCAATGACAGTTTTAGCCGCAAAAAGTAATAAAGAGACCCTTTCCATCAATGGTGGTGTAGAGCCTTGGCCAGCCCATCTGTTCGAAAATAAGTGTTCCAGTGTGAGATTAATATTTCAGACTCCATTTATGAGCCAGAACCCTTCAGGTTACCGACTTGCATATTCCAGCCTTGAATTCTGCATCTGTGATGCACACGGAACTGTGATCAAATTCCTCATTGGACATTCTATCTGTTCATCTAATCAACATGCGTGGAGTGGAGACCAGTGCGCTGGCGCTGCCCCTGTCTCCACGAGGTCACCAGCCTATGAGCGTGTCCTCCACACGTGGAGGGAGTCTACATGCATTGGGGCTGTCCCTGTGATTATGACCATTGCTTTTTAAAATGTTCCTGATCCTGAGGACTGAGCCTATTTGCCCCCAGTTTTTCTCCAGGTGGAGATGCCACAGGTGTGAACCAGCAGTTACACAGAGGTGGCTTGCATGCAGTGCACTTGTTAAGTATGACGCTTAACTCGATTTCAGCAAAGTGATTCAGCTTTATTCAGCAACAGCTCAAAGTCAACTAGAACAGCAAACAGTAGATCAACAGATGACAAAGGAACAGTGGAGCCGGGCTCCCTTTTAAACGTTCCCGGCTAATGTAGCCACACCTATTTACATATTAGTAACTAATAAGATTACAGAGATAAGAACCAATAGGGTTCGTTCCCCCCAAGAGTTTGAGGTTCGTCCTGATAGGACGGTGCTTCTTAGACAACCAATCAGATGTTGAGGATTAGGATCCTTGTCTAGGCACGAAGCTTAACATGGGCTTTCAATGGTCAGATTACACTTTGCCGAATACGTTACAACACTTGAGAGCCAGTTTGGTGTAGTGGTTAAGTGTGCGGACTCTAATCTGGGAGAACCGGGTTTGATCCCCCACTTTTCCACTTGTACCTGCTGGATGACCTTGGGCAAGCTGTAGTTCTGGCACAGCTGTCCTTGAAAAAGAGCAGTTTCTGTCAGAGTTCTCTCAGTCCCACCTACCTCATAGGGTTTCTGTGGTGGGGAGGGGAAGGGAAAGGAGTTTGTAAGCTGCTCTGAGACTCCTCTGGGTAGTGAAGGGTGGGGTATAAATCCACTCTCTTCTTCTTCTTCTTGACCACTCTCAGTCTCTGTGTGTAGACTGAATGCTCAGATTGCAGTGGGTTGCAAAACATTACAGCTTTAAGGTACCCTTTCCACGCTGACATGTCTACCAAACAGTCCTGCGTGTCACCCAAAGACACAACCTGAGTGTCGCAAAGAATTCTGGGAAGTCAACGAAAAGGATCAAGCTGCTTGGTGTAGTGGTTAAGAGCAGTGGACTCGATAAGACTACTCAAAATTTAGTTAAGGCTATGATACTGGCGGGAAAGGCGGTCATCGCTCTGGGTTGGAAAGACAAAAGTAAACGGACAATAGGAAGCTGGCGCAAATATTTGTTTGATTTCATACAGTCGGATATCGTGGCATTAATTAATAAAGGAGTATCAGTTTGGTGTAGTGGTTAAGTGCATGGACTCTTATCTGGGAGAACCGGGTTTGATTCCCCCACTCCTCCACTTGCACCTGCTGATGTGACCTTGGGTCAGTCACAAGCTCTGGTACAGCTGTTCTCTCAAGGACAGTTTGTGTTAGAGTTCTCTCAGTCCCACCTACCTCACAGGGTGTCTGTTGTGGGGAGGGGAAGGGAAAGGAGTTTGTAAGCCGCTCTGAGATGCCTTTGGGCAGTGAAGGGCAGGGTATAAATCCAAACTCTTCTTCTTCTTCTTCTTCTTCATCATGGGAAGAAAAATCCACAGAAATCAAGACCAGGTGGACGACCTACCTAGACTAGATACTGAACGAAAGAAGGAAGGACATTCAGTGGAAGATCAAGACTCTGTGCCCATGGCTGGGGGGAAAAGACTAAGACAAAAAGAGAGGGAGGGAGGGAAAGAGGAAAGGGGAGAAAACGTATATAACCAATAAATACCCACTGTAACAGACTAAATAACCAATACAAAAAATTAATGGGGAAATAAGAGCAGTGGGCTCTAATCTGGAGAACCGGGTTTGATCCCCCACTCCTCCTCAAGTCACTTCCGGCTTATGCCGACCCTCTGAATTAACGTCCTCCCAAGCATCCGATCATTAACAGCCTTGCTCAGGCCTTGCAAACTGAGGGCTTTTGTGGCTTCTTTGACTGAGCCAATCTATCTCATGTTGGATCTTCCTTGTTTCCTGCTTCCTTCAACTTTTCCAAGCGTTATTGGGGTTTTTCCCCAGTGACTGTCGTCTTCTCATGATTGGACCAAGGTAGGAGAGCCTCAGTTGAATCATTTTAGCTTCTGGGGAGAGTTCAAGCTTGATTCGATCCAGTACCGACTTGTATATTTTTGGCGGTGCAGGATATCCGTAAAACTCTCCTCTAACGCCACATGTCAAATGGATCCTCTTTCTTCCTGCTGGCTTTCTTCATCGTCCTGAAAATTTAAGACCTATAAACGTGCTCTTTCCGGACTCTTTTCGGTTCGGAGAGCACAGAGGCCTCAGCGGGGCGTGGTGACGTAGAGCCCACCCTCCAAAGCAGCCATTTTCTCCAGAAGAACTGGTGGCAGACATAATTAAATGCCAGACACAATTCTGCAAATCATGGCAGACTGATATTGGGGAACAGGAAGCCGGGAACTCACAATATATTTGCAGCTCAACACGAGGGGTGTGTGTGTGTTTGTGTTAAGCAGGGCTCTTTTTGTAGCAGGAACGCCTTTGCATATTAGGCGGCACACCCCTAATGTAGCCAATCCTCCCAGAGCTAATAGTAGCCCCGGTAAGAAGAGCTCTGTAAGCTCTTGGAGGATTGGCCACATTAGGGGTGTGTCGCCTAATATGAAAAGGAGTTCCTGCTACAAAAAGAGCCCTGGATAGATAGATAGATAGATAGATAGATAGATAGACAGACAGACAGACAGACAGACAGACAGACAGACAGACAGACAGACAGACAGACAGACAGATAGATAGATAGATAGATAGATAGATAGATAGATAGATAGATAGATAGATAGATAGATAGACAGACAGACAGACAGACAGACAGACAGACAGAGAGGCTCTTTTTGTAGCAGGAACTCCTTTGCATATTAGGTGGCACCCCCTAATGTGGCCAATCCCCCAAAAGCTTACAGTAGCCCCCGTAAGAAGAGCTCTGTAAGGGATTTATACCCCACCCTTCACTACCCAAGGGAGTCTCAGAGTGGCTTACAAACTCCCTTCCCTTCCCCTCCCCGCAACAGACACCCTGTGAGGTAGGTGGGTCTGAGAGAGCTCTGACAGAAACTGCTCTTTTTCAAGAACACTTCTGAAAAAACTATGGCTTACCCAAGGTCATCCAGCAGGTGCAAGGGGAGGAGTGGGGAATCAAACCCGTTCTCCCAGATTAGAGACCATGCACTTAACCACAACAGCAAACAAAAAGAGATTGGATATATAGCCCACCCTTCTTTTGGTGTCTCAGAGCAGCTTACAATCTTCTTCCCTTCCTCTCCCCACAACAGACACCCTGTGAGGTAGGTGGGGCTGAGAGAGCTCTGTTAGAGAACTGCTCTATGCAGAGAACTAGCTCTGAAAGAACTTGTGACTGACCCAAGATCACGCCAACAGCTGATATGTGGAGGAGTGGGGAATCAAACCCAGTTCTCCCAGATTAGAGACCATGCACTTAACCACTACACCAAACCACTACAACAAACAAAAAGAGATTGGATATATACCCCACCCTTCTTTTGGAGTCTCAGAGCAGCTTACAATCTCCTTCCCTTCCTCTCCCCGTAACAGACACCCTGTGAGGTCGGTGTGGCTGCTCTGAGAACACTGCTCTGGATAGAACAGCTCCGAGAGGACTTGTGACAGACCCAAGGTCACCCAGCAGCTGCATGTGGAGGAGAAGCTGGGAATCCAACCCGGTTCTCCAGATTTGAGTCTGCCACTCTTAACCGCTATACCAAACAGACAGGCGGCAGCTCTCCAGGGTCTCAGTCAGGAGTCTTTCACATCACCTGCTACTTCATCCTTTAAACTGGAGACGCCAGGGATTGAACCTGGGACCTTCTGCTTGCCAAGCCGAGGCTCTACCACTGAGCCGCACCCCCTCCCTTTTCTCCATCTCTGCTGCAGATCAACAGAAAGGAAAGAAGGAGAATTTTCTGGGACGAAGGGGAGAGTGTAATTCAGCCACCATGGCTGACAGAAAGCGGGTCACTTCATTCTCCGGCTTTTTGTGGAGAAAAGACGGTCCCTTCACATGTGAGTTCGCGGACCCGCTGCCTCGGTGTTTCTGACTCTCATCTTCTCCTTCAAAAAAAAAAAAAGAACCAAGCTCTTTGAAGTTCTTTATCAAAAAGGGATCATTAAGATGAAATGCGAGGCTAAAATGAGGACAGGCTGTCTTTCTTTCTGGGACGCCAGGAAGGTCCCCTGATGGCGTAGAAAGCTAACCCAAATGTGACCACAGGGGAGAAGCATCTTTTTTTTAAAGAAAGTAAACAGCCTTTTCCACTCAAAAGGACAGCGGTTTTGAAGTTCTCGCCATTGCTGGGGATTATCCCCAGAGCCGTGACATTTTGTCTCCTTTCCCTGTTGGGGGCATTTGTCAAGGCTGGCCTGCCTTTTTGCTAGGGTTGCCAGACTCCCATGGAGGCAGGGGTCAACATAAGAACATAAGAGAAGCCAATGTTGGATCAGGCCAATGGCCCATCCAGTCCAACACTTCGTGTCACACAGTGGCCACAATATACCAGGTGCCATCAGGAGGTCCAGCAGTGGGGCCAGGGCACCAGAAGCCCTCCCACTGCTGCCCCCCCAGCACCAAGAATAGAGTGCATCACCTGCCCCAGACTGAGAGTTCCCATCTATACCCTGTGGCTAATAGCCGCTGATGGACTTCTGCTCTCATACGTTTATCTAATTCCCTCTTGAAACTGTCCATGCTTGTAGCTGCCACCACCTCCTGTGGCAGTGAATTCCATATGTTAATCACTCTTTGGGTGAAGAAGTATTTCCTTTTATCTGTTCTCACCCGACTGCTCAGCAATTTCATGGAGTGCCCACGAGTTCTTGTATTGTGAGAAAGGGAGAAAAGTACTTCTTTCTCAACCTGCTCAAACCCATTCATAATCTTATAAACCTCAATCATGTCACCCCTCAGCCGTCGTTTCTCCAAGCTGAAGAGCCCCAAGCGTTTTAACCTTTCTTCATAGGGAAGGTGTTCCAACCCTTTTAGCATTCTAGTTGCCCTTCTCTGCACTTTTTCCAATGCTATTATATCCTTTTTGAGATGTGGTGACCAGAACTGTACACACTTCACTGCCTTCACTGCCGGGCCCCGCACCCACTGCTGATCAGCTGGCTGGTTGGGGGACTTATCAGGAGACAGAGGAAGACCCAGGCTTTGTTGCTGGCCATGCGGCAATGTCACTTCCTGTATGTACCGGGAAGTGATGTCATCACATGGGCAATGCCGAGGGCATGCTCTGGTGTTTGGGGGCAAAACCTCTATGGTGGAAGCCATTTTTACCATAGAGTTTTTGCCCAAATACTCCGAGCATTGCCCTGACATCGCAATGTGATGACATCGCTTCCCGTACATGCCAGAAGTGATGTGGCCACATTGCTGGCAACATTACCTGGGCCTCCCTCTCAGTCCTGGTAAGTCTTTTCAGCCTCCGCCAGTTGCCAAGAGGAACCTGGTAACTCTACCTGGTGTGGTAAAGTAACCTAAACTTAAAGAAGAGAGAAGAGATTGGATTTATACCCTGCCCTTCACTCAGAGTCTCAGAGCAGTTTACAATCTCCTTTCCCTTCCCCTCCCCACAGCAGACACCCTGTGAGGTAGGTGGGGCTGAGAGAGCTCTTTCATGGACTGGGTCATCTTATCATCTGTGGTGGACATGTAAAAAGGTTCATCAATTCTGGATTGAAGTGCATTCCTGTTTACAGTCAATCTTGAATCTCACGATACCTTTTAAGCCAGAAATATTTTTGTTAAATTGTCTACTAGATAAGAATCATAGATATTTTATTTTACATGTTATAACAGCTGCTAGAATCCTATTTGCAAGGACACAGAGGACACTGGAGATACCAGTGCTTCATGAGTTGATATTAAAGATTATGGAATGCGCTGAAATGTACAAGCTGACAAACATATTAAAAGGAGAAATGGAAGAGGGCGTTTTATGACTGGTTAAAACTCAGATTTTGAGAAAACAAGATTAAGTGAGGAATAGTAACAATGATAGATGAAATAGCTGTGAAACTGTAATGATAAGATATGCATGCAGAATGCTAAATTGGAATTTTGTATACTTTTATACTTTTCTCTCTTTCCCTCTTTTCCTCCTCCCCATCTCCTTTATATGAATGAATAAAATCCTTTAAGAAAGAGAGAGAGAGAAAGAACAGCTCTGAGAGTACTTGTGACTGACCAAAGGTCCCACCAGCAGCTGCATGTGGAGGAGTGGGGAATCAAACCCAGTTCTCCCAGTTTAGAGTTCATGCTCTTAATCACTACACCAAACTGGCTCTCTGGGTTTAGTTTTAAAAAACTCTTCAGCGAAATATACCATAGAGCCAAAGAATGCTTTATTGAAGAACTAGGGAGCAAAGCCCGTTGTGGTGGAAGACAACGGGCCCTAGGAAGGAAAGGAGGGAGGCTGGAATGGAGAGAGGGTTGGAGAAAGGAAGGAAGGAAGGAAGGAAGGAAGGAAGGAAGGAAGGAAGGAAGGAAGGAAGGAAGGAAGGAAGGAAGGAAGGAAGGAAGGAAGAGGAAGGAAGGGGAGAGGAGTGAAAAGAAAGGAGGAGAGGAAGGAAAGGGTAAAGGGGGCCTACTGCCCCATAGAAGGCCAAGGGATGGTAGAGGGGTGGAAAAGGGCTTATCTGAGCCTACTGCCCCCACAGAAGGACCAGGGGATGGTGTGGGGGGGCGGAAAAGGGCTTTTCTGGGCCTACTGCCCCCATAGAAGAAGAAGAAGAGAAGAAGAGATTGGATTTATACCCTGCCCTTCACTGCCCAAAGGCATCTCAGAGCAGCTTACAAACTCCTTTCCCTTCCCCTCCCCACAACAGACACCCTGTGAGGCAGGTGGGGCTGAGAGAACTTCTGACAGAAACTGTCTTTGAGAGAACAGCTGTGCCAGAGCTGGCCCAGGGGATGGGGTGTGGGGATGGAAAAGGCCTTCTCTGGGCCTAGTCCCCTCATAGAAGGCCCAGGAGATGGTGTGGGGGGCGGAAAAGGGCTTCTCTCACTTGCCTCAGCCTTGAGGGCCTGTCGCTGCGCTCACACTCCAGACGGTCCTCTCCTGTTGGAGGACTGGAGCAGACTGAGCCAAACACACTGACTGGGGCTGACGTGGGCGGGACTTCGCCAAGCAGCCAGTCAGCCCTGGCCAGTGTCCTCTGATTGCCAGTTCTTGTGCCGAATCAATTATGACAAGCATAGAATGTGGTGGAACCAAAATTCAAATATTAATAAGGACAGGATATGAAGAAAAGATTTTAAAAGCACTATGTATAGTTGAAGTGGCAGTTCAAGTACACAGAAAGTACACAGAAAGACAACTATTTGGCTGTATGTTTGCTTAGCAAGAAGTTGGCCTCTCATGGCTAAAAGCAAAGATGTTCCAGAGCATACAGCAAAAGTCTGCAGGCAACACTTATGGGGAAGAAAACAAGAAAAGCCAAAGGCAAGAGATTGACCGTCCTAACATAGGCTATGGCCTGATCCGGATAACTCAGGCTAGCCTGATCTCATCAGATCTTGGAAGCTAAGCCGGGTTGTCCCTGGCTACCATTTGGATGGGAAATCACCAAGGAACACCAGGGTCGCTATGCAGAGACAGGCAATGGTGAACCACCTCTGAATGTCTCTTGCCTTGAAAACCCAACGGGGTGGCCATAAGTCAGTTGTTGTTGTTTTTTAAAAAAATATGTTTATTGTTTTTCACCAATATAATAAGAAACATCTCTCCTATATTATAAAAGCAATTTGGAGTGGCAAGATTCCATGCGCTCCCTCGGCCATTGGCCCATCAGCTGCCACTCAAGACTATTTGGTTGCCATTGGCTCAGAGCTGGGTCTGCTCCTCTTCCCGCCCTCCCCGCAGTCGCGGGAAACCAAGCAAGCCTGTGGAAGGAGAAGCAGTTTAAGCCGCCTCCCCTTTCCTCTCAGAGCCGACTTGCTTGCCCTCTCCTATATTATAAAACCAATTTGGAGTCGCAAGATTCAATGTGCTCCCTCAGCCATTGACCCATCAGCTGCCACGCAAGACTACTCACATGCCATTGGCTCGGAGCTGGGTCTGCTCCTCTTCCCTCCCTCTCTGCCATCACAGGAAACCAAGCAAGCCTGTGGAAGGAGAGGCAGCTGCTCCCCTTCCTCAGAGCTGCTGCTCACCCTCCATGATCGGGGAGCTGAGCAGTCAGGAGAGCTGGTTAAACCCCCCTTCCCTCTGGCCCTCACCCTCCCCGTGTCTGCAGGGAAGCCAAGAAGCCCTTGGAAGGAGAAGCAGCTTAAACCACCTCCCCTTCCCTGTCAGAGCTGGCTTGCTCGCCCTCCTCGCACAATGGGTGTGGGGGAATGACCCCGGCCATCTTGGCCAGCGGGGGACTTGAGCAGCTGCGAGGGAGGGAGAGACAGGGACTGCAGCTGCCCACTGAAGCTAGCGCCCATTGCATTTATGGCTGCAATGGGCCTTCTTCCTAGTAGGTATATATAATGATATACATCAAGAACCAATCATAACATCAAAATCACTAAACACATTGTACCCTTATAGATTTGTTACAACATATAAGAACAACACATACTTTTTACCAAACTTTAAACTAGATTCAGCATGAAAAAGTGTATGTAATAACACTTTTAACTAATTTGTGTGGTGTCTAAGGGCTGATGCAAGAATTCACAACTAATCAGTGAGGTGTTTAAACTGTTGTGATATCGCTTATACAAGGCGTGCTTTATGAGCGTAAAAAAGTGAGATTGGATTGGATGCTTGGCATTCTGTTTTAGGCTATATTCCAAGAATGGGAGCCATTTCTCATTAAAATTTGACCGTCTGGGATATATTTCAGATTGTCGCAATCGGTCAGTGATCTTCTCAATAATGTAGTGGTCCCAGATTTTATTTATCCAATTAATTACAAGTTGGGGACCAGGACTCTTCTTGTAGCTTCCAGTAGCCCCTGTAAGAAGAGCTCTGTAAGCTCTTGGAGGATTGGCTACATTGGGGGTGTGTCACCTAATATGCAAAGGAGTTCCTGCTACAAAAAGAGCCCTGGATGGATGGATGGATGGATGGATGGATGGATGGATGGATGGATGGATGGATGGATGGATGGATAGATAGATAGATAGATAGATAGATAGATAGATAGATAGATAGATAGATAGATAGATAGAAAGATAGGTCAATAGATCGATCGATCGATTGATCAATTGATTGATATAGATCGATGATAGATAGATAGATAGATAGATAGATAGATAGATAGATAGATAGATAGATGATAGATAGATAGATAGATAGATAGATAGATAGATGATAGATAGATAGATAGATAGATAGATAGATAGATAGATAGATAGATAGATGAATGAATGATACAGGACTGTTTTTGTAGAAGGAACTCCTTTGCATATTAGGCGACACACCCCTAATGTAGCCAGTCCTCCAAGAACTTCCAGTAGCCCCTGTAAGAAGAGCTCTGTAAGCTCTTGGAGGATTGGCTACATTAGGGGTGTGTCGCCTAATATGCAAAGGAGTTCCTTCTACAAAAAGAGCTTTGTTGGGGATCATAAGTCAGCTGCAACTTGATGACACTTTCTACCTACCCTAGGGTTGCCAGCTTAGAGACAGGAAATACCTGGAGGTGGGGGGGTGCCTGAGGAAGAAGAAGATATTGGATTTATACCCTGCCCTTCACTCGCTCAGAGCGGCTTACAGACTCCTTTCCCTTCCCCTCCCCACGACAGACACCCTACGAGGTCGGCAGGGTTTGGAGAGAAGAGGGACTTCCAATGGGGTCCGATGCCTTCCAAGTCAGCCATTTTCTCCAGGGGAAGTGATCTCTGTCGCCTGGACATCGGTTGTAATAGTGGGAGATCTCCAGCCACCACCTAGGGGGTTGGTAACCCTAACCTATCGACCTACCTATCATAGGCTATACTTTATAGGGGAAAAAGAACCCAGACTCTAACCTCCTTACCTTACCCAGGAGCAAGCTTCCTCCTCAGCTTACCAGATTCACAGCTGAAGTCGAAGAGATGGTCTTGCACAGGGGTGGCCAAACTGTGGCTCGGGAGTCACATGCGTCTCTTTCACACATATTGTGTGGCTCCCAGCAGGGCAGCTGGGGAAGAGAAGGGGAGGTATAACTCCCTGATTGGTCTTCCCTTCCCCAGCTAGTGTTCCCTTCCCTGGGTAGGCTTGAGGTAGAGACAGAAAGCAACTTTAACTTTACATGCATTCTCAAAGCCTCCCCACGTACAAATATCATTGGGCAAATAAATATCATTCTGTTTTTATTTTTGGCAGTCTCATTTAATTTATTTATTTATTTATACTTTTGGCTTATATACCGCCCTAACCCCGGAGGGTCTCTGGGCGGTTTACATAGCGGTTCTAACCAACCAATTCTTAATCTAACTAGGGCCACATAGTCTACAGGGTGGTGACTGCCTACCAGCACCCTGGGCTAGTTGTCATCTGGCTTCCTTCCGCGGCTTCAGATATTGGCATCCTGGTGCCCTTCTGGAGCCGATCTTCTGGGCAGCTTCTCCAGCAGGTCTCGTCCCAGTGCATAGCTCTGTGTTGGCTGCAGTTCCGGCTACTGTCCACAGGTGGCTCCACTGCACTGCACCGCACGTCGCCACGCTCTCCAGGCCTCCACTTCTCCAGACTCTGCCTCCACGTTGCTCCACTGGGTTGCCAGGAACTACTCGCCGTCATCACCACCGCCGCTGCCGCCACCAAAACCTCCGCATCACAAGGAGGAGGGGGGTGTCCCCTGCCACCTAGGGCAGGTACCCACTTTTATCTACTTGCATTTATGATGCTTTCGAACTGCTGGATGGACGGGAGCTGGGACATGGGCCGGAAGCTCACCCCGGCCGCGGTGGGTTTCGAACAGCCGTAATGGCTGTTCGTTGATGTTACTTTGCAGGCGTTCTTACAGCCTGCGCCACCGCTCCCTTGTTAATAGACCGCTTCTTAATGTTAATAGAAAGCAAATGTTCATATTTTTCAATAAAAACATTCAATAAACATTCAATAAAAACATTCCTTAACATTCAATAAAAACATTCAGTAAACCATTCAATAAAAACATTCCATAAAAACATTTAGTTTCCAATAAAAACATATGGGCAATATTTGTGCAAAATCCCACATTTGTGCAAAGTCCCACATTTTAATCACTCTCTGTGTAAAGTAGTATTTCCTTTTATCCATCCGGAACCCACTGCCCATCGGCTTCATTGGATGCCCTCAAGTTCTAGTATTTGGGGAGAGGGAGAAAAACTTCTGTCAGTCAACACTCTCTATCCCATGCATAATTCTTTAAACCTCGATTGTGTCCCCCTTTGGTTGTCTTTTTTCCTAATCATGTCATGCGGCTCTCAGACATCTGACGTTTATTCTATGTGGCTCTTAAGTTAAGCAACCTTGACCACTCCTGGTCTTGGAGTTCGTTAGGAAAACAACAGTGATGTGATAATGAAGTTGTGGTTTAGAAATTAGGATATATATATATATATATATATATATATATATATATATATATTAAGGTATATATATATATATGTATTTTAAGGTGTCCAGTGTATAACAAGTCATCAAAGTTGTTTCCTTTGAAGCAAAATGGTCTCAAATATATCTTATGACAGTGCAGCACTCATTGGACTGTTTCACTTAATGTTGCATCTGATGAGACCTTTCACCCTTCATATTCTGTTGGACTAGCTCACGCCATATTACTGTGAGAGAAGCAGTTCAACGCTGGCTTTTAGAAATCCTTCCTAAACTGCTTCGGCTGCATTCTGCCATTCATTAAAAAATTTTCTCAGGAAGATGGCGTCTCTATTGACAACATTCTTTCTGGTTTATGGTAGGATACGCTGTGAAACACCTGGACTTCAAAGAGCCCAAGATACCATTCATGCTTTCTAAATATAGGCATGATCATCAGCCAAACTGAAACACCCAAGTCAGATTAGTCTGGTTATGGGGAAGGGAATTTCTTTTTTGGAATGAGCTCTTCTAGTTATAGATTTGGGTGGGTAGCTGTGTTGGTCTAAAGCAGCAGAACAAAGTCTGAGTCCCGTTGTACCTTTAAGACCAGCATAGTTGTATTCAAGGTATAAGCTTTTGTCTGCATGCACAAGAAGTGGCCAAAAACCAGGAAGTGACATCCTCATCATAGAGCTTTGTTGGATTCCTAGAATGTCACTGCATCGCTGTGGATTTTTCACCCAGAAGTGATGTTGGGGATTGTATACTACCTGTTCTACTTCTTCCTGCCCTGGAGCCTGATAAGTCTCCTGTCTGTCGCCATACCTGTGCATTTCTTCTCACCCAGACTTTTAATTGACGTGTTTTTTCTTTTTAGCTGTTTTTTTGGTCTACTTCTGGTCCAAGGTCTGGGTTACAAATATCTTTATAATGTTGTTGAAGGCTTTCACGGCCAGAGTTCATTAGTTGCTGTAGATTTTCCGGGTTGTGTGGCTGTGGTCTTAGCACTGTAGGACCTGACATTTTGCCAGTAGCTGTGACTGGCATCCTCAGAGGTATAACACAGAAAGATGGAGTACTGTGTCACCTTGACACAGAGAAATTACCTGCCTGCCATTTTTCTGCTCACCTTGACACAGAGGGTACTGCATCTTTCTGTGTTATACCTCTGAGGATGCCAGTCACAGCTATTGGCAAAACGTCAGGTCCTACAGTGCGAAGACCATGGCCACACAACCTGTAAAATCTACAGCAACTAATCTTTAAAATGTTTTTTTATGTTCCAGTTTGGTGTAGTGATTAAGTACACAGACTCTAATCTGGGAGAACTGGGTTTGATTCCCCACTCCTCCACTTGCACCTGCTGAATGATCTTGGCCAAGCCATAATTCTGGGCACAGCTGTCCTTGAAAAAGAGCAGTTTCTGTCAGAGCTCTCTCAGCCCCACCTCCCTCACAGGGTGTCTGTTGTGGGGAGGGGAAGGGAAAGGAGTTCGTAAGCCGCTCTGAGACTCCTTTGGGTAGTGAAGGGCGGAGTATAAATCCAATCTCTTCTTCTTCTTCTTCTTTTTAATGGCTTTTTAATATTGATAATTTTTTGGTGATTTTTATGATCTTTTCTACTTGTAAGGTGCCTCCAGCAGGACTCTGGAAAGGTGGCCTGAAAAAACCACACCAAACCACCACCCTAAATAAACAAATAAGTAAATTGTTCAAATCGAACCAGCCAGCCTTGGAGATTCCGTTTCACCTATTATTCCAAATGGCATTCTGCAGGTCTCCATTTGTGACAGCCCTCATGTCTTCATGGAGCAATCGCCAGTTCCTGATCATGCACACAAACACAGGTGCATGCAGGCACATCCATGCACGCACACTAAATGCGGAGTAATACTGAAATCAAACCAGCCAGCCTTTGGAATTTCGTCTCACCGATCATTCTGAATGGCATTCCGCAGGTCTTTTGTGGCAGCCCCTCATATCCTCACTAAACCACCTCCAATTCTTGAGTGTGTAAACAACCACAAATGTCTGCAGAAATGATGCATGCACGCACACTAAATGCTGGATAGTGCCTGGGAACAAACACGGTTTCATTCAGTTTTACAGTTCAGAGCCGTCTGATTGGAATGATGTAATCAAAAGTGTACTTTACAAGGAACGCCACGGGCTAAGTGTAGTAGGCTTTCGCTGTATCGCTTCAGGTTTCCTCCTCCCTCCTCGGCGCACAAAACCTTCATCTTGAAATATCTATGCATTAGCTTCCACTTGAAAAGAGAATTGTCAGTGCGTATTCATATGCGTCTCTGTGTGTGCTGGGGGAACAGCTATAGCAGCTGTATCTCGTAAATGCTTGTATTAGGCTTACATTTCCCTCTAACCCCTGAACAAATTGTTCTGCCGTAAATGACTGATGGACGAGGCGACGTGCACACTTCATTCCGATGGACATTTTCCTGGGAATAAGCCCCAACTAAGTAAAATGAGGCTTTCTTCTGAGGAGACCTACTTAATGGTTGCTCGCACGATGCAATTTCAGATAATGATAACCGTTGCAGATTATACAAGAGGGAGGGGTACCCATATCCTCCATGAAGAGTGCTTGGATAGACACAAGAAGTGGAGTTGCCCCAGAAGGCCAGACCAGAACTAACAGGGGGAAATTAAATCCGAAGAGTTTTCGGCTAACATTCGGAAGAACTTCTTGACAATTAGAGCGGTTCCTCAGTGGAACAGGCTTCCTCGGGAGGTGGTGGGCTCTTCTTCTGGTAAACAGAGGCTAGGTGGCCATCGGATGGCAATGCTGATTCTGTGAACTTAGGCAGAGCAAGAAGGGATGAGTCAGCGCTCAGCTCTCATAGCCCTTTCTAACATGTTGAGGGTAATGCCAATTGCCACTTTGAGGTCAGGAAGGAATCCCCCCCATGAAAGATTGGCTCTTCCTCTGGGCATAAGGCAGGGGTCGCTGGGGGAGTGGAGGGGGAAGGTGTTTGTGAATTTCTGGCATTGTGCAGGGGGCTGGACTAGATGACCCTTGGGGCTCTTTCCAGTTCTATGCTTCTATGTTTCTATCCAGGTAGGAATGATTTCAGATTTCTCATTCTTGAGGTTTCAGTTTGAAAATCCCCATTTTTGAGTTTTCTCATGTTTTAATACATTTTTTTAAAGTAAACCTGCGGTTATTTATGTTACAGGAGGTCGTGGCAGCTGCAAGCATGGACAGTTTCAAGAGGAAATTAGATAAACATATGGAGCAGAAGTCCACCAGTGGCTATTAGCCACAGGGTATGGATGGGAACTCTCAGTCTGGGGCAGGTGATGCACTCTATTCTTGGTGCTGGAGGGGGCAGCAGTGGGAGGGCTTCTGGTGCCCTGGCCCCACTGCTGGACCTCCGGATGGCACCTGGTATATTTTGGCCGCTGTGTGACAGAGTGTTGGACTAGATGGGCCATTGGCCTGATTCAACATTGGCTTCTCTTATGTTCTTATGTACCCTGTGTCTTGTTTCCACATAACGATTCCCCCCTATAAAATAAATGCATTTTGTGTGTCGAGAAATCCATGACCTATGTATAGATGATATATATGTTATGCACAAAACCATTCTGTGTTGTATATAAAAGGCACACAACATGTATACACAATACCAATGAATCTACAAAACCAAGAGCAAAAAGTGAAGTGCTGAAACTACTGAGGGAAAAAATAAATAAATGAATATACAAAGACGTGAAATGGAATATTCACTCGCCCTTATACCTGATAGCCCTTGGAGGCCCTCATGTAGATTCTTGGGAAACCACTGGGCAAGCCAGAGCTAAGATATGAACCTCTCCAAACCTAAAAGAGTCAAAAGGTTTGGGCAAAGAAATTGTTTGAATCCAAACATCTTGGGTCTAACCCATCATAAGAACATAAGAGAGAAGCCAAGGTTGGATCAGGCCAATGGCCCATCTAGTCCGACATTCTGTCACACCGGGGTCAAAAATACCAGGTGCCACCAGGAGGTCCAGCAGTGGGGCCAGGACACCAGAAGCCCTCCCACTGTTGCACCTCCCCCCAAGCACCAAGAATACAGGGCATCCCTTGCCCCAGCCTGAGAGTTCCTATCTATACCTTGTGGCTAGTAGCCACTGACCTCTGCTCCATATGCTTACCCAATTCCCGCCCATGGTACCAGTGTTACCAGTGCATGCACAAACATCATCAAAAGAAAAAGTGAGTATAGGTAGAATCTGGGATCTCTTCTGCAACCCAAGATGGTGCAAAAAATGGCCCACCAGGAGAATGCAAGGCTACAGATGGCCCTGGCTTTCCGCCAACACTTGCCTACTTTTCCCAATTAACACTTGCTTCACAGGAAAGAGTGAGGAGACATGTCAACTGGCAGGAAGGGGGAAAGAAAGGTGGATAACCCATGATTAACACATAGAATTCACTGCCACAGGAGGTGGTGGCAGCTACAAGCATGGATGGCTTCAAGAGGGAGTTGAATGAACATATGGAGGAGAGGTCCATCAGTGGCTGTTAGCCACAAGGTATAGACAGGAACTCTCAGTCTGGGGCAAGTGATGCTCTGTATTCTTGGTCCTTGGGGAGGGCTACAGTGGAAGGGCTTCTAGTCCCCTGGCCCCACAGCTGGACCTCCTGATGGCACTTGGCATTTTTGGTCACTGTGTAGAAGAAGAAGAAGAAGAAGAAGAAGAAGAAGAAGAAGAAGAAGAAGAAGAGGAGGAGGAGGAGGAGGAGGAGGAGGAGGAGGAGGAGGAGGAGGAGGAGGAGGAGGAGGAGGAGAGAGAGTTGTGTCTCAGAGCGACTTACAAACTCCTTTCCTTTCCCCTCCCCACAACAGACACCCTGAGGGGTAGGTGGGGCTGAGAGAGCTCTTGACAGAAACTGCTCTTTTTCAAGAACAGCTCTTATCAGAACTATGGCTTGCCCAAGGTCATCCAGCCAGGTGCAAGTGGAGGAGTGGGGAATCAAACCCGGTTCTCCCAGATTAGAGTCCGCGCTCCTAACCACTACACCAAACTGGCTCTGGATTGGGCCATTCGCCTGATCCAACATTGGCTTCTCTCACGTTCTTATAGCCAAGCTGAAACTGAAGTGGATGAGGGAGTGGAATCTGGGAGGGAGGGAAGGGGGAGAGAGAGAGAAAGAGAGAGAGAAGAGAAAGAGAAAGAGAAAGAGAAAGAGAAAGAGAAAGAGAAAGAGAAAGAGAAAGAGAAAGAGAAAGAGAAAGAGAAAGAAAGCAAGCTGGAGGTAGAGGGTAAAGTGTTTGGGTGAGGAAATGGAGTTTGCGCAGTCGCGATAGGTGCAGATGGTTCAGGAGGAAACAGGAAGTAGCAGGAGGAAAGATTGTCGGACTGGTGTCTGAGAGGCCCAGGTTTGAATCGCCACTCAGCCTTGGAAACTCAGTAGGCAGCCTTGCATCTCTCACACGCAGTACAGGATTGCCAGCTCCAGTTGGGAAATTCCTGGAGATTTGGAGGTGGAGCCTGAGGAGAGCAGGGTTTGGGGAGGGGGGACCTCAGTAGTATATAATACCATAGAGTCCACCCTCCAAAACTGCCATTCTCTCCAGGGGGACCGATCTCTACCATCTGGAGACCGTTTAGAATTCCAAGCGATCTCCAGGCCCTACCCGGAGGCTGGCAATGCCAAGGCCTGTTGAACACGTTTGTTGCAAAATTGATGGCAACCATAGCTTTCTTCTTGGTGTGAGGATAACGGGGAGGGGAGGGAACCTCAATCCCCAAACCTGTTTCAGAGAAATGTCAAATTCAGTTGATACGTGATGGACAGAATGACAGATGATCACCAAACAGCACTCGCAAATCTATGCTCATCAGGGAAGTCTTACTCAAGGACTGAGAAGAGGCCTTCAGAGGCACACCTTAGCAGGTCTGTGGTGAAGTACCACTGACAATCAGCTGTGACGCTCCCTGAGCATCTCGATCAGTGTCTGCCTTCACAAGTCAATGAAATTGCTGAGCAGTCGGGTTAGAACAGATAAAAGGAAGTCCTTCTTCACCCAAAGAGTGATTGACACATGGAATTCACTGCCACAGAAGGTGGTGGCAGCTACAAGCACGGACAGTTTCAAGAGGGAATTAGATAAACATATGGAGCAGAAGTCCATCAGTGGCTATTAGCCACAGGGTATAGATGGGAACTCTCAGTCTGGGGAAGGTGATGCACTCTGTTCTTGGTGCTGGGGGGGGGGGTAGCAGTGGGAGGGCTTCTAGTGTCCTGGCCCCACTGCTGGACCTCCTGATGGCATTTTTGGCCACTGTGTGACAGAGTGTTGGACTAGGTGGGCCACTGGCCTGATTCAACATTAGCTTCTCTTATGTTCTTATGTTCACAAGTCCTTTGGCTCCCATGAAACTTTCGGGTAAAGGCAACAACATTCATATCTGTCACAGCTTCAGATGTAGCGCATCGGTTTAGGAATCCCCGGGGTTCATTGTGGCATACAGGAGGACTGGACTTTGTGGGAAACAAGAGGGGTGTGTGCATGAGTTAAGTGCCATCAAGTTGCTTCCGACGTAGGGCTACCCTGCGAATTAGTGACCTCCAGGACTTCCTATTGTGAACAGCCTTGCTTCCGTCTTGCGAACTGAGCACCATGACTTCCTTGATCGAATGAGGGAAAAGAGAAGAGAACGGGTCAATATGCCTCACCCTTGGCTCCAGTCTGGAGGGACAGGACTGGGCTGGTCCAACCCTGGGAGGTGCTTTAGAGGTCCAATTATTTATTGATTGATTTATTATTAAACTTATATCCCTGGAGAGCCAGTTTGGTGTAGAGGTTTGCCTGTGGATTGTTTCCTGAGGAGGTTTCCTGTTTCCTGAGGAGGTTCTTTTGTGTGTGGAATGGCTACTGAAACTCTAATCTTATCTTTCAAGAGCCATTCCACACACAAAAAATCCTCCTCAGGAAACAGGAAACCTCCTCAGGAAACAATCCACAGACAAAAGAACCTCCTCAGGAAAGCTCCTCGATTAGCATGTTCATAGCCTGGAGAACTACTACAGGATAATGACTCAGCCCTACCCCACCTTCCAGGGTAGATATAAATTACCTGCCTACCATTTTCCTTCTCACTTTGGCACAGAGAGTACTCCATCTTTCTGTGTTATACCTCTGAGGGTGCCAGTCACAGCTACTGGCAAAACGTCAGGTCCCACAATGTCAAGACCACAGCCACAGAACCCGGAAAATCTACAGCAACTAATGAACTCTGGCCGTGAAAGCCTTTGACAACATAGTTTAAACATTAATAAAATGACACTCAGATGGCAAATAATTAAGCAAACCAAGTTCCAACAATTGGCTACTTTGCAGGCAGGGGGGAAGCAGGCGAGGTAGATGTAAACAGTGGAGGTGGTGATCAACATTACCCTGGGCATGTAAGAAAAGGCCACAAAAATTGGTACTGGTTCATCCCTTCCCGCCCTCCCAGAATCCATCGCCTTACAGTTTTATTGTGTAGTCTTAAAAAAAGAAATACTCTAAAGACTATTCTAAACCATAAACATCAGATTGAAATTTCCTTTCCTTTCAATTTGCGGCTTATTTTGTGAGAAAGAAGGATATGTGGGTTTTGTTGCACTGCCTCTCTGGCCGCAGTCGTTCATGTGGCACTAGCGAGTGTTCTTAATGAAATGCAGGCCTTCAGAGCAATTCAAAACAGACGGGTGCTCGAGATGGAATTGTAAAGGCAAATATGCCACTTTCAGCGAACAAGCAGACTGACTTCTGTGGTTGCTGCTTTTATAAAACCTTGTGTCTTCCATCCAGTGTTTATTTTAAAGGCTTGAGTCTTGTTATCTCAATAAAAAATATTCTCAGGATGGCTTACGTGATCTGATTAAAAACAATAGAAAAGCACCCACGTGAAAATAAGTAAATGCTAAAAATAATAATAATAATAATAATGCAGCAAAGACGATGGAATAATGTTTTAAAAATAAGCAGAAATAATAAAAAAAAATCACTGGACAGTAATAATCCCCAAAATGTTACTGTATCATAGCAAACATAAAGAGGGATGGGCACGAACCAGCTCACGAACCTTTGTTTGTGATGAATTTTGGCTGGTTTGTGGTTAATGAACTGAAGTTTGCAAACTGGAGCCCGGCCACAAACCTCCACAAACTTTTAAGGCAGTTAATGGAGGCTTGTGGGTTCATGGGGAAAGCTGCCAAAATATTCCCATGAAAGATGTCAAGAGATCAGACACAGCTGAGCCTGCTCACACAGCTCAGTTGTTTAAAGGGGCTTGTTAGGCAGCCGCGGTAGCGATTTAGATCAGAAACAGCTGAGCTGCGGGGGCAGCCTGCTCCCATGGCTTAGCTGTTTAGAGCAGAGATGTTGAACTCATTTGTCACTTTGTTGGGCCAGGCCATGTGTGCCATAAAACATAATGCCAGGTACTGGAGGTATAAACTTTATAAAGGACAGCAGCTGGTAAGCTCCGAGTTGGTGCATCCTCACTGCAAGGCCTCATGGGCTGAGAGGAAGGGTGCAGAGGAAAACCCACATGGGTAGACTGGAGAGGCAGTGGTGCAATGCTGGGCAGATGCTCCCATGCTGCTTGACTGCTGAAAACGAGGTCGTTCCGACATGCTGAAGCCACAGTTGCAGTTGCTCCACCCACTCATCCCCAGCAGTCCTCTGTTCCCTCCCTTGTACCAGTTGCTTGCGGGCCGCGCAAGAGCCTTGGATAGGCCAGTTCTGGCCCCCAGGCCTTATGTTTGACACTCCAGTATACAGCCTGAAACAACTGAGCCGTGGGAGCAGCCTGCCTCCATGGTTCAGCTGTTTTGGGTACCAACCCCACAAACCTGGTTCAGTTCATATGTGAGCTGATTGGGTTCATGGGGTCTGTGGTTCAATTCTTGGTTCACCCAGAAAACGTGAACCAAACTGAACCACATTTTTGTGGTTTGTGCCCATCCCTAAACATAAATAGGAATCTTCTGGTACCTTAAGGTTTCCTGTCTTGTGGGGGGTAGGTTGAAAGTGTGTCTTCCAAGTTCTCTTCTGACACCACAGGTCTTTTTGTTCCCAGATATGTGTCTTCTGGGAAGGAGAGCTTGAATTTCCAAGGGGCTCTCCATCATGGATGACTTAGAGAACAGTTATTCCCAGGGAGCAAAGTGACATCATATATATTTGTCCATCAATGAAGAACTTCCAGAGAGATCTTTTGTGGGTGTGCCCAAGTTTCAGAAATTGTTTCACGGTTTCAGAAATTGGAATTCTGTGCCCAGAGTGGTTCACCTGACAACCATGTTATTTAATTTTTGGCAAGTTAAAGATCTGCTCAAGATCTGGTTGATATGTTGGTTTGGCTTGCTGAACTATTTTGATCCAATTAGTCCTTTTTAAAAAGTATGGATGGTGGCTTGTATCAAAGGCATCAATGCATGGAAGACACAGGGAGTTTTCTTGCAATTCTTGCAGCCCCTTTCAACCCATGGAAAGATTATTCCAGGATTCACAGGACCTGAATGGAGGACTAGCTGGGTATATTGGGGTATTGTAGTGAAGAGGGACAAGGAGATGAAATCACCTGTGCCCCACAGCTGAGCTGCACTTGTGTAAGACATCAAAGGAGCAATTTTACCTCCTGGTCCCTATTCATCCCCTGACCCACATGGCTATTTGAGGTTGCCATCTGTCCACCTTTAGTGTGTGTTTTCCTACTAATGTTGCTTGTCATAGAAGGAGGAAGTGGGATGGAGGGAATCATGTCCAACCCTAGAAGTGACAGGGGGCGCTCTAGGTATCTCCCCAAATCTCTATGGTCTTTGCCATAGAGATGTTGGGAATTCCTAGAGCATGGCCTGAAAGTGATGCCACTTCAAGTTGTGGACAGTTTTCCCCTCCCACTTTCTTCCACCATGACAATCAGTAGGCCTGGCAATCCAATGGCTATTCCTACATGTGGGCCCCACAATCTTGGGGAATATCTTTGCAGAAGCTAGAAGGGGATGCAGGAACAGAAAGAAGTTGCAGTGAAACTTGATGATCCAGGCATGGATGGTTGTATACAGGCCAATGTTTCTGGTGGCTATTTTGCTTATGGACCTTTTTATTGTTGCAACTCTTCTTTTTTCTTGTTTTTAAGCTTTTATTGTTGCATTGATAAGGGCATATTTGAAGCTGCCCCTTCTGGCTGAGTATTTGCAGCCAAAATGTTTTAAATAGAGTGAGATAAAGGTAACATCAGTGTGCATGTCCCAGTGTTATGAGCTAGGTAGGCACTCTTGGGGGGTGAAAGCCACTCCCCTTGCCTGGCAGCTGGTGGGAGGGTTGTGGGAGGGCACAAAATACAGCCTCAAGTATTTACTAGAAGTTCATGGAGGAAGGGACAAAGGGGGGCTCTAGAAATTGCCAGTAACTCTATGGTAAAATTGATAGAAACTCTATGGTAAAACGAAGGGTAGCTCTAGGAATCACCAGAAACTCTATGGTAAATAAATAGTTTCCTATTTCCAGAGCCAACCTTTGCTACTTCCTGTATAAACTTCTGGTAAGTAAATGAGGCTGCTTGTTTTGTCTTATTTTTTCTCCCACCACCCTTCTGAGGGGGGGTAGAAAATATGACCTGGAGTTCAGGGGATTCCCCACCCCGAGTTGGAGCTCGGCATCCATCTCCCAAACATTCATTGAGAGAGCTTGTGATTCCCATGCTGATTCTGAATTGTGAGTTCCCCACTCACCAATGGCTCCCTCAGCGTGGGTTGCGTCTTGCCCAAATGTACACCTGGTTCTCTCGAAATTCCTCGAGAGGGATAATGAAACATTTAAATGGAGAGTCTTGCCCTGGGTCTCCCGAAAAGCATTTTCATCCTCTAGTGATCCTGGATGTTTTCGAACCAAAGCGACGTGAGCTGCAATGAGCCCGTTCAATTTTCTCGGAAGAACCAGTGGGTACAATGCGAGGGACAGATTTTTCCTGTCGCTTACCAAACGTTTGATGTGAAAATGGCTGCTTTTTCAACACAGCAGACCTTGTGGGAAATGACCTGTACCGGGGATAAGTTGACAGGCGCAGTAGGGGATTTCATTACACCTTCAGATTTGACTGGTGCAACCGGCGCGCGGTAACCTCTGGCAAGCGCTCGGAATTGAATCTGTAAATGTTAATCAATATTTCAGGCCTATTAAATAAAGAAAGGCATTGTAGAAATCAAAGCTCTAATGGTCGGCGTGACGCTGGGCAAAGGTTCCCAGCCTGTCAGGAGTCTTGTCAGGAGCAAAAAAAGAGCAAATATTTTAATAAAACAATTATCTCTACAATATCAGACCCGTTATGCCGTGGGGAGGGATGGTGGCGACTTAATTCCTCTGTCTGTGCAGGACGGGATCTCGAACATGGAGGGAGGTTCTCCAGAGAAGGAGGCTGCCGCAATATTGGTGCAAGGAAACGATCCTGAATACTTAGGGTGTAACAAACTGTTATTTTAGTTCCGGGATTATTATCCCTGACTTGTTTTGTAGCAAAAATCAAGATTAGGAGCTGGGATTTAATGAGGGAGAATGGAGAGAGGGGATATTTTAAAAGGCACCTTCTTGCATGGTTTCCTATATAAAATCAGTTACGGCTCCTCCCCTCCCCGAAAATTTGTGGGTTAGGGTTGCCAGGTAGTGCCAGGACTGAGGGAAGGAATCTGAGGAGGGGGAGGAGGAGGAGGAGGAGAGGAGGAGGGAGGAGAGGAGGAGAGGAGAGGAGAGGAGAAGGGAGGAGAGGGAGAGAGGAGAAGGAGAAGGGAGGGAAGGAGAAGAGGAGAAGGAGGAGAGAAGGAGAGTGGAAGAAGGAGGAGGTGGAGGAGGAGGAGGAGGAGGAGGAGGAGGAGGAGGAGGTGGAGGAGCAGATCTATTCTCTCTTGCTCCGGATTGCAAGACTAGATCAAATGGGTGGAAATTACAAGGGAGTCGTTACCGGCTAAATATCAGGAGAAACTTCCTAACTGTAAGAGTGGTTGAGCAGTGGAACAGACTGCCTTGGGAGGTGGTGGATGCTCCTTCGTTGGACATTTTTAAGCGGAGGCTGGATGACCATCTTCCGGGTATGTTGTAGGGCTATCTTTCGGCTATGCTCCTGCAGAGTGCAGGGGTTGGACTAGATGACCTGCAAAGATCCTTTCCAACTCTAACATTCTATGATTCTATGAGGAGGAGGAGGAGGAGGAGGAGGAGGAGGAGAAGAAGAAGAAGAAGAAGAAGAAGAAGAAGAAGAAGAAGAAGAAGAAGAAGAAGAAGAAGAAGAAGAAGAAGAAGAAGAAGAAGAAGAAGAAGAAGAAGTTCCCTCTAAGCTGTGGAGTCTTTTGAGCAAAAATTCCACTTTGTGAGCTACTGGCATCAAAGTTGTGAGCGAATGATTTGGCTGCTGCGTAAAATAGTTTACTCTGGAGCCATCCTTCCTGAGCTGAGACAAAAACGCATGAGCCAGAGGCTAAAAAACTGTGAGCTAGCTCACACTAACTCAGCTTAGAGGGAACACTGCTTACAACAATCAGAAGTACAATTAAATACAGTCAAAAACCTATTTTTAGCATAAATAACTTAAAATAACAATCCTTTAAAATATAACACATAAAACTCTGGAACGTACTTAAGCAGCAGAAGCATGAGGTCTCGTTGCACAATTTAGATAACTGTTAGATGTCAGTGCTTTCACACCAGCCCAGTTCTTATTTATTATGCGGCGAGGTTGGGGACCACGATGATAAGACCCAGGTTACCGACTGGGGAGCCAGGGCACAGGGTCTCTCCTCGGTATGTAGTGTGGCTCTTTAGTTGAATGCCTAGTGGAAGAGCTCCGTCTTGCAGGCCCTGCGGAACTGCAGAAGGTTCTGCAGGCCCCTGATCTCTTCCGGGAGCTCATTCCACCAGGCTGGAGCCACCACCGAGAAGGACCATAGCAGGCTCAGGGCGGGTTCCATCAAATATACAAATAACTAAAAACAGTTAAGATAACAAAAAGATAAAATACAGTGCAATCCCTGTATATCCAATCAGAGCCTCAACAGACGTAACCTATCACAACTGGGTTCCAGATATTACTCAGATCCGATCCCCCGAAGGGGAGACCCAATGGACAGATTAAAAGGAGGATGCCCGTTACCTCAACTACAAGCCTGGCGGAAGAGCTCCATCTTGCAGTCCCTGCGGAACTGTAAAAGGTCCTGTTGGGCCATGATCTCACGTAGGAGCTCTTTCCACCAGGTAGGGGCCGGGGCTGAAAAAGCTCTGGCCTTCGTTGAGGCAAGATGGACGTCCTTGGCGCTGTGGAATACCAGCAGACATTGATTAGCAGATCATAACGCTCTTTGGGGCTCTCTTTCACACACATACAATGGCTACAATGTTGGACTAAGATCAGTGAGGCTTGGGTCCAAATTCCTGCTTTGGCATGATGCTCCTGGCCAACCAGTGCCCCTCAGTTTAACATCACAGGGTTGTTGTGGGTCTAAAACGGGAGGCGTGCATGACCCACCCACCCTGTGGTTACAAATATCCACTAAATGAGTTCCATTTAAAAACCAAAAAACCCTTTAGATGAAGAGGAGTTTGGATTTATACCCCGCCCTGCACTGCCCAAAGGTGTCTCAGAGCGGCTTACAAACTCCTTTCCCTTCCCCTCCCCACAACAGACACCCTGTGAGGTAGGTGGGGCTGAGAGAACTTCTGACAGAAATGGCTCTTTTTCAGGAACAGCTGTGCCAGAGCTTGTGACTGACCCAAGGTCACATCAGCAGGTGCAAGTGAAGGAGTGGGGGAATCAAACCTGGTTCTTCCAGATAAGAGTCTGTGCACTTAGCCACTACACCAAACTGGCTCTCCTGTATATCAGCCCAATTTTGCCATTAAATCGGTGTCACCTATGGGATGTGCATGCATAGATTTTACTCTTCTTCTTTTTTTGGGTTAAGCGCAAACAGTTGCAAAGCTGTTTGCTCGGCTCTCGTTGACACTTCCTGCGATGCAAAGCAAGGCGAGAAGTTTCGCTCCCGCAGATTTATTCCTGAAATTCCCAAAGGGGTTGGGAAGCTGTCGGAGCGTCTCGAAAGTGCGGTCCCCAAAGAATAATCCCCGGCAAGAGAGAGAATGGATGCTTAAATCACACTCACGTACACGGCTGTAGGTGAGAGAGAGAGAGAGATAGAAGAGAGAGAGGCGAGAGAGAGAGTTAGAGATGGAGACAAAGGCTTCACAGTATCGACAAAAGCCATCGTTTCATGGGCCGTTTCAAGATAAAAGAACGTTTTCGGAAGGAACGGGAAGAATGGGACGCTAGAGAAAAGAATCATTCACAAATCTTTCTTCTGCTGACCACCGGAGAGCTCTTTCTCTGTGAATCAGGGACATCTGAATGGGGCTGCTGGTCTGTTGCTGAGATCTGGAGGGTTTAAATTTTAAACCGGTCACTGTTGCAGCGACCTTTCCCTACAAAAGCAGAAGAGAAGAGAGAAGAGACTGGATTTACACCCTGCCCTTCCACTACCCGAAGGCGTCTCAGAGGGGTTTACAATCTCCTTTCCCCTCCCCTCCCCACAAGACACCTTGGGAGGGAGGTGGGGCTGAGAGAGCTCTTTCGAGGACTGCTCCGGAGAGAACAGCTCTGAGAGAACTTGTGACTGTCCCAAGGTCACACCAGCAGCCGCATGTGGAGGAGAGAGGAATGAAAATCGGTTCTTCCAGATTAGAGTCCAGTCTCCCAATCACTACACCACTACACCAAACTGTCTCATGTCTTCGGTTACAGCTTTTCGGACTCAGGCGGGTGGCCCATGTTGGTCTGCAGTAAAAGAGCTAGATTCAAGGCCTGTAGCACCCAGGGATGCCAGGCCTCCAGGTGGGGTCTGGGGATTCCCTGGAATTACAGCTCATCTCCAGACTACAGAGATCAGTTCCCCTGGAGGAAAGGGATGCTTTGAAGGGTAGACTCTAAGGCATTCTACTTCACTGAGTGCCCTGTCCTTCCCAGGCTCCAGCCCCAAATCTCCAGGAGTTTCCCAGTCTAGATCTGGCAACCCTACACCCCCATCCTTCGCCAGTGGCCAGGGGGACCTGGTAACCCCATTAAAGGCTGACAAAAAAGAAGGAGGATGAGGAGGAGGAGAAGGAGAAGAAGAAGAAGAAGAAGAAGAAGAAGAAGAAGAGAAGAGGAAGAAGAAGAGAAGAAGAAGAAGAAGAAGAAGAAGAAGAAGAAGAAGAAGAAGAAGAAGAAGACGACGACGAGGAGGAGGACGAGGAGGACGAGGAGGAAGAGGAGGAAGAGGAGGAGGAGGAGGAGGAGAAGAAGAAGAAGAAGAAGAAGAAGAAGAAGAAGAAGACGAGGAGGAGGACGAGGAGGACGAGGAGGAGGAGGAGGAGGAGGAGGAGGAGGAGGAGAAGAAGAAGAAGAAGAAGAAGAAGAAGAAGAAGAAGAGGAAGAGGAAGAAGAAGAGGAAGAAGAAGAAGAAGAAGAAGAAGAAGAAGAAGAAGAAGAAGAAGAAGAAGAAGAAGAAGAAGAAGAAGAAGAAGAAGAAGAAGACGAGGAGGAGGACGAGGAGGACGAGGACGACGAGGAGGACGAGGAGGAAATTGGATTTATACCCTGCCCTTCACTCGGAGTCTCAGAGTGGCTTACAAACTCCTTTCCCTTCCCCTCCCCACAACAGACACCCTTGGAGGGAGGTGGGGCTGAGAAAGCTCTTAACAGAACTGCTCTTTCAAGGACAGCTCTTGTCAGAACTATGGCTTGCACAAGGTCATCCAGCAGCTGCAAGTTGAGGAGTGGGGAATCAAACCTGGTTCTCGCAGATTAGAGTCCACACACTTAACCACTACACCAAACAAGATCTCCAAGGAATAAGCTTTCAAGAGTCAAAGCTCCCTTCGTCAGATGTCTTCATCAGATAGCTGACAAGGGCAGCTTTGACTAAATCTTGTACAATGGACATCTTGTTGGTCCATAAACTGCTACTAGAATCAAATCTAACTTTGGGGACTGTAAAACATGAGGACTATTGGTGTCCTTCTTAATGGCCAATGGCTGACTCCTGTGCTGTTGATCCCAGTGTGTTGGGGAGCCAAAGGGATGAAGTGTGGCTAGGACCACTGCAGCTTTTGGGTTCTTGGATACAGTTCCCATGATAGTGAGGGTAACAGCAGAAGAAAGGGAAAGGGAAAGGGAAAGGGAAAGGAAGAAGAAGAAGAAGAAGAAGAGGAGGAGGAGGAGGAGGAGGAGGAGGAGGAGATTGGATTTATACCCCACCCATCACTCAGAATCTCAGAGCGGCTTACAAGCTCCTTTCCCTTCCCCTCCCCACAACAGACACTCGGTGAGATAGGTGGGGCTGAGAGAGCTCTTTCGAGAACTGCCCTTTCAAGGACAGCCCTTGTCAGAACTATGGCTTGCCCAAGGTCATCCAGCAGCTGTGAGTGGAGGAGTGGGGGATCAAACCTGGTTGTCCCAGATTAGAGTCCGCGCAGTTAACCACTATGGGTAGAGTTGCCAATCTCCAGGTGGGCCCTGGAGATCTTCCGCTCTTACAATGGATCTCCAGATGACCAACATCAGTTCCCTTGGAGGAAATGGCTGCATTGGAAGGTGGACTCCGTGGCATTTCACCCTCCCCTCCCCGAGCCCTGTCCTTCCCCAGGCTCCACCCCCCAAATCTCCAGGGATTTCCCAGCCTGGAGTGGGCACCCCAATAATGGGCTAAGTGTCCATGACATGAGTTCCTTAAGCTTCTTTTCAATAGGAGAAGAGGACTAAAGGGTTAACAAAAACAAAGAATTCAAAACATTCAGGGGAGGAGCCATGGCTCAGTGGTAGAGCATCCGCTTGGCATGCAGAAGGTCCCAGGTTCGATCCCTGCCATTTAATTACTTTATTAAATTTCTAGCCCGCCCTCCCCCTGCATGGTACAACAATACACAACCACAATACGACAACATAATACAAATATAATAGATGGCAATGAAACCATCAGCCATATCAATAGATCATTAAAATCCCAAGGATACCATCATTATGAAATCCAGTCCTAAAATCGTCATCTCCAGTTAATAAGGATCAGGCAGTGGGTAACGTGAAAGATCCCCCGACTGGAGATGCTGGAGAGTGGCTGCCAGTCTGAGTCGGCAATGCTGACCTTGATGGACTGCCGGTCTGAGTCAGTAGACAGCAGCTTCACGTGGTTCACGTGTGACAGCCATTCGCACACAGTACTGCAAAGGTACACCGTGTGGAACAGAACTGAGGCACTAGAGCACATTGCCCTGCCACTTAATGGTACAGGATTTGGCAAATGGGGTTCAATGTGGCCAAGTGCAAAGTGATGCACATTGGAGCCAAAAATCCTAAATATAAATACACGTTGATGGAGTCTGAACTGGCAGAGACGGACCAAGAGAGAGATCTTGGAGTCGTAGTAGATAACTCAATGAAAATGTCTAGACAGTGTGTAGCTGCAATAAAGAAGGCCAACGCTATGCTGGGGATTATTAGGAGGGGAATTGAAAACAAATCAGCCAGTATCATCATGCCCCTGTATAAATCATTGGTGCGACCTCATTTGGAATACTGTGTACAGTTCTGGTCACCACATCTCAAAAAGGATATTATAGCATTGGAAAAAGTGCAGAGAAGGGCAACTAGAATGATAAAAGGGTTGGAACACCTTCCCTATGAAGAAAGGTTAAAATGCTTGGGGCTCTTCAGCTTGGAGAAACGACGGGTGAGGGGTGACATGATCGAGGTTTATAAGATTATGAATGGGACTGAGCACGTTGAGAAAGAAGTACTTTTCTCCCTTTCTCACAATACGGGAACTCGTGGGCACTCCATGAAATTGCTGAGCAGTCAGGTTAGAACAGATAAAAGGAAATACTTCTTCACCCAAAGAGTGATTAACACATGGAATTCACTGCCACAGGAGGTGGTGGCAGCTACAAGCATGGAAAGTTTCAAGAGGGAATTAAATAAACATATGGAGCAGAAGTCCACCAGTGGCTATTAGCCACAGGGTATAGATGGGAATTCTCAGTCTGGGGCAGGTGATGCACTCTATTCTTGGTGCTGGAGGGGGCAGCAGTGGGAGGGCTTCTAGTGTCCCAGCCCCACTGCTGGACCTCCTGATGGCACGTGGTATATTTTGGCTGCTGTGTGACAGAGTGTTGGACTAGATGGGCCATTGGCCTGATTCAACATTGGCTTCTCTTATGTTCTTATGTTCTTATGCAATTTTCATCTGCAGTTCCTTTTCATCAAGTTTATTGGAATAAGCTTGTGCCCCCCCCTTAGATAGACCTGCACCTGACGCAGATCGTGCTGATCTAGAGAGACTTTTGATGGAGGAAAATCAGCAGATCTCCAGACAAACAACACAATTCTGCCTGCAACTGGTAAAATTTCATAACAAGAAGTAGATCGCGTGTGACCCTCACTTACCTTTTGCATGACTCATAAGTAGTTTAGTTTTAAACATCTTATAACTATTTCGATATAATGGACTGTTGAACTTTTCACCTTTTAACTTTTTAATGATTTTAAAGTCGTGTGTCTATTTTCAGAGCTGAAAGCTAATTTGCTTGCATTTAACGAGCATGTATTATTTTGATAAATGGTCTTTGATCGCAAATAAACATCATTCATTCATTCTTCTGCAGTTCAAGCCTAAATTGATTAATCAGACAATTAAATCCTGCAGCCTAAATCTGAAATATATGGCAACTGGGAACTAGGAGATTTCCGAGGGGATTAGGCGATTTCTCTCCCCTGCTCCCAAGATCTTTTTCACCCTTGCTTTACACACAAAAGGTCTCAGATTCAATCCTTGGCATCTCAATTTAGAAGAAGAAGAAGAGGAAGAGATTGGATTTATACCCCTCCCTTCACTACCCAAACGTGTCTCAGAGCAGTTTACAAAATCCTTTCTCTTCCCCTCCCCACAACAGACACCCCCTGTGAGGTAGGTGGGGCTGAGAGATCTTGTGACGGAAACTGCTCTTTTTCAAGGACAGCTCTTATCAGAACCATGGCTTGCCCAAGGTCATCCAGCCAGGTGCAAGTGGAGGAGTGGGGGAATCAAACCCAGTTCTCCCAGATTAGAGTCCACGCACATAACCACTACACCAAACTGGCTCTCTCTGTGTGTAAAAAAATTAAAACGGATGGACAGCAGGTGATGTGAAAGACCTCAGTGGCTCAGTGGCAGAGCATCTGCTTGGCATGCAGAAAGTCCCAGGGTTCAATCCCCCAGCATCTCCAGTTAAAGGGATCAGCCTGAGACCCTAGAGAGCTGCTGCCAGTCTGAGTAGATGATACTGATCTAGACAGGTCAAGGATCTGAGTCAATAGAAAGCTCGTGTGAGGCTAAGTGGAGGAGCTTCCACTTGGCATGCAGGAGGTCCCGAGTTGAATCCCGGGCAATTAAAAAGGACCAGGAGATGTGACATGAATGACCTGAGCCTGGGACCCTGGAGAGCCACTGCCAGTCTGAGTAGACAACACTGACCTTAAGAACATAAGAGAAACCATGTTGGATCAGGCTAATGGCCTAACCATACCAACACTCTGTGTCACATGGTGGCCAAAACCCAGGTGCCACCAGGAGGTCCACCAGCAAGGTCAGAACTCCAGAAGTCCTCCCACTCTTGCCCCCCAAGCACCAAGAATACAGAATATCACTGCTCCAGATAGAGTGTTCCATCTATAAGAACGTGAGAGAAGTCATGTTGGATCAGGCCAATGGCCCATCCAGTCCAACACTCTGCGACACACAGTGGCCAAAACCCAGGTGCCACCAGGAGGTCCACCAGTGGGATTAGAACTCCAGAAGTCCTCCCACTCTTGGCCCCCAAGCACCAAGAATACAGAATATCACTGCCCTAGGCAGAGTGTCTCCCTCATGGATCACTGCCTTGTCGTGGCGAGGGGGCTTGCGTGGTTCGATGAGGCTGTGGGCTATGCCGTGGAGGGCCACCCAGGACGGACAGGCCACAGCAGAGAACTCAGACCAAGTGTGATCCCCCTGGAGAAGGAAATGGCAACCCACTCCAGTATCTTTGCCAAGAAAACCCCATGGACAGTAACAAAAGGCTAAAAGATATGACGCCGGAAGATGAGCCCCTCAGGTCGGAAGGTGTCCAATATGCTACTGGGGAAGAGCAGAGGGCAAGTACGAGTAACCCCAGAAAGAGTGAAGCGGCTGGGCCAAAGCCGAAAGGACGCTCGGTTGTGGATGTGTCTGACGGTGAAAGGAAAGTTCGATGCTGCAAAGAACAATACTGCATAGGAACCTGGAATGTAAGGTCTATGAATCAAGGTAAGCTTGACGTGGTCAAAAATGAGATGGCAAGAATGAACATCGACATCTTGGGAATCAGTGAACTAAAGTGGACAGGAATGGACGAATTTAACTCAGAAGACCATTATATCTACTACTGTGGCCAGGAATCCCATAGAAAAAATGGTGTGGCCTTTATAGTCAACAAGAGAGTGAGAAAGGCAGTACTGGGATACAATCTCAAAAATGACAGAATGATCTCGGTCCGAATCCAAGGCAAACCATTCAATATCACAGTAATCCAAGTATATGCCCCAACCACTGCTGCAGAAGAGGCTGAAGTGGACCAGTTCTATGAAGACCTACAACAGTTCATAGAACTAATACCAAAAAATGATGTCCTCATCATCATAGGGGACTGGAATGCTAAAGTAGGAAATCAAAAGGTAACCAGAATAACAGACAAGTTTGGCCTTGGAGAACAAAATGAAGCAGGGCAAAGGCTAACAGAGTTTTGTCAAGAGAACACGCTGGTCATAGCGAACACCCTTTTCCAACAACCTAAGAGGCGTCTCTACACATGGACATCACCAGATGGGCAACACTGAAATCAGATTGACTATATAATTTGCTGTCAAAGATGGAGAAGCTCTATCCAGTCAGTAAAAACAAGACCTGGAGCTGACTGTGGCTCAGATCATGAGCTACTCATTGCAAAATTCAGACTTAAATTGAAGAAAGTTGGGAAAACCACTAGGCCATTCAGATTTGACCTAGATCGCATCCCCGATGAATATACAGTAGAGGTGAATAATAGGTTTAAGGGACTAGATTTGATAGACAGAGTGCCTGAAGAACTATGGACAGAGGTCCGTGACATTGTAAAGGAGGCAGCAATCACCGCCATCCCAAAGAAAAAGAAATGCAAAAAAGCAAAGTGGCTGTCTGATGAGGCTTTATACATAGCAGAGGAAAGAAGGAAAGCTAAAGGCAACGTGGAAAAGGAAAGATTTGCCCAACTGAATGCAGATTTCCAGAGAACAGCAAGGAGAGATAAGGAGGCTTTCCTGAATGAACAATGCAAAGTAAGAGAGGAAAACAATAGATTGGGAAGGACTAGAGATCTGTTCAAGAAAATTGGAGAAATCAAGGGAACGTTCCATGCAAAGCTGGCCATGATAAAGGACAAAAACGGTAGGGACCTAACAGAAGCAGAAGAGATTAGGAAAAGATGGCAAGAATACACAGAAGAACTATACAAGAAGGACCTCAATGTCCTTGACAACCACGATGGTATAATCACTGACCTCGAGCCAGACATCCTGGAAAACGAAGTTAAATGGGCCTTAGAAAGCATTACTAACAACAAAGCTAGTGGAGGTGATGGTATCCCAGCTGAGTTATTCAAAGTCTTAAAAGAAGATGCTGTTAAAGTGCTGCACTCAATTTGCCAACAAATTTGGAAAACACAACAGTGGCCACAGGATTGGAAAAGGTCAGTTTACATTCCAATCCCAAAGAAGGGCAATGTCAAGGAATGTTCAAACTATCGCACAATTGCACTCATTTCACACGCTAGCAAGGTCATGCTCAAAATCCTACAAGCTAGGCTCCAACAGTACGTGGATAGAGAATTGCCAGAAGTACAAGCTGGGTTTCGAAGAGGTAGAGGAACTAGAGATCAAATTGCCAACATTCACTGGATTATGGAGAAAGCAAGAGAGTACCAGAAAAACATCTACTTCTGCTTCATTGACTATACTAAAGCCTTTGATTGTGTGGATCACAATAAATTATGGCAGGTTCTTAAAGAGATGGGAGTACCGGACCACCTCACATGTCTTCTGAGAAACCTGTATAAGGGTCAAGAAGCAACAGTTAGAACCGGATATGGAACAACTGATTGGTTTAGCATAGGAAAAGGAGTACGACAAGGATGTATATTGTCACCTTGCTTATTTAATTTATATGCAGAGTACATCATGCGAAATGCTGGCCTAGATGAATCACAAGCTGGAGTTAAGATTGCTGGGGAAAAGATCAATAACCTCAGATATGCAGACGATACCACTCTGATGGCAGAAAGTGAAGAGGACCTAAAGAGCCTCTTGTTCAGGGTGAAAGAAGAGAGCACAAAAGTGGGCTTGAAGCTCAACATCAAAAAAACTAAGATCATGGCATCTGGGCCCATCACTCCTTGGCAAATAGAAGGGGAAGTCATAGAAGTAGTGACAGAATTCACGTTCCTAGGATCCCAGATCACTGCAGATGGTGACTGCAGCCATGAAATTAAAAGACACCCGCTCCTTGGGAGGAAAGCGATGGCAAACCTAAACAGCATGACAAAAAGCAGAGACATCACCTTGCCAACAAAAGTCCGCATGGTCAAAGCAATGGTATTCCCCGTAGTAATGTATGGCTGCGAGAGTTGGACTATAAGGAAGGCCGAGCGCCAAAGAATAGATTCTTTTGAACTATGGTGCTGGAGAAGACTCTTGAGAGTCCCTTGGACTGCAAGGAGATCAAATCAGTCAATCCTAAAAGAAATCAACCCTGATTGTTCCTTGGAAGGCCAGATCCTGAAGCTGAAGCTGAAGCTCAAATACTTTGGCCACCAAATGAGAAGGGAGCATTCACTGGAGAAGACCCTGATGCTGGGAAAGATTGAAGGTCAAAGAAGAAGGGGACGGCAAAGGATGAGATGGTTAGACAGTGTCATCGATGCCACGAACATGAAATTGAGCAAACTTCAGCGGACAGCGGAAGACAGGAGGGCCTGGCGTAATCTGGTCCATGGGGTTGCGAAGAGTCGGACTCGACTGTGCGACTGAACAACAACAATAGGCAGAGTGTTCCATCTATAAAAAGTTATGTTGGATCAGGCGAATGGCCCATCCAGTCCAACACTCTGTGACACACAGTGGCCAAAACCCAGGTGCCACCAGGAGGTCCACCAGTGGGATTAGAACTCCAGAAGTCCTCCCACTCTTGGCCCCCAAGCACCAAGAGTATAGAATATTACTGCTCCGGGCAGAATGTTCCATCTATAAGAACATGAGAGAAGTTATGTTGGATCAGGCCAATGGCCCATCCAGTTCAACACTCCGTGACACACAATGGCCCAAACCGAGCCGCCATCGGGAGGTCCACCAGTGGGGTTAGAACTTCAGAAGGCCTCTTGTTGTTGCCCTCCAAGCACCAAGAATACAGAGCATCACTGCTCCAGACAGAGCGTTCCATCTCTACCTTGTGGCCAAGAGCCACCGATGGACCTCTGCTCCAGATGTTCATCCAGTCTCCTCTTGAAGCTGTCTATGCTTGTAGCCACCACTTCCTGACCTCGATGGACTGATGGTCTGATTCAGTCTAAGGTAGTTTCATCTGTGTCCCCCATGGGCGGAGGGAGCAGCAAACATCTCCAAGGCCCACCGTTCTCCCAGCTCGGGCGAGACACCATGTCCCCGCACCCTCCCACTAAGCCCGCCTATGCCTTCGCTTGCAAGCGGCATCACATTTGTTCCCGACAGCTTGCCTGTGGCTTAACATTTCGGCGATCCATGTTCAGACATTAATTAAGTCGAGCGAGACAAGGAACAAATGGCAAGCACTTTCCCCCTTCTCACCTCGCAAGCCGAGCAGAATGAGGGCTGGCCAAGGAGAGTCACCAACTGTGAACAGCAGGATCCGTTTCAGACGGAGGCCACAGTCCAACTGACGACAGCCTTTAGCTCACTGTTCTACAGCAAGCAGGGTTTGACACACGGAAATGAGCGCGCACCTTTTATTTTATTTACTTATTATCCGATTTATACCCTGCCCTCCCAGCCAGGGGCGGCTCAGGGCGGCTTACAAAAGAATAAAACACACAGTAAATAATTTAGATCGTCCTAAAACAATAAAAAAATGATTATAACATTAAAAGGTGCCAACAGTTAACGATAAAAGCCAGTTTGGTGAAGTGGTTAAGTGTGCAGACTCTTATCTGGGAGAACCGGGTTTGATTCCCCACTCCTCCACTTGCACCTGCTGATGTGACCTTGGGTCAGTCACAAGCTCTGGCACAGCTGTTCTCTCAAGGACAGTTTCTGTCAGAAGTTCTCTCAGCCCCACCGACCTCACAGGGTGTCTGTTGTGGGGAGGGGAAGGGAAAGGAGTTTGTAAGCTGCTCTAAGATGCCTTTGGGCAGTGAAGGGTGGGGTAGAAATCCAATCTCCTCCTCCCCCTCCTCCTCCTCCTCCTCCTCCTCCTCCTCCTCCTCCTCCTCCTCCTCCTCCTCCTCCTCCTCCTCCTCCTCCTCCTCCTCCTCCTCCTCCTCTTCTTCTTCTTCTTCTTCTTCTTCTTCTTCTTCTTCTTCTTCTTCTTCTTCTTCTTCTTCTTCTTCTTCTTCTTCTTGATGGTGGTCGACCTTCAGTGTACCATCCTCTCCGTCAGCCCATCGGTCTAACATTGTGCAGCTGGCACAGGTTGTTTTGATGTCTTCAGGGAACACGGTTCTCTCACAGGGAGGCTCCTAATTGAAAGCCTGGTGGAAGAGCTCCATCTTGCAGGACCTGCAGAACTGCATAAGATCTCTCAGGGCCCTGATCTCCTCCGGGAGCTCGTTCCACCAGAGAGGAGCCGCCACCGAGAAAGCACGCACCCTGGCTATAGGGAGGGTCAATCGATGTTGGGACCCTGATCGCAGTGCTCTCTGGGGTATGTATGGGGAAAGGCAGTCCCTCAAGTATGTAGGTCCCTGACCATAAAGGGCTTTAAAGGTAAGAACCAGCACCTTGAAGCGAATTCAGTATGCTATTGGCAGTCAGTGCAATGCCTTCAGCATAGTGTCAGGTTCAAAAGCAAGTAGGTCCAAACATTCTTGAATTAAGAGGGCTTTATTGGAATACAGTGCTAAAACCCACAGTGAAGGGTCATTGTCAGGAATGGCGAGAAAAGCGGCTCAAGCAAGGTTATAGTCTGATGCAAAATGCGACTAGCGAATGAACTGTAAGCGCGCACGCGGGAAACTCCCGGCGGGAGAGTTACTTAATGGGCAGGAGACGACTCCCTCCTCCCCTCGTCTTCACAGGATTGGAAAATTCTCATACGCTCAAGAATAGCCCAAAGCCCACATTCAAGGCCGCCATGATAAGACAAAGCGGCAGGGAAGAAGCTCCCACGTTACTGCCAGCATACCTACGCAAGCGCAAAGCAGGGACGAGATAGGGAACACAGAACAATGGACTCAGTGTAAAAATAGCAAACAGACATTTCTGACACATAGACTGAATGTGCTCCCACATTAATGGAAGACCCATCAAAAGCCTGGCTGCAACATTTTGCACCAGCTGTCGCTTCCGGATCTGCGACAAGGGCAGCCCCACGTAGAGAGCATTACAGTAGTCCAACTTCGAGGTGGCCATCGCGTGGATCACTGTTGCCAAGTCGTCGCGTTCGAGGAAGGGAACCAACGGCCTGATCAGCCGAAGATGGTAAAAGGCAGACTTGGCAGTGGCTGCTACCTGGGCCTCCATTGTTAAGGGGGCATCCGGGAGCACCCCCAAACTCCTAACCTCTGACGCTGGCACCGGCGGAGCCCCATTGAAAGCTGGGAGTGGGATCCCTACCCTCAGCCCACCCCAACTAAGTTAACTGGGTGTTTTTTGGAAGATGCAGAAGAACCCGAGTGCTGACGCCCTCCCTTTTGGAAAATACAACACTGGCTGCCGTACCAAAGTATCGGTCGAGCTGATGGAAGGACCCTCGAGAAACGGATCTTTGCGTGACTCCCTCATCTCCCCAAAATGAGATCCTATCAGTGGGATTGATGGAATAAGGCAATGGAATCAGTCTGCTTTATACCCTTGTAGCCACCAGAGCACCGGCACTTTCTTTGTGGTTGACTGTTTTAATTGATGAGAGCTGTTTTAATCTGTTTCAGCTGTTGAATCATGGCAGATGCCTCTTTTGTTAGCCGCCCTGAGCCCGTTTTGGGGAGGGCAGGATATAAATTTAATAAATAAATAAATGTAGCAGAGGGCCACGGCTGAGGGATAGAGCACGTGGTTCTGTAGGCGCTCTGGGCTCTGTTCACATGGACACATGAGCTGCCTTATACTGAATCAGACCACTGGTCCGTCAACATCAGGACTGTCCACTCAGACTGGCAGCTGTTCCCCAAGGTCCCAGGCAGAGGTCTTTCACATCACTCGCTGCCTGGACCTCTTAACTGGAGATGCCGTGGACTGAACCTGGGACCTTCTGCATGCCACGCAGATGCTGTACCGCTGAGCCACGGCCCTTCCCAGTCTAGGGTGGCCAAACTCTCAGGATTGCAACTGTTCTCTGGACTACACAGATAGGGTGGCCAGCCTCCAGGTAGCACCTGGGGGTCTCCCGCAGTGTTCCCTCATGGGGGCATCTGACCAGTGTTGCACTGCTGCCTCTCCAGTCCAGCTATGTCAGTTTTCCTCTGCACCCCTCCCTATCCCTGGGGCCCTGCAGTGAGGATACACCAACTCGGAGCTTACCAGCCACTGTCCTTTACACAGTTTCTATCTCCGGTACCTGGCGTTACGTTTTATGGCGCACACGGCTTGGCCCGACAAAGTGACACTGATGTCAGATCCGGCCCTCGTAACAAATGAGTTTGACACCTCTAGTCTTTATGATAGCAACTAGGGGAAATTCCCAGAATGCCACTATGTGGCCCCGGTCACACGGGAAGACTTTCCCCGCAAAACAGATGGGTTGAGGGTGCATCAAACGGGCGCGATCATATGGCAACATCTGGGAAGCATAGCGCACCCGTCACCAACCCGTACCATTGGCCCGAAGAAGTGGATTTAAAAAGTACCAGCAAAGGGGTAGTAGCAACCAGAAAACGCGGGTTGCGGGCGAGCATCGGATCGCGGAAGCGGAGTTAATCTGGCGCATCCAGCACGCGCATGCGTCCCGTCACACCAGATGTTTTTTTTCCAAGCCTCCCCAGTATGCGAAGAAACGTAAGATTGTGCATGTGCAAGAATGCGAAAGCGAAACCCTTGGATGCGCTTCGACATCATCATGTGATCACCGGCTATTGGCATCTGTGCAGCATCTTGGGGACCCGTCTGATCGTGCTACCGCACATCTTTTTGCTCCGGCTCTAATTTGCCTCCCTTCAGCAGCACAGTATCTTGCTCGTGTGACTGGGACCTGTGAAGACCATTCTTTTCCCTCCTGCTCCTCAGTTCCTCAGGGGTGGCAAACTGGAACACGGAGCTTGCAAGTTCCCCACCCCAAGTGAGTAAATGGGAGACATAAGAACATAAGACATAAGAACGTAAGAGAAGCCAATGTTGGATCAGGCCAATGGCCCATCCAGTCCAACACTCTGTGTCACACAGTGGCCAAAAATACCAGGTGCCACCAGGAGGTCCGCCAGTGGGGCCCAGCTGACAGGAGATTGTCAGGCCAATAAAATTCTAATCGATTGGCAAATTGGTAGGCACGGCAACCAGTGAAAGCTTGGGGGGCAGGGACACCTCATGTGAGCCATGATGTCGCTTCTGGGAATAGAATCATAGAATCACAGAGCGGGAAGGGGCCATACACACTGCTGCCAGAAGTATATCCCCCATCCAGTATGCGTGCGCCTCGTTTTTGTTACCCAGATGTAGAACTCAGCACTTACCCTTGTTAAATGACATCTTGTTCACATCCGCCCACTTTTCCAGCATGTTCAGATCTTGTTGAATTCTATCTCCATCTTCTGGTGTGTTTGCTGCTCCTCCCAATTTGGTGTCATCTGCAGATTTAATGAGTAGCCCCTCCACACCCGCATCCAGATCATTGGTAAAAATATTGAAAAGTACCAGGCCCAGAACCGAGCCCTGTGGCACCCCAGTGGATACCTCCCTCCATTCAGATGAAATGCCTTTGACAACTACTCTTTGAGTGTGGTTCTCCAACCAGTTCCCCATACACCTACAGTCCTCTAGTTTACCCATCAGAACATCATGAGGAACCCCTGTCAAAAACTTTACGGAAATCCAGGTAAACAGCATCAACAGCGTCAACATCCATTAAGCTCATCACTTGATCAAAGAAGGAAATGAGGTTGGTTGGTCTGGCAGGATCTGTTGGGGACAAATCTGTGCTGACTTCCCCAGATCACCAAGTTGTCCTTTAGATGCATCACGTTGCCCGAGGAATCACCAGAAACTCTATGGAAAAACCAGAGTGTTTCTGGTGACTCCTAGAGCTACATGACGCCACTTCCAGGTTCCAGCAGCAACAGGGGTAGCAAGAGGCCTGGAAACCGTACAAATTGACTGGGATATGTGACAAAGAAGGGGAGGCGACTGACAGGCATCACAGCCGGAGGAAATCACAACACCTTTCAGTCACGTAATTTAGCTACAGCCATTGCTAAGACATGTCACCCTGTGTATACTTCCAGGATCAGGATGTAAGCCATGTTGGTATTGATTATTAATGGGGAAAAAAATTCCCTACCTTTACCCTTGACAAACTAAGTAACTTCTTGATCCTAGTTTTCATTGTAAAGTTATGGGAGCTTAAGGTTGCCATGGTGATTTAGGGGCAAGACCAGATTATCGAGGCCTAGACAAGAAGCTCCAGATCCATCCCCGACCCCCCCCCCATTTCAGCCATTTTATAACATATATAGGAAAGTATCTCATGAATCATTTTGTGGCTATCCTCATCTGTCTGCAGTAAAACACTGCACTATTAAGGATAAGCACATTCCCTAAGGAAGTTTATGATATAATGATTGAAATATCAAGGAGAAGAAAGAACCTTCGCTGTATGATAATCCCCGAAGAAAGACAGCTTCCATCTGCAAAATATTATCGAGCACAGGAGAATGGATCAAGCGAGGGGGCTCTGGGTTTTGTATCGCTCTTATAAGTATGAAAGGTCTGTGGATGCTTGGAGCCCGGAAAATTTATTTTCATTGATAATCATAGATCATCCACATTCACCCTTCTCTCCAAGGCGGGGCGGGGGGGGGGGATAAGTTTTCTAAAGGAATATTAGAGATTTCATACTCTCTTTTATCTTCTTGTATTAGAAAGAAACTTGCAATTGAGTTGTCAAGATACGGCTCAGTTTGGATACAATACGGAGACAACTCGGGTATCCCTCAAAGTCTGACATGGCTTCAGAGAGAAGAGTGTTCAAGGGATATAAGACCCAGGCTAATGTTGGGATTCTCAGGCCACAGCCCCAACCCCCCGGGAGGAATTGGGGGTGGGGCCTGGCATGTTGGCATTGCACCAGCTCACTTATTTCACTTCTGGTTGAAACAGGAAGTGACATCACAGACACTATCATTTCACAAAAACGTGTCACTTCTGATTAAAACCAGAAGTGACATGGGGATGGTCTAACATTTCACAAAACTCTATAGTTTTCTTTCATTCTCCCTCATTTCTCCCAATCAAGGCAGGCACTGGTGGACAACCGGGGGAAAACCTGGAGGCAGGGGCGTAGCCAGAAAATTTTGGTTGGTGGGGCAGGGGCCAAGGCACTGGAGCAGGGGAGCAGGGAGTTTAATTAAATTACCAATCAGTCACTAATCTAATTAGTGTGGCTTACTAAATTAATACCAGGGAAATAATTAAAAAAATACCGGTCTCTGGCAGCCAGACTTGTGGGGCATGGTTCTTGACTTAGGGGGCTTGGCCCCGTGATGCCCACCGTAGTTATGGCCCTGCATGGATGCCAAAAAGAACTGTGAAAAGGCTACAGAATTCCAATCCAAATTGTGCTTTTAACAATGTATATGTTATTTTTAGTAACAACAAACAGTTTTAAACTGAAAAACAGCTGACTAAAAATGCAGAGTCACATGCAGAGTCACAACAGCGTCCTCCGGAATGATTAAATCCGTTTCAACCAATACAGTGGTCTTTCTCCAGCCTGAAGACTTAGCACAGCTTCCTAATTGTTTTAAGATCTTACATCATCATTGCCAGGAAAAAGTTTATCAATCCATTCTCTAGAGAAATTTCTTATAAGGAAAAAGTCAGTTCCTTCTTCAATAGTACTTTCCAAGGGACTCTCAAGAGTCTTCTCCAGTACCATAATTCAAAAGCATCTATTCTTTGACGCTTGGCATTCCTTATAGTCCAACTCTTGCAGCCATACATTACTACTGGGAATACCATTCTCCACTAGTAGCCCCCATATTCTCAAAATTGCCCTTGAGAGAAAGGATTGTGTTAAGAAGAAGAAGAAGAAGAGATCGGATTTATACCCCGCCCTTCACTGCCCAAAGGCGTCTCAGAGCAGCTGACAAACTCCTTTCCCTTCCCCTCCCCACAACAGACACCCTGTGAGGTAGGTGGGGCTGAGAGAGCTCTGACAGAAACTGCTCTTTTCAAGGACACCTCTTATCAGAACTATGGCTTGCCCAAGATCATCCAGCCAGGTACAAGTGGAGGAGCGGGGAGTCAAACCCGGTTCTCCCAGATTAGAGTCCATGTACTTAATCCCTACACCAAACATTGGGAATAGCAAGTTAAGAATCTCTTCTTGGAAACCAGGCTGGTGACTCCCTCCCCCCTTGGTAAACTGGAGAAAAGCTGGTTCTTGTTTTCTTATTGGCCCTGCGTGACCAATGGAAGTGAGCTAGTAAATATTAGCCTTCATCTGGATAGCTAAGGCTCGCCCGATCTCATCAGATCTGGGATGCTTAGCAGGGTTGGCCTTGGCCAGTACTTGGATGGGAGACCACCGATGAAGTCCAGGGTTGTGGCGTGGAGGCAGCCAATGGCAAATCACCTCTGAAGGCCTCTTGCCTTGTAAACCCCACCAGGGATCACCTTAAACCAGATGTGACTTGACGGCACATTTATCTATCCATCGATAAATCGATCAACGTGAACTTCTGTAGGCTTCTGTGCTAGGTTCGTGCTGCGAAGCAGAACACTGAAGTCCATGTTCCTTTTGACAGAATCTGTTGTTATGAAGGTGGTGGAAGGGGCCGTCAAGCCACAGTGGACTTATCGCGACCCCGTAGGGGTTTTCAAGGCAGGAGACATTCAGAGGTGGCATGCCATCGCCTACCTCTGCGTCACAACCCTGGTATTCCCTGGAGGTCTTCCATCATCATTGTCGTCTTCGGCGCCATCCTCATTGTCATCCTCCTCTTCATCGATTGTATGGTAGTGTTTGTAGTACAGCCAAGAGAATCTAAGATTTTCTGGCAGCTAGAAGTTCTAGCTCTTTAGCATTATGCACCACTAGGTGCTGAGATAGACCTGTTTTTAAGGCAAGAAGAAGAAGAGAGAAGCGATTAGATTTATGCCCCACCCTTCTGTACCCAAAGGAGTCTCAGAGTGGCTTACAAACTCCTTTCCCTTCCCCTCCCCACAACAGACACCCTTTGAGGTAGGTGGGGCTGAGAGAGCTCTTTCAAGGACTGCTCTTGAGAGAAGAAGAAGAAGAGGCTGGATTTATACCCCGCCCTTCACTACCCAAGGGAGTCTCAGAACGGCTTACAAACTCCTTTCCCTTCCCCTCCCCACAACAGACACCCTGGGAGGTAGGTGGGACTGAGAGAGCTCTGACAGAAACTGCTCTTTTTCAAGGACAGCTCTGACAGAACTATGGCTTGCCCAAGGTCATCCAGCAGGTACAAGTGGAGGAGTGGGGAATCAACCCCAGTTCTCCCAGATTAGAGTCTGAGCACTTAACCACTACACCAAGAGACATTTCAGAACTGGTTTGCCATTGCCTGCCTCTGTGTCATGCCCCTGGTATTCCTTGGAGGTCACCCATCCAAATACTAGCCGGGAACGACCCTGTTTAGCTTCTGAGATGTGAAGAGATCGGGCTAGCCAGGGCCATCCAGGGCAGAGCTGATATGAAGAAGCTAAACATGAGCCTGCAGTGTGATGTGGCTGTGAAGAAAGCGAATGCAATCTTAGGATGCATTAACAGAAGCATCGTGTCCAGATCACGGGAGGTGGAGGGTTGGAAGCCAAGTCTTATGAGGAAAGGCTGATAGAGTTGGGTATGTTTAGCCTGGGAAAGAGAAGGCTTAGAGGGGACATGATTGCAATCTTCAAGTATTTGAAGGGCTGTCATGTCATGGCAGCTGCGGTGGCTCAAGTGGTTAAGTGGTCAGTAGTTCAGCAGTTCAAGACCCGGGTGCTGCAAGATGGAGTGAGCACCCATCTCTAGTTCCAACTCCTGCTTACCTAGCAGTTCAAAAGCAAGGAATTGCAAGTAGATAAATAGGTACCACTTTGGTGGGAAGGTACCAGCGTTCCGTGCACCTTGGTGTTTAGTCATGCTGGCCACATGACCACGGAAACGTCTTCGGACAGCGCTGGCTCTTCGGCTTTGAAATGGAGATGAGCACTGCAGCCCTAGAGTCGGATTCGACTGGCTTTCGAGCAAGGGAAACTTTACCTTTACCTTTACATGTAGAAGCTGGAGCAGATCTCTTCTCTCTTGCTCCGGATTGCAAGACTAGATCTAATGGGTGGAAATTACGAGGAAGTCATTACTGGCTAAATATCAGGAGAAACTTCCTCACTGTAAGAGTGGTTGAGCAGTGGAACAGTCTGCCTTGGGTGGTGGTGGGTGCTCCGTCGCTGGATGTTTTCAAGCGGAGGCTGGACGACCATCTTTTGGGTATGTTGTAGGTATGTAGAGCTATCTTTCGGCTACGCTCCTGCAGAGTGCAGGGGGTTGGACTAGATGACCTGCAAGGTCCCTTCCAACTCTAACATTCTATGATGCTATGATTCTAATTAGGCCTGTGAAATAAGAAGAAATACTTTTTTTCTGGATGGCTATTTCTATTCCTTAACACCGATGGCGGGGGAAGAGATCTCCAAAGCAAATGTGAATAAACGCTTAATACTTATATATTAATTACTGTTCGGGAACGAAATTCCTATAAATATCTCACAGATGTCATTGGAAATTACATGCTGCTTCCAATCCGGCAACCGCAGACAGACCCTGAAACCTGCAAACGGGGAAATGACAACTTGCGGGCACCTAATTGCTGGGGCTTGTCAGCACTTGAAATGCTCGCAGGCTTATAGCTAACGTTCCCAATCCCACATCTTCCTGTGTGCCACGGGGTGAGTGCTGGCAGCTGTGCAGTCGCCAGGTGCCCCAGTTCTGCAGGGCAAACCCCAGGGTCTGAAGAGGTTGCTGGTATCTGGATACGTGGAATTCACTGCCACGGGAAGTGGTGGTGGCTACAAGCATAGACAACTTCTAGAGGGGACTCGATAAACTTATGGAACAGAGGTTCATCAGTAGCTGTTAGCCACAAGATACCGATGGAACGCTTTGTCTGGGGCAGGGATGCTCTGTGCACTTGGTGCTTGGGGGGCAACAGTGGGAGGGCTTCTGGCCCCACTGGTGGACTTCCTGATGGCGCCTGGGGTTTGGCCACTGTGTGGCACAGAGTGTTAGACTGGAGGGGTCATTGGACTGATCCAACATGGCTTCTCTTATGTTCTTATAGATGGAACATTATTATGTCTGGGGCAGTGATGCTCTGTATTCTTGGTTCTTGGTGGGGGCAATGGTAAGAAGGCTTCTGGAGTCCTGGCCCTGCTGGTGGACCTCCCGGTGGCACCTGAGTTTTGACCACTGTTTGACACAGAGTGTTAGCCTGGATGGGCCACTGGCCTGATCCAACATGACTTCTCTTATGTTCTTATGATACTGTTACCTTAAGAGCTGGAAGAGCACATATAAGGGGCCATTCACACGTGCAACCTCCAACCGTGGGCCTCTTGAGACCTGCACAGGCTTGTCAGGCAGAGCCTGGTGACCAACAGGAGGGCAGTAGGTGGGGATATTGTGAGGGAGGTGCAACTCTGGTGGTGGTGTCATGGCACATAGTAACGTAGGTAGCTCTAGGAATTGCCAGAAACTATGGTTTTTGTTGGGATGTGCGACTCAGCATGCCTGGACACTGGGGAGCACTGCATCACTCTAAGGGTGTATAGTTGTTATCTTCTTGAATGGGATGCTTTTCTTTGTCTTAACACGGTATCTGCCCTCTGTTCCTTCCGCTCTCTCTCTTTGTCCTGTCCCTCTCTCTACATGGCCTTCCATGAAGACACATTTCTCTGCAGGTCTCTGCTGTAGAAACTATGACTTCCCACTTGCACATACATCATGCCGGATTCAGCTGGCCACTTGTGATAGGGAAAGTATTCTCTACATTAGACTTCTCTCTCTCCTTTTGACTGCAAACTGAGTTTGAACTGAATTTACATTTATTTATTTATTAGATTAGATTAGATTTCTTGACTGCCCTTCCCCGCTTGTGCATGGCTCAGGGTGGTTTACAGCAGATTAACTCAGTGCATTATAAAATCAGTTAAAACCATAAAAAAATTCAATATTTAAAGTGTACTGTTCCTTTCACTCCTGAAGTATTACTGTTAAATATTCTTCCTGATTTATGTAAAAAGGATGATCGTTATCTTATTGTCTATATAACAGCAACTGCTAGAATTCTATATGCTAAATACTGGAAAGTCCAGGAGGTCCCAATGAAACAAGAAATTCTCAATAAACTTTTGGAGGCGGCAGAAGTGGATAAACTGACTATATTGTTAAAGGGACATACAGAGCCCACATTTCAAAATATGTGGTCACGATTCTATAGTTGGTGCACCAGTTATAATAATATACCATGATTAATAAAGACTGGAAAAACAAGAAAAGTATAAGAAATATAGAAGCCAACAAAGAAAATGGACTTTTTAGTTACTTGCATTGAGAAAACTCTTTGGCTGATTTCCCACTACAGCTGCCTCGGTGTTGCGCCGCTGTTTGCCCCGATACTATTGGTCAATTTCACACCCAAAGCTGTGGGGCTGCATTTGACCCGCGGCTTCGCCCAATTTCCTCCGCAGTTTCGTAATCCTCAAAACCAGGATTACGAAACTGCAGAGGAAATCAGGCGAAGCCGCGAGTCAAAATGCAGTCCCGTGGCTTCGGGTGTGAAATTGACCAATAGTGTCGGGGCAAACGGCGGCGCAACCCCGAGGCAGCTGTAGTGGGAAATCAGCCTTTGTATATAAGCCTTAAAGTGAAACTATGTACTATGCATTATTCCCCCCCAGGTGTGTCTGTGTGTCAGTGTTTGTGAATGTTATGTTTGTGTTTAGAAAAATAATACAAACTTTTAATAAACCTTGCCCTATTTGGGGCAAGCAGAAAAATAATAATTCAATATTAAAAACATTAAAAGCATATAAGTATTTAAGTAAATGAATAGATGCAAGTTTTACTTTTGCAGGTTTATTTTCCTGCGCACGATATCACACTTCTATGACCGGGCAAACTCGGCTATATCAACCAATTATCCCAATAGTTTTACCATAGAGTTTCTGGTGATTCCTAGAGCTACCCTCTGTTGCTTCCAGTTTTTATCAGAAGTGATGTAATGCCAGAGCCGGTGTTGCTGGGAGGGGGTTTTCTCTCCTGCCTCTGCTCTGAGCGGGAGTAAGAGGGGGATCTTTTGCCCTGACCAGGGCTTTGCAGCCCTAGACCTAAGTCTCTGTATACACAACTTGCAGATCGGGGTGATATTTTCCCATAAAACACCGAGACCCTTGATTTTTTAAAAAAGGGCTGACTATTATTAACTACAAAGAGATAGACTGAAGGCGAGGCAGAAAGGAAATTTAAAAGGCAGCTGGCAATCTGAACATTTGGCAAGACAAAATACTTCAAATATCTACTTTGGTTACTTCTCGTTCAGCGCTGACTAAGATCTTTGATAACTGAGGCGCCCAATTATGCCTCGCGCGTGGCTCGTCCATGAAAGAACTGTGTGGATGAGTGCGTGTCTTTGAAGAACATGAGATGAGGAAGGCTAAATGAAAGAGGGAAGGGGAATGAAAGATGGGGCAAGGAAGCGGCTTGAGGAACTGAAAAGGAGAGATGAGGGAGACATGGACAAATGGGGGAGCCAGAGACTCAGGGGAGAGACAAAGGTACTGGGACGTTTGGTTGATGTAGCAAAGTTTGCCCAGTCATAGTTTGGTGTAGAGCCAGCTTGGCGTAGTGGTTAGGAGTGCGGACTCTAATCTGGGAGAGCCGGGTTTGATTCCTCAGTCCTCTGTATGCAGCTGCTGGTGTGACCTTGGGTCAGCTACAAGTTCCCTCAGAGCTGTTCCATCAAGAGCAGTTTCTGTCAAGAGCTCTCTCAGCCCCGCCTACCTCACAGGGTGTCTGTTGTGGGGAGGGGAAGGAAAAGGAGATTGTAAGCCACTCTGAGACGCCTTCCGGTAGTGAAGGGCAGGGTCTAAATCCAATCTCTTTCTTCTTCCTCATAGAAGTGTGATACTGATTGCACTAAATAAATCTACCAAGAAGTATATTGCAAAAAAAGGTCGGCAGCTACAAGCATGGACAGTTTCAAGAGGGAATTAGATAAACATATGGAGCAGAAGTCCATCAGTGGCTATTAGCCACAAGGTATAGATAGGGACTCTCAGGCTGGGGCAGGTGATGCACTCTATTCTTGGTGCTGGAGGGGGCAGCAGTCGGAGGGCTTCTAGTGTCCTGGCCCCACTGCTGGACCTCCTGATGGCACCTGGTATATTGTGGCCGCTGTGTGACAGAGTGTTGGACTAGATGGGCCATTGGCCTGATTCAGCGTTGGCTTCTCTTATGTTCTTATGTAAACTCAGATTTATTCAAATAGATCCAGTTAGGCAGCTGTATTGATCTGAAGCAGTAGAGGAAAGTCTGAGACTGGTAGAACCTTAAGACCAACAAAGCTTTATTCACCGGACTCAAACTTTGTTCAGGTAGACTTGGTTCACATTCAGGTTGCAGTCGAAAAGAGAGTGAGAAGCCTAATCTCAAGACTACTTTCCCTACCACAAATGGCCAGCTCGTCCGGCATCATGCGTGTGGGAGTACGAGGGCATTGTCTCTACAGGAGAGACCTGCAGAGACATGTGTCTCCAGGGAAGGCCATGTGAAGAAAGTAAGGGGACAAAGGGAGGGAGAGGAGGGGTCAGCAGGCCAGTGAAGACAAAGAGAGGCATTCCATTCAAAGAGATAACATCTGTATGCACTCTGAGTCATTTACTCAAACAAAAGGGAGGCTTTGTGGAAGGAACCAGGAAGAGTGTCAGAGCAATGGGGACAAAGATCACGGGAACCATAGGCCATGGTGAGAAAAAGCAGGAGAGATTAAGAAAAAGGGAGAAATGAAACCGTAGCTACCAATCTAGATGGAGATAACTTCGTGTGGGGAAAATGGCACCTTTGGAGGGTGGACAATGGCATTATACCCCACCGAAGGCTCTGGCCTCCCAAGGCTCCACCTCCAAATCTCCAGGAATTTTCCAACCCCAACTTGGCAACCTTATTTATTTATTTATTTTTCCGATTTATACCCCACCCTCCCCGCCGGAGTGGGCTCAGGGCAGCTTACACAGAGTAAAATACATAATAACCATCAGAATTTCCATAAAACGTTTAAAAACAGTTCATTAAAACAATACAATATTAAAGTGTTAGCTATGTTATTTGATGTCATATCAATGGCATTACCACAGGAGTGCATTCCATAAGTTGTTTAAGTATATGGCTCACTGATCTTCCTCAGATATGATTGGTGTGCACAGGCTGTCAGTAGCCAACCAGGGACCAGGCTCTACAGGTTTCAGTTTTCAGGTGGTGGCAGCTCCTAGTTAAAAGCCTGGTGGAAGAGCTCCGTCTTGCAGGCCCCTGCGAAAGAGCTCCGTCTTGCAGACCCTGCGGAATCCTAGTAGAAGCGCAGCCAATGATGCCCTCCTGTAAGTCCCCTTTCAACCCTCCCACCAGTTTCCCGGCTTGGCCTTGCGATCCTAAGAAGAGGACATCTGTCTCCTACTTAGGCTTGACAAGAACTTACCGTATTTCGGCGGGGGATGGATACGTCCTGGCAGGAGGAAGGAAAGATGCGCGCACAATGGGATCATCGAGTTTTCAGCCCCATTGCCAGAGCGTCGCCTGGCGTCCCTTCCTGGCGATAGTATGGTGTGTTACAGGGAAGACTTGTTAAGTATGAGACTCAACAACAGGATTCAGCAAAAAGTGATTTCAGCTTTATTTAACAGCAAGACTTCAACTCAGGAAAACACAACAAAGTGGAGCACAGCTCCCTTTTTAAACTCTCCCGGGCTGTCAAAGCCACACCCACAGTTAGCTAAAGGCCAATCACAACACAGAGATAAAGGCCAATCACAACACAGAGATAAAGGCCAATCATAACACAGGGATAAAGGCCAATCACAACACAGAGATAAAGGCCAATCATAACACAGGGATAAAGGCCAATCAGGACGGTTCCCTCTTTGCAACATATTCACAAGATGATTGGTTCTGTACAGAGGTTTCTTAGAAACCAGCCAATAGTAATGCCACAGCTGAAGAGCCACATTTGAAATCAAGCTTAACATAGGAATGTATAGCCCAGATTCACATTCCAATACATAACAGGACTGGTCCGGCCGGGGAGCATGCGTCCCCCGCTCCCACGCGGTAAGTACTTGGGAACCCTACTCCTACTGCCCACCATCATTTTTCTTTTAGTCAAATGGCTTTTCCGATGCACACATTTTCCGTAGCAGTACGGCTAGGGGAACTGAGGTGGAGGGGCACGTTTCATGATAAAAGAATCCAAATCTGCTTTTCTCCCAGATGCAAAGGCCTCCCCTGCCCTCCAAGGGAGAGCTACAAATGGCGAGCCCTCAGCGCAATAAGAACGGAAGCTTGATAACAACATTCCCGACTGCAATCTCTAAATTTAACCCAACAAACCTGAGAAGAGCTTCTAAATCAATGAAACTGCAGGTTTCAAAGATGGGCAGAGGTTGCTGGGTTTCAAGGTGAGAGAACAAAGATCCCTCCCATTGTCCCCATCTGGCTCCAAGCACCCAGGAGTCATTTCTGCAGTCGTTTTCGGGGCGCCATAACAAACATAACCCCCAATGAATGTCTGCCATTCTCTGCATGGGTAGCTTTTTTCCCCACAGAAAGACAAGGGCAGCCGTACAAACGGAATGTCAGAGTCCTTAACTTAGTCAGCAAAATACCAGGCCTTGTTCATTGAAGCAAGAATAGTATTTATTTTAAGCTGCAATAGTAGGTTACTGGAACAGAAGCATTGTTAAGAATAACTTGGTTACATGAAGCAAATGGTTATACCATCAGGGGGAGAATGGGACCCCCTCCGCCAATGGAAGCTCAGTGCGCGTGCGGGAACTGGAGACAGTGATATTAATGTAGTTCTCGCCGCCCCATTTTCCCAGCCTAGCTGTTTCTTTGAAAGCGATAGGAAGCTAACAGCTTGGCTCCTCCAAGGTCAGTGTGTTAGGTCTGGTAAGATACGGCCTGTACGGCCAGGCAGTCGAGCAGCTCCCCACATTCCATTCGAACAGTCCAGGTGCATAAATCAACACCACACAGTCCCATCCACCCTCCTTCACGAACAAAGCCCATCCTCCCTCCCTTCTCCATCCATCATGGCAGGGCCACCTGACACGGAAGGAGCTCAAAACAACTGCATATAGCCAACGCCGGATCGGATCTTTTGTTTTATTTAAACGAGATTTTATTGGAATGTATTCAACATTTTTAAACATAATTTCCAGTTCAAGTTATAGATTCTATCCCTTCCCCCTTTCCCCCTAATAGGCTTCCAACACTGCTATTGCCAATAACAAAAAACAATAAAAGTAATCAAGTTTAAACTCATAGCAATCTATAAACCAGGTAACCAGGAGGCCTTGGGCATATTTCTTCTTGAGGTTCTCCACGAGCAGCGAAGAGCACCCCACCGGGAACAGCTCGGCCCCTTCTTGGATCACAAACCCCTCGATGACGTAGGTCAAGATCTGCGGCTTCACGACGGCTTGGGGAGGCTTATTCTCACCGTTCTGGGGGGCAGTGCCGGCGACGGTGGAGGCAGAGTTCCCATTCCCCGAGGTCATGCCGGGGCTGCTGGTGTCCGGTGGTGTGTGAACACGGTCCCGTCCAGCCTCATTGGATGGGGTCCCGGTGCACTCAGAGGCCTGCGCTTCAGGAGGAGCCAATGGCGGCGTCGAGGTGGTCTGGAGCAGGTGAGGCGGCTGCCCTGCCTGGGACTCTGCGGAGGACTTCTCACCAGTGACGGCTTCTTTCCTGGAATTTTATATACAAGGCCGGATCGGATCTTGTTCTCCTCACAAGGCGCGCGGTCCTCGTGGTAGTGTGGGATAACGACCCGTATCAAGCAACGGAGAATAGGATGTCGTGTTTTCCATGGGGGAGAGAAATCCCCTCAAGATTTTGGACATTGTGAAATACAACAGCTAAAAGTCTGATACTTTAGACCAGGGGTGTCAAACTCATGTGTTATGAGGGCCGGATCTGACATAAATGAGACCTTGTTGGGCCGGGCCACGTGTGCCATGAAATGTAATGCCAGGCAGCGGAGATATAAACTTTATAGAGGGTACAAATACAAAGGTGGGGTTTTTTTTACTTAAAAACATGCTTAAAACACTAGCGCTCTTGCAATATTTTGTTTATTTAGCAGTGTCCGATAACTGACACCTCTTGCTCTGAATTATGGCATCAAAATGCCTGTGCTGTTGCAATCCAGAGTCTGCTGTTCAGGTGTGTATCTGTAAGCTGCCAACCTACGATGACGCAGCAGCAGCAGAACTGGAAGAAGAAGCAGGAGACGGCCAGTTCCACTGCGGGTCTGATTGAAGTCCTCTGGGGGCCTGATGCGGCCCCCGGGCCACATTTTTAACAACCCTGCTTTAGACGAAAGACCGTATTTTTGTTCCCGTGCAGTGGCTAACCACATGAAGCTCAACTACAGGTAGCTGTTGTCAAGTTAATAAGCTCCTTCCCACTGTTTTATAGATTTTGTGCTCCTAAAGACAACTAGAGTTTTATCGTGGATAGAGTGCTGACGTGCAGAACAGGCATTTGTGTGGATGGAGCATCTCTGTCCAAATCCTTGATTGGCTGCGGTGGAGGAAAGTGCCTCTCACTGGTGTTTATAAGGTTATGTTGGTTGAGGTCAGGTGGACTTCTTTGGGTCAACAATCACCAGCAGATGCTAGCCTGGGAAAGAGAAGGCTTAGAGGGGACATGATTGCGGTCTTCAAGTATCTGAAGGGCTGTCATGTAGAAGATGGGGCAGATCTATTCTCTCTTGCTCCGGATTGCAAGACTAGATCTAATGAGTGGAAATGACAAGGGAGTCGATACTGGCTAAATATCAGGAGAAACTTCCTAACTGTAAGAGTGGTTGAGCAATGGAACAGTCTGCCTCGGGAGGTGGTGGATGCTCCTTCGCTGGATGTTTTCAAGCGGAGGCTGGATGACCATCTTTCAGGTATGTTGTAGGGCTATCTTTTGGCTATGCTCCTGGAGAGTACAAGGGGTTGGACTAGATGACCTGCAAGGTCCCTTCCGACTCTAACATTCTATGATTCTATGAAGACCATAGGGCCCTCCAGGCCGGATTACTGTAACTCGCTTCACGGTGGGCTATCCTTGAGATTGGTCTGGAAACTTCAGCTGGTACAGACCACAGCGGCACATGTCCTTTCAGGTACTTCCTCAAGAGCACATATTCAACCTGTGCTGTGCCAGCTGCACTGGCTTCCAGTTGAATACCAAATCAAGTTCAAGGTTCTGTTTTTGACATTTAGAGTCCTATGCGGACTGGGACCAACATCTCGGCAGGACTGTCTCTCCCAATACGTCCCTCAAAGGGTACTGTGCTCTTCAGACCAACATCTATTGGTTATCCCCGGCCCCAAAGATGTCTGCCTGACCTCAACCAGAGACAGAGATTTCTCAGCTCTGGCACCGGTCTGGTGGAACACTCTCCCAAGTGACATGTGGGCCCGGCGGGATTTAATGCAATTCCACAGGGCCTGTTTAATGGAGATGTTCCACCAAGCCTATGGTTGAGGCGGCACTAAACCATCTCCACTGACCTCCCCTGCCCTGTCCCATCTACTGTGGCCAACTCCCTTGCATGTGTCATTCCACCCACAGGATACATTGGTTGGATGGGGAATCCATTACTCTTGTCACAGATCGCCATCTATTGGTAGTTAATTAGGTATCCGATGCCATAGGTTTCAATGATTCACTATGTTTTCAGTGCTCTATTTATGCTGGTTGATTGATTGTCTTAATGTTTATACTTGTTGCGCCCCACTCTGAGCCCGCTGTGGAGGGAGAGCGAGTTAGAAATCGAATAGAAATTGAATTGGGGGGTGGGGAGGTATTTGTGAATTCCCTGCATTGTGTAGGGGGTTGGACTAGATGACCTTGGAGGTCTCTTCCGACTCTATGGTCGAATCTGAATTTGCATTTTTAAATCAGTTGCGCGCCGCTGTGACGCCGTCTTTCTCTATGCTTAATTGAATGTTGTTTGGAGAAGATTCTTTGAAAGCAGTGCAGAGGTGCAATGACCGTGGAGCTGCCCCCCGAAACATATGTGTACGTGCAAAAGTATGCTAGCACTGTTGAGGTGTGAAAGCGCCACCAAATGTGGACAGCTTTTTTGAAGACGGAGTCAAAAGGCAGGGACACGGGTGGGAAAGACGAATGCAGATTTGGCCAACAATTCTAAAATAAATAAATAAATAAGATCCGGCAAGTAAGTGATGTGAAAGACCTGGAGAGCTGCTGCCGGCCTGAGTAGACAATACTGATTTTGATGGATCAAGGCAGCTTCCTGTGTTCATGTGTTGGCCCCAGTAGCATCTTAGAGACCCAACGAGATTTTCTGAGTATCAATTTTTGAGCATCAAAGCTCCTTGTGTCTCAGAAGCTCATACCCTGAAAATTTCGTTGGTCTCTAAGGTGTGACTGGACTCAACTCCAGCTATTCTACCGAAAGACCAACACAGCTACCCGAAATTATTTTAATGAATTTGTGCAGCCACTTCCACCTCTTGGGGAACCCCAAATATGTTTTTGCTCAAGGCAGTGAGGTAAGGTTCCCAATCCCCAATTGTGGGCAGGGGAACCCCTGGTTTGGAGCCCCTCCCTCTGCTCCAGGGCTATAGGGGCGAATCGCTGCTGAGCACTCCGTTATAACCTATGGAGACTGGTCCCCATAGGGTATAATAGAGAATTGATCAGTGGGTATCTAGGGTATTTTGAGTTAGTAGCACCAAATTTTAAAAAGGCTGCTGATGCCTCTCCTCAACACCACCACCCCCAGTTTCAAAAAGAATGGACCAGGGGGTTCAATTCTATGAGCCCCCAAAGAAGGTGCCCCCCGTCTTCCATTATTTCCAATGGAAGGAAAGCATTTAAAAGGAATGCAGTCCCTTGAAATGTAAAGGCAGCTCACCTGGAACTCCTTTTGGAGATCCTTCTCCTGGAGCCTCCCAGCCCCCTCTCCTGGAGCCTTTTGGTAAGTTCCCCTCCCTCTTCTCAACCTCACCTGGCAACCCTACAGCAAGGCAGTTTAAAGTGGCCTTGATCAAGAGCCAGCGTGGTGTAGTGGTTAAAAGTGGCAGACTCTAATCTGGAGAACCGGGTTTGATTCCCCACTTCTCCTCCACTTGAAGCCTGCTGGGTGACCTTGGGCCAGTCCCAGTTTTCTCAGAACTCTCTCAGCCTCACCTCCTTCACAAGATGCCTGTTGCAGGGAGAGGAAGGGAAGGCAATTGTGAGCTGCTTTGAGACGAAGAAGAAGAAGAAGAAGAAGAAGAAGAAGATAGAAGAAGAAGAAGAAGAAGAAGAAGAAGAAGAAGAAGAAGAAGAAGAAGAAGAAGAGAGAAGAGATTGGATTTATACCCCACCCTTCACTGCCCAAGGGAGTCTCAGAATGGTTTACAAATTCCTTTCCCTTCCCCTCCCCGCAACAGACACCCTGTGAGGTAGGTGGGGCTGAGAGAGCTCTTGACAGAAACTGCTCTTTTTCAAGAACAGCTCTTATCAGAACTATGGCTTGCCCAAGGTCATCCAGCAGCTGCATGTGGAGAAGTGGGGGATCAAATCTAGTTCTCCCAGATTAGAGACCGCACACTTAACCACTACACCAAACTGGCTCTCAGACCAAACTGACTTAGAGATAATTGGGGTATAAAACCCTTTGCTTCTTCTTTTTCTTCAAATGAGCTGATACTCCCTTCAGAAGGAGCTGCGACGCTGCAGGGTTAGCCTTATGCAATTATTTCAAATTATTCCAGTAATTGATTAAGTAGCTAAAATGCACATGATTAAGTGTTTTGTTTTTTTTTTTTTTTAAAAAAAACACCTTCACTGGCCGATAGCTTTATGTGAATTGCCGGGGGCGGCTCTGAGGAATGAAATCTGGGGTCTTTCATATGCTTCTCTGTGACAAATTCAGATTTCATTGTTCTTCACAAGGGAAGCGTTATTTATGTGTAATGGCATGGGCAGATTGCAAGCAGATGTGAGCCGAAAGTGAATCTTTTATTGAATTAGCGGGTCTTCTGAGAATGGGCAACATAAATCAAGCGTGTACTATGAACTATGCCGTCCCCCCACCTCAAAGGGCAATGCATAGGGTTGGTGGCAGAGGCCCTGTTCTGCTCTGCCCTCCGAGGGGTTCCTAACTCCCTGGACGGGCTTTTCTTTCTCTCTCCCAGTAGCTGCTACCACCACCTTCCCTTTTTCAAGGAATTGCCCACTGGGAGGGATAAGACTCCCAGCTTTCCTGGTGTAGTGGTTAAGTGCACGGACTCTAATCTGGGGGAACCGGGTTTGATACCCCACTCCTCCACTTGCAGCTGCTGGATGACCTTGGGCAAGCCATAGTTCTGACAAGAGCTGTCCTTGAAAGAGCAGTTCTTGAAAGAGCTCTCTCAGCCCCACTTACCTCCCAGGGTCTCTGTGGTGGGAAGGGGAAGGGAAAGGAGTTTGTAAGCCGCTCTGAGACTCTGAGTGAAGGGCAGGGTGTAAACCCAATCTCCTCCTCCTCCTCCTCTTCTTCCTCCTCCTCTTCTTCTTCCTCTTCTTCCTCCTCCTCCTCCTCCTCCTCCTCCTCTTCTTCTTCTTCTTCTTCTTCTTCTTCTTCTTCTTCTTCTTCTTCTTCTTCTTCTTCTTCTTCTTCTTCTTCTCCTTCTCCTTCTCCTTCTCCTTCTCCTTCTCCTTCTCCTTCTCCTTCTCCTTCTCCTTCTCCTTCTCCTTCTTCCTTTCCCTTTCCTTTTCCTCTGCTGTTACCCTCACTATCACGGGAATTGTATCCAAGAACTCAAAAAGCTGCAGTGATCCTTAGCCACACTCCATCCCTTTGGCTCCCCACCTACCTCACAGGGTGTCTGTTGTGGGGAGGGGGAGGGAAAGGAGTTTGTAAGCTGCTCTGAGACTCTGAGTGAAGGGAGGGGTACATTTATTTATTTATTATTTGATTTGATTTGTATACCGCCCTTCCCGTAAATGGGCTCAGGGCGGTTCACAACAATCCAATCTCCTCCTCCTCTTCTTCTTCTTCTTCTTCTTCTTCTTCTTCTTCTTCTTCTTCTTCTTCTTCTTCTTCTTCTTCTTCTTCTTCTTCTTCTTCTTCTTCCTCTTCCTCTTCCTCTTCCTCTTCCTCTTCTTCTTCTCCTTGATCAGAGCCTTGCCTTTATGTATCCTGCTGCCCAGAGTCTGGGCATCAGAGGCATAGAGGCACAGAGGCCTTGCATGCCCCGGAGGAATATCCAATTGCCCACTGACTGCCTTCCCCCCTTCCTGGCGCTCCTTGTAAAATAACGTGTGTGAAAGGGTGGAGGTCTATGTGGTGCAGAGAACCACTTCCAGAATCAAAAGTTTAAAGCATTTATTTGAAAGAAAATGTTTACAAGCACATTTTCAGCACAACACTAGATGGGAGCAAGGGCTACCTAGGTCCTTAGGGTTACCATACCATCCTTAAACTGGGGGTGGAGTTCTTCCAGAATGACAAGTGATATCAAGACTACAGAGACTACAATCCCCCTAAGGAAATGGGCAGCTTCAGAAGGCAATCTCTATGATAACACCTCCCTCTTCCCACACTCCGTCCTCCCTGGCTTCTGTCCTCCAAATCTCCTGACCCTGCTTAGTTTCTGAGATGTGATGAGATCAGGGTAGCCTAGATTAGCCAGGTCAGGCTGATACCTCACTGGCCCTAGCTTGAAAACAAGGCCGACTGCTTTCCCAATTGACGGAAGGAGCGTGTTGCCATTTCAAAGCACTCTGTGTTCTGGGAATACAGCTCGAGAAGGATGCCAGCGCTCAGAACCGTCTTCCAGCTCACTGCAAAGATTTCATCAGGATGGCTGGCTGCCCTCCAGGAGCCGACAGAAAAGTTGGGGGGTTGGAGAAGGGGGAGAGAGAAAGTGAGAGAAAGAGAGATTGCCTGCCCCAGGTGCGTGTTTGTCTTCTTGCGAGCCAGAACCGTGGAACGTGGTTCCTCCTACCCGCCCCCTCTTTTACCTTCTCCTGTGCAAGCAGCTGAGAGATCCAGGCATAATTGGTTTGGCTCAAAGTCATCACTTCATTAGAAGAAAACAAAATTCAACCTCCTGCCAGTCCCATTACGGCTGTTCTAATCACTTGCCTATGTCAGGATGAAACGCGGGCCCTCTTTGGGGCCAGGAATCATTTGAGTCCTACACCTTTTTTTTAACCCCTTGCTTTCCTTCAGCAGTTTTGCCATCCATAAATGTCATAGAATCATAGAACTGTAGAGTTGTAAGGAGTCTCGAGGGTCATGGACTCCTTTCAAGCATGGACAGTTTCAAGAGGGAATTAGATAAGCATATGGAGCAGAAGTCCATCAGTGGCTATTAGCCACAGGGTATAGATGGGAACTCTCAGTCTGGGGCAGGTGATGCACTCTATTCTTGGTGCTGGAGGGGGCAGCCATGGGAGGGCTTCTGGTGCCCTGGCCCCATTGCTGGACCTCCTGATGGCACCTGGTATATTTTGGCTGCTGTGTGACAGAGTGTTGGACTAGATGGGCCATTGGCCTGATTCAACATTGGCTTCTCTTATGTTCTTATGTTCATCTGGACCAACAGTGCAGGAAATTCACAAATACCTCCCCTCCACACACACCCAGTGACCCCTTGCTCCGTGCCCAGAAGATAGCAAAAAGCCTCCAGGTTCACTGGCCAAAACTGGCCTGGAGAAAAATTGCTGCCTTGACCCCAAAGTGGTGATCGTGTTGACCTTCTGTGGGGACCGGAATATATTTTGGCAGAGGGCCACCAACCAGAAAGGTGCTAAGTTTGCTGAGGCCAGGTTTCTCAGGGGAGGGAAGGTCTGAGAGGTCTCTCTGTGTTAAGCACCATCACATTACTTCCAACTTATGGTGACCCTGTGAATTAATGTCCTCCCAAATGTCCTCTCGTTAACAGCTCAGGTCTTGCAAAGTGAGGACCTTTGTGGCTTCCTCGGTTGACTCAATCCATCTCAAGTTGGGCCGTCCTCTTTTCCTGCTGCCTCCAGCTTTTAAGAACATAAGAGAACACAAGAGTTGGATCAGGTCAATGGCCCATCCAGTCCAACACTCTGTCACACAGTGGCCAAAAATCCCAGGTGCCATCAGGAGGTCCAGCAGTGCGGCCAGGACACCAGAAGCCCTCCCAATGTTGACACCCCCCAAGCACCAAGAGTGCAGAGCATCATTTGCCCCAGACTGAGAGTTCCTATCTATTTTTGTTGTTCAGTCGCACAGTCGAGTCCGACTCTTCGCGACCCCATGGACCAGATCACTCCAGGCCCTCCTGTCTTCCACTGTCCGCTGAAGTTTGCTCAATTTCATGTTCGTTGCATCGATGACACTGTCTAACCATCTCATCCTTTGCCGTCCCCTTCTTCTTTGACCTTCAGTCTTTCCCAGCATCAGGGTCTTCTTCTCCAGGGAGTGCTCCCTTCTCATTGGGTGGCCAAAGTATTTGAGCTTCAGCTTCAGGATCTGGCCTTCCAGGGAACAGTCAGGGTTGATTTCTTTTAGGATTGACTGATTTGATCTCCTTGCAGTCCAAGGGACTCTCAAGAGTCTTCTCCAGCACCATAGTTCAAAAGAATCTATTCTTCAGCACTCAGCCTTCCTTATAGTCCAACTCTCACAGCCATACATTACTACGGGGAATACCATTGCTTTGACCATGCGGACTTTTGTTGGCAAGGTGATGTCTCTGCTTTTTATCATGATGGTTCCATCACTTTCCTCCCAAGGAGCAGGCGTCTTTTAATTTCATGGCTGCAGTCACCATCTGCAGTGATCTGGGATCCTAGGAGCGTGAAGTCTGTCACTACTTCTACAACTTCCCCTTCTATTTGCCAAGGAGTGATGGGGCCAGATGCCAGATGCCATGATCTTAGTTTTTTTGATGTTGAGCTTCAAGCCCACTTTTGCGCTCTCCTCTTTCACCCTGAGCAAGAGGCTCTTTAGGTCCTCTTCACTTTCTGCCATCAGAGTGGTATCGTCTGCATATCTGAGGTTATTGATCTTTTCCCCAGCAATCTTAACTCCAGCTTGTGATTCTATACCTATCTATACCTTGTGGCTAATAGCCACTGATGGGCCTCTGCTCCAGATGTTTATCTAATTCCCTCTTGAAGCTGTCCATGCCTGTAGCCCCCCACCACCTCCTGTGGCAGTGAATTATTTTGTTTGGCACATTCTGTCTGAGAGTTAAATGCCATCTGGTTGTTTCTGACTTATGGGGACCTTATGGATTTATGTTCTCCCCGACATCCTCCCACTACACAGCCTTGCTCAGCTCTTGCAAACTGAGGGCATGGCTTCCTCGATGGAGCCATTCCATCTCAGGCTGGGTCTTCTCTCTTGCTCCAGATTGCAAGACTAGATCTAATGGGTGGAAATTACGAGGGAGTCGATACCGGCTAGATATCAGGAGAAACTTCCTAACTGTAAGAGTGGTCGAGCAGTGGAACAGTCTGCCTTGGGAGGTGGTGGATGCTTCTTCCTTGGACATTTTCAAGCGGAGGCTGGACGACCATCTTTTGGGTATGTTGTAGGTATGTAGAGCTATCTTTCAGCTATGCTTCTGCAGAGTGCAGGGGGTTGGACTAGATGACCTGTAAGGTCCCTTCCAACTCTAATATTCCATGATTCTTCTTTCGCTGTCGCCTTCCGCTTTTCCTAGCGTTCTTGTCTCTCCCAGTGACTTTTGTCTTCTCATGATGTGACCAGTGTTCCCTCAAAGCTGAGTTAGTGTGAGCCAGCTCACAGTTTTCTTAGCCTCTGGCTCACACATTGTTGTCTTAGCTCAGGAAGGAGGGCTCCAGAGCAAACTAATTTATGCAGCCGCCCGATCGCTCGCTCACAACTTTAAAGCTGGGGGCTCACGAAGTAGAATTTTTGCTCACAAGACTCCACAGCTTAGAGGGAGCATTGGATGTGACCAACGTATGATAGCCTCAGTTGAGTCATTGTAGGGAGAGTTCAGGCTCGATTTGATCTAGAACTCACTGATCTGCCTTTTGGGTGGTCCGTGGTATCCACAAAACTCTTCTCCCATGCCACATTTCAAAGGAATCAACTTTCTTCATCAGCTTTCTTCATCGTTCAACTTTCATACCCATCTACAGTGGTGGGGAAAGATATGGTATGAATTAACTCAATCTTGGCCTCCAGCAACGCATCCATCACTTACCTCTTGGCACCCAGTGTGGTGGCTCTAATCTTGGGGCTTCTGAAACTGCGTAAACCTCTCTAGGAAACTGAACTTATTCATTTAACCCATCGGAGTCATAACAAGTAATGTCCTATGGCAAAAACCTCCTTCCTGCCTTCTTCTCATTCTCTTCCCTTTGAATGTGCGGGGATCCAGCAGTTATCCGTGGTGGAACTCAGCAGTCCTGTACCCAGAAATACCATACAATTAAGGATCGGTTCACATAGATATCCAGACAAATACAAGTCTCAAACAGGGAAGACAGCGGTGGTGAGATAGCAAAGAGCAGACAAACGGAAAGCGAATCCCGACATGGTGGAAGGACATTGCATCCCTTGCTTTCAGTGGGGTTCAGATGGCCCCTGTTGACTTGGTGGAGAGCCGCTGGTTATTCTGGACACGGCATTACCGCCGGAGCAGTCAATTCAGCTGCAAAAAAATTACTTTCTTCCAACTTGGTCAAGTCCAGAAGATGGCCCCCTGCCTTTTTTTTTTATACAACTTTTATTGCTATAACAAGGGAATTACAACTTATGTAACAGATAAGCCAAACATGCTCGCACACATGATACATATCAAATATTATAGCATGCATGGCGAAGCTTAGTTTTATACATCAGTTGTAATGCTGCTTTGTAATGGGTGGGCTTCTAGTGCCCTGGCCCCACTGCTGGACCTCCTGATGGCACCTGGTATTTTTGGCCACTGTGTGACAGAGTGTTGGACTAGATGGGCCATTGGCCTGATCCAACATTGGCTTCTCTGATGTTCTTATGTTCTTATGTAATTCAAAGTGGTGAATTCAGACTGAGATATGAAACAGAATGATAAGGTAAGTGCAGTGGCTGCAATTGTATGTTTTGAACCTAAAGCCTTTGGAAAGGAGAAAAGAGAGGTAAGAGTTGTATCGTGAGGAAAATTAGAAGAGATTAGAAGAGAAGTAGAATCATGGAATGTTAGAGTTGGAAGGGACCTTGCAGGTCATCTAGTCCAACCCCCTGCACTCTGCAGGAGCATAGCCAAAAGATAGCCCTACATAACTACAACATCCCCGAAAGATGGTCGTCCAGCCTCCGCTTGAAAACGTCCAGGGAAGGAGCACCCACCACCTCCTGAGGCAGTCCATTCCACTGCTCAACCTCTCTTACAGTTAGGAAGTTTCTCCTGATATCTAGCCGGTAACGACTCCCTTGTAATTTCCACCCACTAGATCTAGTCTTACAATCCGGAGCAAGAGATAAGAGACCTGCTCCATCTTCTACATGACAGCCCTTCAGATACTTGAAGACCGCCATCATGTCTGCAGGTAGTTGATGGTATGTCTGATTCGGTGGGTCCGTGTCTTGATCAAGAGTGTGTGTGATTAATGGAAACCATTCCGCAGTGAAGCTTGTTTGCCTTGGGTATATGTCTGATTGGAGTAGTCTGTCATCATTTTTCCCATTATTAAGTGGTCCCGGATCTTTGAGTACCAGTCTGCTTCATGATAACCATGATATGATAGCCATCTTCAAGTACTTGAAGGGCCGTCATCTAGCAGACAGAGTGGAGTCATTCTCTGTTGTCCCAGAAGGTCGGGCTGGACCCGACGGGTTGAAATTAAACTAGAACCAACGGGCTGAAGTTAAATCAGAAGAGTGTTTGGCTAAATGTTAGGAAGAACTTCCTGACAGTTAGAGCGGTTCCTCAGTTGAACAGGCTTCCTCGGGAGGTGGTGGGCTCTCCTTCTTTGGAGGTTCCCAAACAGAGGCTAGGTGGCCATCTGGCAGCAATTCTGATTCTGTGAACTTAGGCAGATCATGTGACAAAGGGCAGGAAGGGTTGTCTCAGTGCTCAATTCTTATGGCCCTTTTTCACATGCCCAGGGAAATGCTGATTGCCACGTTGGGGTCAGGAAGCAATCCTGGAGGTTTGGGGTTGTTGTTTTTGTTGTCATCTTCTGGGCGAGGAGTAGCGGTCACTGTGGGTGTGGAGGGGGAGGTAGTTGTGAATTTCCTGCATTGTGCAGGGGGTTGGACTAGATGACCCTGGGTGCACCTTCCAACTCTGTGATTCTATGATTCATGCATAGCCCAGGACTCATCTGAAGTTATTATCTTTATCAGGGACACATTTGAGGCACTGTTAATCATGCTAATAATGAAATTTGCACCATCACCTGGCCAGCCGCGCCACCTATATATCAAGCGAACGTCTTAAAAACCCAAACTCCCTGTAAATCTAATCTCTGATTGTAAAACAATAAAATCCGTCTCTTTCTCAAGCTTAAGGAGTAGTTAGGCAATATCATAAGCCCAGGAGGGGTTATATTTCGACTAGCCCATAAAACAAACTACTCGGAACCTCCTTTGTTATCCAAATTGTATTTTAGCTGTGTATCTCTTTTATCACCTGGCACCGGAAAAGTCTCGATTCCATTATAATATTGCAGTAATACCAGCGGAACTCAATTGTTTGTATCCACAATGATGAAACTAATTTCAAAACCGAGCATGTGAAAAATCAAACCCTACAGCATTCCAAACACGATTATCTGGAAGCGCAGATAACATTCGTCAAATATTAGTTTCCTGAAATAGATGTACCATCATTAGCCGTGATTTCACAGAAATATGTATGTAAATATATATATATACTCTTTATTTACATACATATGTGCTGTGAAGTCACAACGAACGAATGGTGATACCAGCAAGAGCTTTCAAGGCATATGACAAGCAGAGGTTGTGTCTTATTGCATTCCTCTGCAGAACAAAGTTTGACTCCCGTGGCACTTTTAAGAGCAACAAAGTTTAATTCTAGGTATGAGCTTTTGTGCGCTTGCCACACTTCATCAGATACTCCGTCAGAGATCTCATGAAGTGTGCATGCACACAAAAGCTTTATACCCAGAATTAAACTTTGTTGCTCTTAAAAGTGCTGTTGTTGTTCAGTCGCACAGTTGAGTCTGACTCTTCACGACCCCATGGACCAGATCATGCCAGGCCCTCCTGTCTTCCGCTGTCCTCTGAAGTTTGCTCAATATCATGTTCGTTACATCGATGACACTGTCTAACCATCTCATCCTTTGCCGTCCCCTTCTTCTTTGACCTTCAATCTTTCTCAGCATCAGGGTCTTCTCCAGTGAGTGCTCCCTTCTCATTGGGTGGCCAAAGTATTTGAGCTTCAGCTTCAGGATCTGGCCTTCCAGGGAACAGTCAGGGTTGATTTCTTTTTGGAGTGACTGATTTGATCTCCTTGCAGTCCAAGGGACTTTCAAGAGTCTTCTCCAGCAACATCGTTCAAAGGAATCTATTCTTCGGCGCTCGGCCTTCCTTATAGTCCAACTCTCGCAGCCATACATTACTACGGGGAATACCATTGCTTTGACCATTTTGTTGGCAGGGTGATGTCTTTGCTTTTTATCATGCTGTTTAGGTTTGCCATCGCTTTCCTCCCAAGGAGCAGTCGACTTTTAATTTCATGGCTGCAGTCCCCATCTGCAGTGATCTGGGATCCCAGGAACGTGAAGTCTGTCACTACTTCTACGACTTCCCCTTCTATTTGCCAAGGAGTGATGGGACCAGATGCCATGATCTTAGTTTTTTTGATGTTGAGCTTCAAGCCCACTTTTGCGCTCTCTTCTTTCACCCTGAGCAAGAGGCTCTTTAGGTCCTCTTCACTTTCTGCCATCACTTAAAAGTGCTACTGGAGTCAAAGTTTGTTCGATTGCTTCAGATCAACACAGCTACCCACCTGAATCTAATTCCTCTTGGTGCTGGGGGGGGGGCAACAGTGGGAGGGCTTCTAGTGTCCTGGCCCCACTGGTGGACCTCCTGATGGAAACTGGCTTTTTTGGCCACTGTGTGACACAGAGTGTTGGACTGGATGGGCCATTGGCCTGAATCAACATTGGCTTCTCTCATGTTCTTATAAACGGAACACTCTGTCTGGGGCAGTGATGCTCTGTACTCTTGGTGTTGGGGGGGTGGCGACAGTGGCCGGGCTTCTGGAGTTCTGGCCCTGCTGGTGGACCTCCAGATGGCACCTGTTTTTTTTGGCCACTGTATGACGGAGAGTGTTGGACTGGATGGGCCACTGGCTCGATCCAGCACTGGTTTCTCTTTGTGTTCTTAGCGTTCTCTTCCTTGGCAGTCCTCCATCCAAGTACTGACCCCATTTAGCTTCAGAGATCTGATGAGACCAGGCTATACCATACCAAGATCAATACAGTTCATACCGTAGTTTCCCCCATTACTACTTATGGGTGTGAAAGTTGGACAATGAAGAAAGCTGAGAGGAAGAACGTTGATTCCTTTGAAATGTAGTGTTGGAGGAGAGTTTTGCGGTTACCGTGGACTGCCAAAAAGACAAAGAAGTGGACCCTATGTCAAATCGAGCTTGATTTCCCTCTAGAAGCTAAAATGACTAAACTGAGGCAATCATACTTTCATCACAATTAGAAAAGAAGAGGAGGAGGAAGAGGAGGAGGAGGAGATTGGATTTATACCCCAGCCTTCACTACCCAAAGGAGTCTCAGAATGGCTTACAAATTCCTTTCTCTTCCCCTCTCCACAACAGACACCCTGGCTGATTTCCTACAAGCGCTGCTCTGCGCTCGCGCTTCCCTTTTGCCCCAATGGAACGTGTCAATTTCACACTAAGTGCTGTGCAGCCGCATTTTGCCCTGCAGCTTTGTGCGATTTCCCCCGCATCTACTCAATCCTCAAAAAACAGGATTGAGTAGACATGGGAAAAATTGTGTGAAGCTGTGGGGCAAAATGCGGCTGTGCAGCACTTAGTGTGAAATTGACACCTTCCATCGGGGCAAAGGGAAGAGGGAGCGCGGAGCTGCGCTTGTGGGAAATCAGCCCCTGTGAGGTAGGTGGGGCTGAGAGAGCTCTTTTGAGAACAGAAGGAGGAGGAGGAGGAAGAAGAGAAGGTGAAGGAGAAGAGGAGGAGGCGCAGGAGCAGGAGGAGGAGATTGGATTTATACCTCACCCTTCCCTTGGAGTCTCACAGTGGCTTATGACTTCTTCCTTTCCCCTTCTCACAACCACCACCCTGTGAGGTAGGTGAGGCTGAGAGAGCTCTTTTGAGTACTGCCCTTGAGAGAGCAGCTCTGAAAGAACTTATAACTGACCCAAGGTCACACCAGCAGCTGCATGTAGGAGGAGTGGGGAACCAAATCAGGTTCTCCCAGATTAGAGACTGCACTCCTAACCACTACATCAAACAGGCTCTCAGTATGAGAAGACATGAGTCACTGCAAAATAATAATAAGAATAAGAATGGTAGGAAAAGATGAAGGAAGCAGGAGAAGAGGAAGACCCAATCTAAGATGGATTGACTCAGTCAAGGAAGCCCTGGCCCTCCGTTTGCGAGACCTAACTGGGGCTGTTAACGGGAGGACATTTTAGATCTCATTAATTCATAGGGCTGCCCTAAGTCGGAAGCGACCCACCAGCACTTAATGCATATACCATACTGCCTTTTCCTGCCATCCTGTTCATTTAGCATCTATATTTTGGAAAAGTAGCAGGTATTAATATGAAAACACAGAACATTCCCACCTCCTTGCCAGTAGCTTAGCCCGCGCATCGGTTTCCTCAGTTCCCACAGTCCTAAGAGAACAATGCTAATTTGAATGGTGGGAACTGACAGAGGTTACGAAACAAAGGGTAATTAGTCCGAGAACCTCCACAAAGCATTTTTAGCATCATTAATCAACACCCGTCGAAATGCATACTTTTTCTTACTTGGAAGTGATGTTCAAACAGTCTCACAGAAGAGATGGGGTGGGATCTCACGCACAAAATGAGACCTGAAAATAGTCGGGTCTATTTAAGTAATGCAACATGTCAGATTTGTCCTGAAAATGGGGTTGGGAGCAGTCGGCACTGGAAGTGCTTAATGTGCCGTGAGAGACAGACTTATATCACCCTAGAGAATTATTAAAAGCACATAAAAGTGTTCTTCGTCGGGAAAAGTGTCTCGTCTGATGGGGGGGAAAAAAGCTATCCAACTGGTTGCAGCTAAAGTACAGGAGTGCCATTAAAATGCATTTCGATGTGTTTGGGTTTTGCATGGTGTTTAAGCCCAAGCCAAGGAAGGAAAAAGAAATCTTTAGAAAGAAGCGAAAACTCAATACTCTGTTTAACTTAGAGAGAGATTTTAAAAAAAAAAAATCTAAAAGAGTCACAGTGGAGTTGTAAGGAAATCAATCTACTGCATTTTGGTGGAGAGCCAGTTTGGTGTAGTGGTTAAGTGCGCGGACTCTTATCTGGGAGAACCGAGTTTGATTCCCCACTCCTCCACTTGGACCTGCTGATGTGACCTTGGGTCAGTCACAAGCTCTGGCACAGCTGTTCTTGAAAAAAGAGCAGTTTCTGTCAAGAGCTCTCTCAGCCCCACCTACCTCACAGGATGTCTGTTGTGGGGAGGGGAAGGGAAAGGAGCTTGGAAGCCGCTCTGAGATGCCTTTGGGCAGTGAAGGGTGGGGTATAAATCCAATCTCTTCTCCTCTCTTCTCCTCTCTTCTCCTCTCTTCTCTTCTCTTCTCTTCTCTTCTCTCTCTTCTCTCTCTTCTCTTCTCTTCTCTCTCTTCTCTTCTCTTCTCTTCTCTCTCTTCTCTTCTCTTCTCTTCTCTTCTCCTCTCTTCTCTCCTCTCCTCTTCTCCTCTCCTCTCCTCTCCTCTCCTCTCCTCTCCTCTCTCTCCTCTCCTCCTCCTCTCCTCTCCTCTCTCCTCTCCTCTCCTCTCTCCTCTCCTCTCCTCTCCTCTCCTCTCTTCTCCTCTCTTCTCTTCTCTCTCTCTCTTCTCTTCTCCTCTTCTCTCCTCTCCTCTCCTCTCCTCTCCTCTCCTCTCTCTCCTCTCTCTCCTCTCCTCTCCTCTCCTCTCCTCTCCTCTCCTCTCCTCTCCTCCTCTCCTCTTTTTACCCATTCGTTCACCAACGGACTCAGAGGAGCATACACTGGGGCCACATTTTGTCCTCTGAGCATGTAACCAGTCCAAATTATTTTAACAAATAGGGTGCCAGGCCTATTCCTGCCAGTCTCTGTGTCAGAACATCACTTCCGGGTATAACCCAGAAGTGACAGTGGGAAGCTCTAGGAATCAATAGATTTGGTGTCATGGTTAAGCGCGCAGACTCTAATCTGCGCAGACTCTAATTTCCCTTCCCCTCCCCACAGCAGACACCCTGTGAGGTAGGTGGGGCTGAGAGAGAGCTCTTGACAGAGACTGCTCTTTTTCAAGAACAGCTGTGCCAGAACTTGTGACTGACCCAAGGTCACATCGGCCAGCTGCATGTGGAGGAGTGGGGAATCAAACCTGGTTCTCCAGATCAGAGTCCATTGCTCTTAACTGCTACACCAAGCTGGCTCAGGGGCTTCAGCAAGTAATGGGAGGATAAGGAGAAGAAATCTATGAACTAATCTTGTGCACTTTCCTTTTTAAAATAAATGGCCTTAGGTCTGATTAGGGCGCAGGCTGGTAGCTACCGTGGGGCATTTGGGGGTCCTGCCCCCTTAATTAAAACCCCTTGCCCCACAAATAGCCATGCCCAAACCCCTTATTTTTGAGGAGAGACCCCTGCTGCTGGCAGCAGCCAGAGTGAGAGTGCCACAGCTTGCCCTCAGGGCATCATGGGACCTGGGGAAAGACAGCTCAGAAGGCATCTAAATGCCTTTTGAATTCCCTTCCACAGGACAAGAAAGCTTAGAAGGGCACTCAAGTCTGGTACCTTTGATACGTCTCCAACGATCCCCCCTCCTGCTAGCCTAGTCCTGATGTATACTAGGTCATGTTGATATTAATTTAATTAAGTGTGATTTAAGGAAAAGGTAAAGATTCCGTTGCTCGAAAGCCAGTCAAATCCGGCTCTAAGGTTTCCAAGCTGAAGAGCCAGCGCTGTCCAAAGATGTTTCTGTGGTCATGTGGCCGGCATGACTAAATGCCAAGGTGCACGGAACGCTGTGACCTTCCCACTGAAGTGGTACCTATTTATCTACTTGCAATTTCTTGCTTTCGAACTGCTAGGTTGGCAGGAGCTGGGACCAGAGACGGGAGCTCACTCCGTCATGCGGCACTCACGGGTCTTGAACTGCTGAACTACCGACCTTCCAGCCTGCAGTTCAGCGTCAAAAAGGATATTATAGCATTGGAAAAAGTGCAGAGAAGGGCAACTAGAATGATAAAAGGGTTGGAACACCTTCCCTATGAAGAAAGGTTAAAATGCTTGGGGCTCTTTAGCTTGGAGAAACGACAGCTGAGGGGTGACATGATCGAGGTTTATAAGATTATGAATGGGACTGAGCAGGTTGAGAAAGAAGTACTTTTCTCCCTCTCTCACAAGACAAGAACCCATGGGCACTCCATGAAATTGCTGAGCACAGATAAATAGAACAGATAAAAGGAAATACTTCTTCACCCAAAGAGTGATTAACATATGGAATTCACTGCCACAGGAGGTGGTGGCAGCTACAAGCATGGACAGTTTCAAGGGGGAATTAGATAAACATATGGAGCAGAAGTCCATCAGTGGCTATTAGCCACAGGGTATAGATGGGAACTCTCAGTCTGGGGCAGGTGATGCACTCTATTCTTGGTGCTGGAGGGGGCAGCAGTGGGAGGGCTTCTAGTGTCCTGGCCCCACTGCTGGACCTCCTGATGGCACCTGGTATATTTTGGCCGCTGTGTGACAGAGTGTTGGACTAGATGGGCCATTGGCCTGATTCAACATTGGTTTCTCTTATGTTCTTATGTTCTTATGTCTGAACCACTTGAGCCATCGCAGCTCCATAAGTGTAATTTAACTGCCCCCTTAAAAATTTAAATGCCCCCTGAGCGGGGGAAAACACCCCTGGCTACGGGTGAGGGGGTAGTTTAACCCTTTCTTCTACACCACATTTGTCTGATGCAAACTGGTTCCTCACCATATCTAGACTGCCACACCTGCTAGAAATATGTAAAGATTTGGGTTTCCAAGTTCACGGAAACAGCACAATGCATCATAGTTCTTCCAGGTCTAAGTTTTGGCACAACTGCCTGTGCATACAACCTGGCCTCAGCATCAATTTAAGAAGAAGAGAAGAGATTGGATTTATACCCCACCCTTTACTGCCCAAAGGTGTCTCAGAGCGGCTTACAAACTCCTTTCCCTTCCCCTCCCCACAACTGACACCCTGTGAGGTAGAAGAAGAAGAAGAGATTGGATTTATACCCTGCCCTTCACTGCCCAAAGGCGTCTCAGTGTGGCTTACAAACTCCTTTCCCTTCCCCTCCCCACAACAGACACCCTGTGAGGTAGGTGGGGCTGAGAGAGCTGACAGAAACTGCTCTTTTTCAAGAACTGCTGTGCCAGAGCTTGTGACTGACCCAAGGTCACATCAGCAGGTGCAAGTGGAGAAGTGGGGAATCAAACCCGGTTCTCCCAGATTAGAGTCCACGCACTTAACCACTTAACTGGCTACTCCAAACCACTAACACCTGTCGATGCAGGATCATAATCAAGAAGATTTCAGATACTAACCAGGAGTTTTGGCATACTGCATATATGGAAGTCCGGATCTATCGAAACCATTCCGTGGCAGTATTCAGTGAGAGCCACCACGGGGTAGTGGTTAAAGTGTTGGGCTAGGATCCGGGAGACCCAGGTTTGAATCCCCACTCTGCCATCGAAGCTCGGCCAGTCACACGCTCTCATCCTAACCTACCTCACAAGGTTGTTGTGAGGATAAAACGAGGGGAGAGGAGAAGGGCGTAAGCAGCTTTGGGTCCCCATTGGGGAGAAAGGTGAACTCTGAATTGAAAATGAATAAATAAATGTTACCGAGGTCTATAAAACCATCATTGTAGCCAAGGAGAATCTGTTGTGGGAAAGCCTGATATATTCTTCGATGACTACACAGAATAGAGGAGGAGGAGGAGATTGGACTTATGCCCCGCCCTTCATTACCCGAAGGAGTCTCAGAGTGGCTTACAAGTTCCAGTTTGGTGTAGTGAGAGCCAGTTTGGTGTAGTGGTGAAGTGCGTGGACTCTAATCTGGGAGAACCGGGTTTGATTCCCCCACTCCTCCACTTGCAGCTGCTGGATGACCTTGGGCAAGCCATAGTTCTGTCAGAGCTGTTCTTGAAAAAGAGCAGTCTCTGTCAAGAGCTCTCTCAGCCCCATCAAGCCTCACAGGGTGTCTGTTGTGGGGAGGGGAAGGGAAAGTAGTTTGTAAGCTGCTCTGGGACTCCCTTGGGTAGTGAAGGGTGGGGTGTAAATCCAGTCTCTTCTCTTCTTCTTCTTCTTCTTCTTCTTCTTCTTCTTCTTCTTCTTCTTCTTCTTCTTCTTCTTCTTCTTCTTCTTCTTCTTCTTCTTCTTCCCCTCCCGACAACAGAGACCCTGGGAGGTAGGTGGGTCTGAGAGAGCTCTTTTGAGGACTGCCCTTGAGATATTAGCTCTGAGAGAACTTGTGACTGACCCAAGGTCACACCAGCAGCTGCATGTGGAGGAGTGAGGACTCAAACCCACTTCTCTCAGATTAGCATCCACGCTCCTAACCACCACACCAAACTGTACAACTGAGGTTCTGTACAATTTGAGTCTCTTCTCTCCCCTTCCCCAAGTCTATAAAACTGAAACAAAAACAAGAAGATTACTGGGATTCTCATTTGCCAAGGACACGTTGTTCCAGGCCTCCTGAATTCACAGCGAAACATCCCATCAACACATTGACAAGACACAACTATTTGTGGAAGGCTCGGCTGCCGAGCGGCGTGTTCCGAAACGGGAGCTTATTTTTAGTCCATGAATCACGGAAAGGAATGTGAGGTAAAAATCTGAATTCCTCAAACTTTTGCGAAACACATGATCTAGCATCTGGCTTAAAGTTCTCCTCAGCGCTGATCGTAAACACATTTATTTGGAGGCAGGCTCTGTCGATCCGAACAGAACTTCACATGATGTGTCATCGGCTGCTCGTTGTATAAGAGGCAGATTGTGGTGAACACCTTCTGTGTTTTTCTGTAAAAAAAATGGGGACAACTCTGATCCCAAAGCAATTAGACAAAGGGAAGGTCCATGGAAATCAATTGGACTTCAGTTTTCAGTCAAGGTATCAGAGAGAAGACGAGCGATCCAAGACCCCCTACATAAAATATCCCCTATACAACCAAAGGAGAAGGTGCTACGTTAGCCTGGTGTGAACAATTTGTGAGGAGGAGCACCATTTTATGCAAGGAACTCCTCAGACCTCTAGACTTCCACGTCTACCACAAAGAGGTCTTGTCTACCGTGTCATGCCAACATGGGGTAGTGGTTAAGAGAAGCGGACTCAAATCTGGATAACCGGGTTTGGTTCCCCACTTCTCCACATGGAGCCTGCTGGGTGATCTTGGGCCCGTCACAGTTTTCTCAGGACTGTCTCAAGCTCACCTACCTCACAAGGGGCCTGTTGTGAGGAGAGGAAGGGAAGGAGATTGTAAGCCACTTTGAGACTCCTTAAGGCAGCAAAAAGCAGAGTATAAAAACAACTTCTTCTTGGTGTAGTGGTTAAGTGCACAGACTCTAATCTGGGAGAACCGGGCTTGATTCCCCACTCCTCCACTTATACCTACTGGATGACCTTGGGCAAGCCATACCCGAAGGAGTCTCAGAGTGGCTTACAAGCTCCAGTTTGGTGTAGTGGTTAAGTGCGTGGACTCTAATCTGGGAGAACCGGGTCTGGTCCCCCACTCCTCCGCTTGCACCTGCTGATGTGACCTTGCGTCAGTCACAAGCTCTGGCACAGCTGTTCTTGAAAAATAGCAGTTTCTGTCAGAGGTTCTCTCAGCACCACCTACCTCACAGGGTGTCTGTTGTGGGGAGGGGAAGGGAAAGGAGTTTGTAAGCCGCTCTGAGACACTTTTGGGTAGTGAAGGGTGGGGTATAAATCCAATCTCTTCTCCTTCTCCTTCTCCATGTCTACCACGAGGAGACCTGTGGCTCAGTGGTAGAGCATCTGCTTGGCATGCAGAAGGTCCCAGGTTCAATCCCCAACATCTCCAATTAAAAAGGATCAGGTGATGTGAAAGACTTGTGCCTGAGATCCTGGAGATCCACTGCAAGTCTGAGTAGACAATACTGACTTTGATGGACCAAAGGTCTGATTCAGTTTAAGATAGATTTATATGTACATGTGTTCACACATTGTCACACAGGAGCTGCGGTGGCTCAAGTGATTAAGACGCTGAACTGCAGGCTGTGGAAGGTCAGTAGTTCAGCAGTTCAAGACCCGGGTGGCTGCATGATGGACTGAGCTCCCGTCTCTAGCTCCAGCTCCTGCCAACCTAGCAGTTCGAAAGCAAGAAATTGCAAGTAGATAAATAGGTACCACTTTGGTGGGAAGGTAACAGCGTTCCGTGCGCCTTGGTGTTTAGTCATGCCGGCCACATGACCACAGAAACGTCTTCGGGCAGCGCTGGCTCTTCGGCTTTGAAACAGAGATGAGCACCACAACCCTAGAGTCGGATTCGACTGCCTTTCGAGCAAGGGAACCTTTACCTAACCTTTACCTCACACATTGTGAAGCAGACAGATTGGGACCAGAGTCCCTACTCTGTCTCATGTGTAATTGCCGTAAGACTTTTCAAGTGTTCCTCCGTTACTATGCAAGTGGTAACCAGTTAGAATCATGACAGTGGTGCATGTGGAGAACATACTTCATCGTATCAAGACCTGGTTTGGTGTAGCAGTTAGGAATGCAGACTCGAATCTGGGAGGACCGGGTTTGGTTCCCCACTCCTCCACATGCAGCTGCTGAGTGACCATTGGCAAGCCCTAGTTGTCTCAGAGCTGTTCTCTCAAGAACAGTCCTCTCAGAGCTCTCTCAGCCCCACCTACCTCACAGGGTGTCTGTTGTGGGGAGGGGAAAGGAAAGGATATTGTAAGCTGCTCTGAGACTCCAAGTGAAGGGTGGGGTATAAATCCAATCTCCTGTTCTTCCTTCACCTCCTGTTTTTCCAACATGCAGTGTGGTCCTATCGGTGTACAGTTGGGAAAGCCCATAAGCATGCTGATGGGTTTTCACAGCAGGCCAAATACCCCCCCCCTTTTTCCTCGTCAGGAAAATGAAGGGAGGCCCATTCTCTCTACATTCCACCGTCATGAACTGAGCGAGGCTCTACATGCTATCATTGAAGAGTTGGGTTGCCAGATAGCTTTAAAAAAGAAATACTGGCCACACCAAGCCCACGTGTGAAGCAGCAGTGGCTGATGCTTCCACACGTGGGCTTGGTGGCACCTCCTCTAAGCGCAAAGCACACTATTTATGCTGAGAGGATAATAATTATTGTATAGCAGCGTGTATGTGGTATAGCCAGGTGATCCTAAGATTGTCTGGCAGCCGGAAATTCTAGTGCTTTTAGCATTATGCACCAATAGGTGGCGAGCTAGACTTGTTTTTAAGGCAAGAGAAGTTTCAGAGGTGGTTTGCCTTTGCCTGCCTTCTAAATACTAGCCAGGATCGACTCCACTTAGATTCCAAGATCTTATGAGACCAGGCTAGCTCGGGCTGGGAGGAGCAACCCCCAAATGCAACCTCATTGGGAGTCCTGTGTACAATCCTGGTCACCACACCTCAGAAAGGATATTATAGCATTGGAAAAAGTACAGAAGAGGGCAACTAGGATGATAAAAGGGTTGGAACACTTTTCCCTATGAAGACAGGTTAAAATGCTTGGGGCTCTTTAGCTTGGAGAAACAACAGCTGAGGGGTGACATGATCGAGGCTTACAAGATTATGCATGGGATAGAGCAGATAGAGAAAGAAGTACTTCTCTCCCTTTCTCACAAGATAAGAACTTGTGGGCACTCCATGAAATTGCTGAGCAGTCGGGTTAGAACAGATAAAAGGAAGTCCTTCTTCACCCAAAGAGTGATCGATACATGGAATTCACTGCCACAGGAGGTGGTGGCAGCTACAAGCATGGACAGCTTCAGGAGGGAATTGGATAAACATATGCAGCAGAGGTCCATCAGTGGCTATTAGCCCACAAGGTATGGATAGGAACTCTCAATCTGGGGCAAGTGATGCTCTGTATTCTTGGTGCTGGGGCTTCTAGCATCCTGGCCCCACTGCTGGACCTCCTGATGGTGCCTGGTATTTTTGGCCACTGTGTGACACAGAGTGTTGGACTGGATGGGCCATTGGCCTGATCCAACATTGGCTTCTCTTATGTTCTTAAACCTCCAAGGAAAAAATACATTTCTCCACAGCGGTATTTTGAGAGAGCTGGAGCTGGAGAAGCAAAAGGCTGGAACTGAGTAATGTACATGTTGCTATGCCTGGGAAAATGCTGTAGCCCTGTGACAAAGCATGTAGTTTGTCCATAGAAGGCCTCGGCTCAGTCCCTTCCACCTCCACTGGAAGGATCTCAGCTAACTGGACATGGTGGCCACCAGTGGGATACACCCCCCCGCAATGCCATTCCAGTTAAAAAAAAAAAAAGTTATACAGGTAGCTCTAGCAATCAATGGAAACTCTATGGTAAAACAAAGTGATGCAGGAAAGCAGACAACAAAATCATAGTTTTCAGAGCTTCCTAGAGGTACCTTATATGACTTCCTGTTTTTGACAGGAAGTGATGTGGCAGTGCACATGACCCTGTGGGCTTTTATTTTTTTTTTTCCTCCCGCTGCCACTCAGAAAGACTCTTCCCTTTGCACCAGGACAGCTTCTGTCAATGAGGGAAGCCAATCCCGAGTGAGACAGACTAGTAGTCTCCCTTGGAAGAGAGCAGCTTTATATATCTGTCGAGTCAGAACAAGGAGTTTGTGTTGCAAGGGGTTACAAAGCGAGTGCAGATAGCAGAGTACAGGCATCACATATCTGGAGAAAGTAATTTTCACATTTGGGGATGTGCAATTTTGTCTGCATTCACAGGGTCACATTGCCATGTGGCAACAATGGTGGGGGGACTAATCTCATGGGGACTACGTGTGTATGAACCCCCCCCCCCGGAGTAATGTAGCTAGTCTTCCTGAAAATTATTCTGAATCTGATTCGAGTCTAGTAGTACCTTAGGGACCACAAAAGATTTCCAAGGTATAAGTTTTTGAAGGCCCAAGCTCCCTCCATCCGATACCTGACATCACTTGACGGAAACAGCAGACCAACATGGTTACCCATCTGAAACTATTCCCACTCCATTCACATTCCAGTATGTTTCCCCCGAGCAAGAACCTCCCCATCTGGGTCACTTTGATTAAGGGAAACTTCTGTGGCAGTCCTAAGGTGGACGTTGGACTCACAAGAGGTTGGTGGAATCAGTCTCAAGCAATGCTCCCTCTAAGCCGTGGAGTCTTGTGAGCAAAAATTCTACTTTGTGAGCTACCGGCATTAGTGGTGAACTAGCAATTTGGCCGCTGCGTAAATGAGTTCTCTCTGGAGCCCTCCCTTCCTGAGCTAAGGCAAAAATTTGTGAGCTGGAGGCTAAAAACGGTGAGCTAGCTCACACTAACTCAGCTTCGAGGGAACACTGATCTCGAGTAGTGACTCGAGTCCTTCTCCCAGGCATGCCACACCGTTGTGCTCTTGTCATTTTGGAGCTGATCAAACTTCGCCGCAAATCAATATGTGCTTCCTGAATTATTTAGATCATTATGCTTTGCAAGTCTACCTTGCTCTTATTAGGCGACTGTACTGAGAAGCTAATGTTCTGTGCGTGCTTGAAAGCATCTCGAAAGGAGTTCCACCTCCGCAGCAAGGTTAATAGGCAAGCTCTCTGGAAGCTTCTTCCGTAACGATGAGGATCTCGGATTTTTTTTGACAGTGGCATGCTCTCGCAAACAGATGTTTAAATACATTTGGAAAGTCAAAATAAGTTACAGGGTATTGTATTAGAAGCTGTATATATATATATATATATATATATATATATATATATATATATCTTTTTACAAGTTACAATGCGTCGAGCCACTTTTCAGTTTCAACTGAATGCTCAGCAGAAGAAAAAAAGCACAAGTCAGGACTGGCGTCAGCAGATGCTGAGGTGGGGGGCAGCTGTCAGGGCCCAGTGATTCTGACAGGCCCCCTGACACTGACCTTCACCTTAGGGATGCCATTCCCCAGTTGGGGGGTGGAGGTTTCCCTTTTTGCTTGCCTGATCACAGACTTGCATTTTATTTGCCATAGTCTGTGTTCCCTTTTATCAACCTCACTAAGACTAGCTTTCCACCGCTTAAAGGAATCCTTCTTACCTTTTACAGCTTCCATTACTTTATTTGTTAACCATGCAGGCTTTTTTCTATACCTATTTGTACCTTTCCTAACCTGCGGTATATATTTTTCTGAGCTTCTAGGATTGTCTTTTTAAATAGTCTCCAAGCTTCCCCAATGGTTTTGACCTTCTCCACTCTTCCTTTCAATTTCTTCCTCACATGTCCCCTCATACCAGAGAAGTTACCCCTTTTAAAGTTAAAAGTGGTTGCGTCAGTCTTTTTGGGCAACTCCCTATCTGTACAAATGTTAAACTCAATGACATTATGGTCACTGTTTCCAAGTGGTGCAATCACTTTTACATCTCTCACCAGGTCTTGGGTGTTACTTAGGACCAAATCCAGGATCGCCTCTCCCCTGGTAGGATCTGTATAAACACTTATAGTTTCCCATGTTTGTTAAGCCCACAGCCTTCCTCTTGCTGCCTCGAGACCTTGCCAGGCAGTTCCTATCATTAGCCACAGTCTCAGTGGACAATTGTAATCCATTTCCTTGTACAAAAGTAATAGCTACCCCTTCATCTCTTTGAGATGAGCCATCCCGAACCAGAGACTTTTCATCTCCTGTCGGCTTTCCCCCATTATTCAGTTTAAAAACTGCTCTGCCACCTTTTGATTTTGAGCGCCAGCAGCCTGGTTCCTTCTCGGGACAAGTGGAGACCGTCCCTTTTGTACAGCTCCCTCTTGTCCCAAAAAGCATCCCAGTGCCTAACAAACTTGAACCCTTCCCCCTACACCACCGTCTCATCCACGCATTGAGACTCCTGATCTGTGCCTGTCTCTCCGGCCCTGCGCGTGGAACAGGTAGCACTTCCGAAGGCTACCTTGGAGGTCCTGGCCTTGAGTTTCCTGCCCAGCAGCCTAAATTTCTCCTCCAGGACCTCACGACTGCATTTCCCCACATCGTTGGTGCCGACGTGCACCACGACCACTGGCTCCTCCCCAGCACTATCTACCAGCCTATCTAAAACACGCGTAATGTCCGCTACCTTCGCACCAGGCAGGCAAGTCACCATACGGTCAGTACGCGGGTTCGCCACCCAGCTGTCTACCTGCCTAAGGATCGAATCACCAACTACCAAGAGCCCCCCTCCCACCTTTCCCAGGGACGGTTCCTTGGTACGAAAGGATACCCGTTCACCAGCTGAAGAAGAGGTCCCTTCTGAGGGCACGTTCCCCTTATCCTCAGCATGGTGCCCCTTTTCCCCCTTGGCCCTCATGTTCCCTGGCAGCAGCCGGGCTGCCAGATCCAGAGTGGGACATATCTAACAAGTCCCCGAGATTCTTCCCCGTGCACCTAACTGACTGTCCCTGCTTCTCCAGGTCAGCCACCTTGGCCTCAAGGGAGCAAACTCGCTCCCTGAGAACCAGGAGCTCCTTGCACCGAGCACACACCCAAGACTTCTGACCAGTGGGCAGATAGTCATACATGTGACACTCCATGCAAAACACTGGATAGCCCCCAACCCCCTGCTGGCATTCTGGCTTCATAATTGTTTTTAAACAAATACTTTTCTATAACCCCCTTTTAAAACCCTTTGTATTTATATGGCTCCTGTTGTAGGAGTCTACTTACCTTACCTTACCAAGGAGCCAAGGTCCTGGCTTTCTGGCTCTTCCTGGGCTTCTTACAGAGCCCCTAGGCCAAGAGCCACAGGCAAAGAGCCTCGCCCTTTTGCTCTCGCCCTTCGGCTCGTGCCAGAGGCTCGTGCCTCTTGCAAACTTCCTGCCTTAAATTGAATTGTCTCCCAGGAGAGGGTGTGGCCAGCAGCTACTCAAAATCACCCAAGGCACTTAATGACGGTCAAACAAAGCCCCTTTCACACTCCAACTCCAGCAGCCAGGAGTCTGCTATTCAATCTCACCCAAGCACTTAATTACAGGCAGTCAGAGTCCTACAGCCATCAGTTCCCAACAATGTTCCTTCAGAAGGATCAAGTTTATTGAGTGCCGTAAAGGCAGGTCATCTATGCATACATTCAGTGTCAGAACTAACTCTAAAGGTGGGAGAGAGGAAGAAGAAGAAGAAGAAGAAGAAGAAGAAGAAGAAGAAGAAGAAGAAGAAGAAGAAGAAGAAGAAGAAGAAGAAGAAGAAGAAGAAGAAGAGAGGAGGAGGAGGAGATTGGATTTATACCCCACCCTTCACTACCCACAGGAGTCTCAGAGCAGCTTACAATCTCCTCTCCCTTCCCCTCCCCACAACAGACACCCTGTGAGGGAGGTGGGGCTGAGAGAACTTCTGACAGAAACTGCTCTTTTTCAAGAACAGCTGTGCCAGAGCTTGTGACTGACCCAAGGTCACATCAGCAGGTACAAGCGGAGGAGTGGGGAATCAAACCCGGTTCTCCCAGATTAGAGTCCATGCACTTAATCACTACACCAAGCTGGCTCTCTGGAAGATATACAGGATTCAAAGTGGGGTCACCTGATGGAGACAGGCCAATCAGAGAATTAGCTCAAGCACACCTAAACTAACGGGCTCATATTCCCAGCAAAGCATCAGGAGATTGGTACCAAGGTCATAGGCCCAAGCTGAGAGATAAAGCACTGTGAGGAGGAATGAAAGTGAAAATTCCAGCACATTAAGAAGCACATTCAACAGCTGCCTACCCCCCTCTGCCTGGAATGGCAGTGTAGCTGACAGAAGGAACCTCCGGGTTTTCGGGCTCCTGCCCACCGCTGGCCAGCTGGCCTGCGAGGGGGAATCTTGCCCCCGAACGTGACGTGCTGCCATCATGTGGAAGTGACATCATCATGTTGGCAATGTTGTGTGGTGATGCTCTTGTCTGGGGGCAAAACTCTATGGTTTGAGGGCGATTTTACCATAGAGATTTGCCCCCTAACCAGAGTGCCGACATGATGACATCACATGACGACAACCCAGCATTCCCTAAGCAAATATTGGGACAAGGAACTGGGTGGAAGAATGCTAAAGTAGCAAGGGCTAATATACTAAAGAACAAGGAATTGCATACAAATATTATATATTATCAAAAGCTAGAGGTAAGTCCAACTAGGGGACAAGAAAGTTCCACGGGTAAATATAAATTCAACAGATAAATGCAGCAGATTCAGCAGGTAAGTAACATACAACTAGTAAATCCAGCTTGTAAGTTCAACATTCAGCAAGCAGATTCAACAAATTCAGCATACAGCAGGCAAGTACAAATAGAACAAAAGGTTCTACCAAAACAATGCAACAGGTCAATTCAGCATTCAACAAGTAGTTTAAGCAAATTCAAACGAAGGCTCCGGATATTCAAAAATTCGTTTCGATGGTCTTCTTCAGGAATGACTGTTAACAATATTTCCATAAGCATGATATTCATAAAGATCCAAGGTATGAATGTCATCAAAAAGAATTACCAAAAATTTAGAACAATATTATTCTACAGTCGGGCAACCAGTCGCCTTAAGACTTAGGGAAGTGTCTCCAGTTCTGCTGGCCCCACTGCTGGACCTCCTGATGGCACCTGGTATATTTTGGCCGCTGTGTGACAGAGTGTTGGACTAGATGGGCCATTGGCCTGATTCAACATTGGCTTCTCTTATGTCCTTATGTTCAGTTCATTTAACTGCTGGTATTGCCTCTAAAAAGTTTTTAAAAAAGCTATTATCCTAATTTATGGGTGACAGGGAACAGCCGTCAACTCCTTGCCCTGAAATTTGCCTTCGCTGTGTGATCTCTCGGCGTTATTTTAAGCATCCCCTAAGCTGTAGACTGGAAGGTCGGTAGTTCGACAGTTTGAGACCTGAGTGCCACGTGACAGAGTGAGTTCCCGTCTCTGGTCCCAGCTCCTGACAACCTAGCAGTTTGAAAGCAAGAAACTGCAAGTAGATAAACAGGTACCGCTTCCGTGCACCTCAGCATTCAGTCATGCTGGACACATGACCACGGAAGCGTATTCAGACAGTGCTGGCTCTTTGGCTTGGAAACAGAGATGAGCACCGCCCCCTAGAGCCAGATACGACTGGCTTTTGAGCAAGGGAAACCTTTACCTTTAAGCTAGATCAACTGCCAGGGCCCAGGTATCCTGACTGCTGACACACAGTAAGCAAACGGAGGTGGTTATTCGATGTCAGGGTTGGCCAACGTACAGCTCCGAGGTTCGGGCATAGGTTAGGCAGCACTCACAGGTTCATGTCCGAAGAGGGAGCCGAGAGCAAGGTTTCTACGATCCGGGCTAAGGCCAGAGATGAAGCAGTCTGTCTAGAAGGCAGGCGACAAGGTCAGTAGCTAACAGACGAGCCGCTTCCACACATCTGCTCCCGTCTCTGTTGATTTTAAGCCCCGTGCTGCTAACCACCAGTGTCGTATCGGGTTGCCAGTTCCCAGTTGGGGGCAGGGGACTCCCTAGTTTGGAGCGTCTCTCCCCCGGTTCAGGGATATCAGATACTGGAGAAAATTACCCCCACCCCAAACAGGCAAGATATGAGAGGCACATCAGTGACGTGGGAGGGGCAGTCTGGTTTTTGGCAAAACTCTATGATTCGAAGCTAATTCTACTATAGAGTTTTGCCCACAAACCAGAGGATTCCACTCCCCACAGCATCCCCAACGTGCCTACATCACCTGGAATTGACGTAGGCATGTTGTATTTATTTCCTTCTTCTTCCTTCCTTCCTTCCGGTGAGTTCTTCCTTCCTTCCTTCCTTCCTTCCTTCCTTCCTTCCTTCCTTCCTTCCTTCCTTCCTTCCTTCCTTCCTTCCTTCCTTCCTTCCTCCCTCCCTCCCTCCCTCCCTCCCTCCCTCCCTCCCTCCCCCCCTTCCTTCCTTCCTTCCTTCCTTCCTTCCTTCCTTCCTTCCTTCCTTCCTTCCTTCCTTCCTTCCTTCCTTTCTTCCCCTATCCCCTGCCTGCTTGGCCGAGGTACCTGGCAGCCCTAATGTCACATCACACACCTGCCGACTGCCTCAGTTCTGCTCCTGCAAACACTCATCCTCGCTGTTGAAGCTGGGACAGTGCTGTGCTGCTGGATGGGCACTGTGCCTTCTGGCCTGAAGGTCCCTCCTAGTCTTCTCCCAATGATGTTCCTGAGGCTCTGATGGTGAGGGGGGTGAACTGACTGGCAACTGGCTTTCTGTTGCTGGCCCGAGGGAGGAGGAGGAGGAGAAAGAAGAAGAAGAGGAGGAAGAGGAGATTGGATTTATACCTCACCCTTTACTACCCGAAGGAGTCTCAGAGAGGCTTACGATGTCCTTTCCCTTCCCCTCCGCACAACAGACACCCTGTGAGGCCAGTAGGGCTGAGAGAGCTCTCTTAAGAACTGCTTGTGAGAGAACAGCTCTGAGATGAACTTGCGACTGACCCAAGGTCACTCCAGCAGCTGCACGTGGAGGAGTGGGGAATCAAACCTGGTTCTCCCGGATTAGAGCTCCTAACCATTACACCACTTCACCACTTCACCAAACTGGCTGAGGGGCCAGTGTACCAGTTTCCTAGCTGAGAATCTATAGCTGGCCCCTCAGAAACTGCCTCCTCCTGCAGTACATCTGCCATTGGCTGTGGGCTTGGTTCAGGTATGCTGACCCCTTCTTCCTCACAGGAGTTCTCTACATCCTTTTGCTCTGCTGAGCTTGGCTGGCCCACAACACCAGGGTTTCTGGCAGGGTCCACTGCTGTCCACCCCCCATTCATAAGTTTTTTCATAAGTCTTCTGTCTTTTGCTGATCGTAACATCTGTTGTATTTTTCTGGTGGGTCCGAATACTGTTTGTAGGTTGTGTTTTTTCATAAGTTTTCCCATCCAATCAGTGATTCCTTTGGTATATACCCTACAAACAGTATTCAGACCCACCAGAAAAATACAACAGATGCTATGATCAGCAAAAGACAGAAGAGACCCCCTCACTTCTGCAGGAGTCTACTGCATACCCTACAGTTGCAGACAGGTTTACATCAGGGCCATACAACGTAGCATCCAGACAAGAATAAAAGAACATCAAAGACACTGCAAACTTGGCCATCCTGAAAAATCAGCAGTGGCTGAACATAGCCTAACTCAAACAGGACACAGTATCTTATTCCAAGACACTGAAATGCTGGACAACACATCCAATTACCATGTCAGATTACACAGGGAAGCCACTGAAATTCATAAACTTAAACACAATTTCAACAGGAAAGAAGAGAGTTTAAAAATAATTAGGGCATGGTTTCCAGTCCTGAAAAACACAAAATGCTCTACATCTTATAGCAGCACTACAGATAAGATTAGAATTTCAATAGCCAATCCATATGCAAAAGAACCTGCTCAGGAACGCATCTCCATTAGCATATCACAGCCTGGGGAACTCTGAAAAGATAATGACTCAGCCCTACCCCACCTTCCTGAGTAGATATAAATTACCTGCCTACCATTTTTTCTTCTCACCTTGGCACAGAGAGTACTCCATCTTTCTGTGTTATACCTCTGAGGATTCCAGTCACAGCTGTTGGCGAAACATCAGGTACTACAATGCCAAGACCATGGCCATACAGCCCGGAAAATCTACAACAACTAATGAACTTCAGCCGTGAAAGCCTTCAACAACATTCTGGCCCCACCCAGAAGAAGCTAACAGCTATACTGCCGGGGGCGCCTTTGCCTCCTTTGAAGGAGGAGACAGGCGAGGATGCTGAGACACATCATCCAGGACTCTGGGAGGGCAGAGTTGGCGTGCTAACGGCTAGCTCCTCTCCCTCCCCTTTTCAGTTGCACCTTTCTTTTGGCCCACCCTGATCTCTGTACAGGCTTGCTGGTCGCCCGTTTGCAGGGGGCCGGGTAGGAATTGGCTGGAGCCGGTGGTATTTTTCACCTACTTTGTACAGTTAGTCAGTGGATTATGGAATTGGCACTGGGTGGTGCCTTGTTTAGGCTGGTCACTTTAGTAGGAGGAATGGGGGCTGGTGACTGTCATGCAGCTAAGGGAGCACCAGTTAATGGTTCCATTGGGGCTCAATCAGCCTTTGGGTTCAGCGACCTGGAATTAGGAAGGCAGACAGCCTTGGGTTTGCATGGATTGAGTCCCCATTTAAGCTATACGGTTTGGTGAGGGTAGATCCTTTGCTTTGCCCTTTGTGTGCCAGACAGAGGTGAAGCCTAATGGCTGGGGCTCGATCCGGGGCATCCGGTGGCTCTACGGTATACGGCCAGGGAGTGAACAAAGTTGATCACTGACCTGGACTGTGCTACGAGACACGTTGCCCTTGCCGTTGAGTTTGATTAATAAGTTAAATAAAGTGGCCCGTTAGTTCATCCAATTTGTTGTGTCTGTCTCTTGGTTTGGTGTAGTGGTTAAGTGCGCGGACTCTTATCTGGGAGAACCGGGTTTGATTCCCCACTCCTCCGCTTGCACCTGCTGATGTGACCTTGAGTCATTCACAAGCTCTGGCATGGCTGTTCTCTCAAGGACAGTTTCTGTCAGAAGTTCTCTCAGCCCCACCTCCCTCACCGGGTGTCTGTTGTGGGGAGGGGAAGGGAGAGGAGTTTGTAAGCTGCTCTGAGACGCCTTTGGGCAGTGAGGGGTGGGGTATAAATCCAGTCTCCTCCTCCTCCCTCCTCCTCCTCCTCCTCTTCCTCCTCCTCCTCCTCCTCCTCCTCTTCTTCTTCTTCTTCTTCTTCTTCTTCTTCTTCTTCTTCTTCTTCTTCTTCTTCTTCTTCTTCTTCTTCTTCTTCTTCTTCTTCTTCCTGAATAAGGGGACAAATTGTCTGTCTAAATTCTTGATTCCACGAACAGGAACTATTTAAAACCTGTTTTCCTAATCTTTTGGGGGTTTTTTTCCCTTCTGATTTTGGGGTTGTTTTGTAAGCTATCCCCCAAACTGTTTGTGTCTTATTGACGGATATATCATATTGGCAAATGGGTACAAAATCGGTGCAGGGAAGCAGAAAACAAATCACAGATAATGAATCACCATGTGGATCTTGTACAAGGGACAAGGAAAATAGCAGTGGTGTATCTAATGCAAACCGTCGAGTCTACAGAATTCAGCTCATCCCTGCTTCCGTTCTGATTCTGAAACGGAGAGCGGGATAGCCTCGTTATTCTTTACCATATGTTCAACCCAGCACAAGAGTCAAGTCTATGCCCTTTTCTAAATTCTCCCCTCCCTCGAGGAAGGACCTTATTTAGAACTTTTCTTCCTGCCATCCAAATGCTTTCATTGAGTGCTCCGGTTCCAAAATAACCCCGTTGTGATTGCTTGGAAATTGGTTTGATGTCTTTTGCCCATAACTCCCTTGGGTCCCTCAAGACATTTTAATACGAGCCATGACATTATGACGGATGAACGCTGGCATTTTATTGTAGCAGTGCTTCTCCCATGTGGAAAATAACAGCTTGTTCACAGCCCAACATCTTGCCAGATTCAGGATCTATAGTATAGCCGGAGCCGGAGCCTCCATCTCTTTGCTCCGCTTTTATTTACAGAAATCTTCCTCAGACCGGTTCCATTTCATACGTCAAGCTGCCTCGTCTCCGGCTTCTGTCTTCCTAATCCACACCAATTGCGCAGAGCCAGTTCAAAGCGAACACCTCCAAATCTCTCGGCAAACACACGCACACACACAAGGACATCATTTACAGATAATTATGTGAACAGAAAGGAGTTCAGCGTCTGAAACGCCTTGCCAATTGTGACACTAATACAATCTGTCATTTCTGACAACTTCAAGATCTTACTGTTCGGTAATGTATATTGGGCCGTAGAGACGACAGGAAACAGCAAAATGGCTGACTGAGCGCTCTCTGAGGTGGCGACTGGAGGTGTTAATAGCAGCTGCAGGAGCGAAAGGAACAACAAGAGCCTCACCTAAACACTTGTTGCCTAGTGCTTATTTCTTCCGTCGTAATACGTTGCAGCAACAGGCACAAGACTGCCCCTCTAGGCCTCACCACAGCGGGACCAAAATTGGAGGATAAGTCAGTGAAGATTTAAATCATGCCTATGCCATAATAGCACTTCCAGTGAGACCCTAGAAGCGACATCACTAAGATCTGCCTTAAACTCTATGGTAAGACCTTTTTTTTTGGCGAATTCTACAGTGTTGCTCTGAAGCTGTGATGTCACTTCCAGGTCCACTCAGGAAGTGATGTAGTAGTGTTGGTGTAATGCTGATTGTCCAGGTTCTGCTCCCACGTCTGCTGGGGGTTCCCATCACTACATCACTTTCAGGTAGAATCATAGAATGTTAGAGTTGGAAGGGGCCTTTGCAGGTCATCTAGTCCAACCCCCTGCACTCTGCAAGAGCATGGCCAAAAGATAGCCCTACAACATACCCAAAAGATGGTCCTCCAGCCACCACTTGAAAATGTCCAGTGAAAGAGCATTCACCACCTCCCGAGGCAGACTGTTCCACTGCTCAACCACTCTTACAGTTAGGAAGTTTCTCCTGATATCTAGCCGGTAACGACTCCCTTGTCATTTCCACCCATTAGATCTAATCTTACAACCCAGGTATGACAGTGTTTCTGTCAATTCCTAGAGTCACCCGTTGCCACTAATGGGTTGTATTCAGAAGTGACATACTGGCACAGGAGATACCAGCATGTCTTACATTTTTCACCTACTGCCTCTTGGTATGGTGGTGGTCAATGGCAGGTATTGGCAGGAGGCCATTGTGGGATGCCTACAGGTAGGTGATCTCTTGGGATGCCAAGGAAGCCATCTTGAGGTCTTCAAGGAAGGTTAACCTCCCTCAGAGGGTTGCTCGTAGGGTAAAGTATAAGGAGAGGACCATGCCCACCACCCTCAGGTCCTTGAGGGACAGGTGGGCTAAAAATCAAATGGATTAGGGTAATATAGAAATCACAACTAGGCGTAGAGTCCTAATGGGAAGATTATCTAGGTAAATAAACACATTTTAACCTGTTGCAAAATAAAACACAGACAAAGATGACCTCAATTGACAGGCAGGCTCATATGGGAGCAGGTGGTCTCTATGTGTTTTGTGCGAGTGTGAGAGGGCAAGCACTCAGTTCTTCAAGCGTTCTGTTCTATTCACTTTTTTTTTGGGTAACCACTTCCTTCCATTTCCTTTTGACAATGTGAGAAAGTCTCACAGCTGAACGCAACATTAATTACATTTCAAAGCAAACCTTTTATTCATTCGGAGACAATCTGTGAAACAGAAATCTGTGACTGAGACTCCTGCCAAACCAATTATGGCAAAATAACTCAAATATGTCTTGACAGATTGCAATTTCCCCTCCCTCCTCCCCGCTAATGCTAGGTATTCTTTGGATCATACGAGCAACATTCACTTCAGATTAGACATTGGTTTCAATATGCTCTCTTTTTGGCTCTTGCACAAGACCAAAAGCTGTGTTCGCACATACCTTTTTGTGTTTTGCTTCTGTCCTCGATTGAACCCTCAAGTTAGTTTCTTTGTCAACCAATTAAGTTCTATAGCACCCAAGGGTGGTTTCCCCTATATACTGGGATTTTATCTGGGGATATTTCCACCAAATCTTCTTTTACAGGAATAGAAAAGCCTTTGAGGTGGCCTGGAGAAGTAGAGATGTGTATGAAGATTTGGCACAAATGTATCTCTGATTCTTTGTGTAGGGAATGTGCATCCTGAAATTGCTGAAACAAAAATAAAATGGATATTGCTGTTTTAGATCATTTCCTGTGGTTTCTAGAACAGTAAACACAAATCTTGGATTCTTGAGTATTATAAAACACACAGACACACAAAAATACAAACTATATAAATAAAAGACCAGTCAGAGAATTTGGAAAAAGTGGAGAAATTACTATGCTTATTATAAGATGAAAAACGAGTGACTTATATTAAAGTTACTATAATTAATTTTATTCTTATTTTCTCATCAGTGTAAAGATAGCTTAGACACTAATATAATGGCACTAATATAATTAAGGTTATTATAAGGAAATAATGCTATATTCAAGTCCATAAAAATAGTTTTTGACTTATATAGGAACCTAATTTATAGTTACTCTTTTTAGTTTTAGAAATGCATTTAAAATGTATTTTCATTATAGTTTGATTACGACAACCCTAGTGGCATTAAGGTGTAACATAATAATTAATATCTAACAGAATATTAATAGTAACTAATGATAATAAATGCTAGGCTTTAATAATAAATGTATACCATATGTAAAAACCTTCTGAGTACTATGTATTTTAAATATTTATGTTAAATGCTCTAAATTTACTCATATGTTGATTTTCCATGTTATGAATAAGTTATATATTGCAATAATATCTGTATCTCCTTCCCCCTTTTTTCTGTAACCCTATTTTAATTTAAAATAACAATAATAATTTTGAAAGGGATCAAAAATACATGTTGATATTTGTGTTTGGGTGCTTCCCATCATTGGCATAATCAGGCATCTTGTATTTCTTTGATTCTCCTGATTTCCTTGACAGCAGCAATTCTCCCTTCCAATTGGATCCTGGCAAGGAATCAGCTTCCAGACACTCACCATAGGAGGAAAGCCCTAAGGAAAGAATTTTTAAGGCCTGAAGCTGCTGTTCTGAGGTGGATGAGAGACCTCATCCACTAGGAACTCCTTAAATAACAGTAGTAATTAATGTACACCTATGGTGGATGGATGATTGAATCAACACACATAATCACACACATGATAGCCGGTGATCCCCCTCAGGGCTGCTGCCATTTCCCCCCTCTAGGCAACAGTGGAGGTGGAAATTACAAGGGAGTCATTACCGGCTAGATATCAGGAGAAACTTCCTAACTGTAAGAGTGGTTGAGCAGTGGAACAGACTGCCTTGGGAGGTAGTGGATGCTCCTTCGCTGGATGTTTTCAAGCGGAGGCTGGACAACCATCTTTCAGGTATGTTGTAAGGCTATCTTTTGACTATGCTCCTGCAGAGTGCAGGGGGTTGAACTAGATGACCTGCAAGATCCCTTCTAACATTCTATGATTCTATTATTCTGGCAGTTCTCTATCCACATACTGCTGAAGTCTAGCTTGTAGGAACTTGAGCATGACCTTGTAAGCATGTGAAATGAGTGCAACTGTGCAGTAGCTTGAACATTTCTTGGCATTGCCTTCTTTGGGATTAGAATGTAAGCTGACCTTTTCCAATCCTGTGGCCACTGTTGTGTTGTCCAGATTTGCTGGCATATGGAATGCAGCACTTTAACAGCACCATCTTTTAGGACTTTGAATAGGCTTTGAATAGCTCAGCTGGGATCCTTTCCATACACTCCTGAAACTCCTGAACCTGCACCTGTCATTTCACCAGAAAGCACTTTCTTGGGGTCACCTTCTTTGGGGAGCCATAACTTGGACTCTATAAATCCAGTCCTCACTAGTCTTGGGTAACAGGTGGAAGAGTGTCAGTCAGAATTTTCTGGTGAGTTTGGTGTCTCTAGCTTGCACAGGGTCCATTCTATATACTCCTGAACTTCTTGAACCTGTACTTGTCATTTCCCCAGAAAGCATTTTCCTTTGGGGGGCTGTACCTTGGATTTTTAAATCCAATCCTCACCAAACTTGGCAGGCAGGTAGAGGAGAGTCATCTGGAGATTCCCTGGGAGACTGGTTTCTCTAGCATGCCAGGGGGCATTCTGCCACATCTCAGACCTCATGAACCGAACAAGTTTGTTTGGCGGCTAAAAGTTCGTGATGATCCACGGTTCATGAACTGGGCACACCACAAACCACAAACTGGACTGCATTTTCCCAGTTCATGTTCATCCTTAATCCCTAGCGGTCAAAAAAGCCCCAGAAAGATTTTCCTTTGGTTGTGGTTGTCACAAAAGGCTGTTATCTCTTCAGAGGACTTTAAAGCAGATCCCGCTATTTTTTATATAATTTCCTGGGGTTAAAAAAAAAAATGCCCTGGTTGAAAAAATGCACAAATTATCTGGGAAAGTATTTTCTGCCCAGGTGATTTTTTTTTTTTTTGTAAAATGAAAAGGAAATTGTAAGTGGTCAGTGGTCGTACTTTAGGGACATTGTTTGTAACTCTACGGGTAACAACGTCCAGAGAGGGAAAGGTTTTTGAGATACTTTTCTCCAAATGCTAACCAAAAAAGTATAACTGGAGTAGCTTATACATCCCAATATTATTTCCAGGGTTAAAAGTAGTTGATTCTGCAAATAAGAGAAGGTGTGCTCCAGCCAAAGCAGTCTTTGTTTTCTGTTGCCCCAGAAGGTTGGACCAGAACCAACAGGTTGAAAATAAATTGGTAGCGTTTTCGGCTAAACTTTAAGAAGAACTTCCTGACAGAGCGGTTCCTCGGTGGAACAGGTTTCCTCGGGAGGTGGTGGTGGGCTCTCCTTCTTTGAAAGTTTTCAAACAGAGGCTAGATGGCCATCTGACAGCAATGTGGATTCTGTGAACTTGGGGCAGATCATGAGAGGGAGGGCAGGAAGGGTTGCCTCCGTGCTTAGTTCTTGTGGTCCTTTCTTACATGCCCAGGGAAATGCTAATTGCCACTTTGAAGTCAGGAAACAATTTTCTCCAGGTCAATTTGGCTGGAGATCCTGGAGATTTTTTGCCATCTTCTGGGCATGGAGCAGGGGTCATTTGGGGTGTGGGGGGAGGTATTTGTGAATTTCCTGCATTGTGCAGGGGGTTCGACTATATGAGCCCTGGAGGTCCCTTTCAACTCTATGCTTCTATGATTTTATGATCTTTGAAAGGGAATTAGACAGATTCGTGGAGGATTGGTCTATCAGTGATTACTAGCCCTGGTGACTAAAGGGAATCTCCACATTCAGAGGCAGGTAACCTCTGAATTCCAGTGTCCTGTTGTTGGCCCTACAGAGGAACTGGTTGGCCACTGGGTGAGACAGGATGCTGGACTAGATGGACCACTGGTCTGATCCAGCAGGGCTCTTCTTATGTTCTTATCATGAGGGGAAGGCCTCGGCCTCTATGCCATGTTGTTGGCCCTCCAGAGGAGCTGGGTGGCCACTGTGTGAGATAGGATGCTGGACTAGATGGATCACTGGGTCTGATCCAGCAGGGCTCTTCTTATGTTCTTATGTTAACTTATAAGTCCCATGGATTTTAAAAATGAAAGCCCTGAAGCACACATTTAACTCACTCATAGAAACCAATAGAAATTAAAAGCTGTGCCCAGAATTCTTTGATTGGCATATCAGCTAGCAGATGGCTAACTACGGCCCTAGCTGTTCATACTAGGAACGTTTTGTCATTTAACTTGTCAGCATCTCGGAATTTTGTTTGAGGACTTAATTTTGCCCTTAATATAGTTTCTCTCCCCCTCACCTGCCTGCTTTGCAAATAGATCAGAGTAATAATCCACAGTTGAGGCTATTACATGTGTGTGAAACGTGCTCTCAAGCTGCAGAGGACTTGTGGCAACCCCAGCAAGAGGCTTTCAAGGCAAGAGAGAAGCAGAGGTAGAACCGATTTCCCACAAGCTGCTGCTCCACGGTCACTCTTCCCTTTGCCCCGATCGTATGTGTCGATTTCACACAATGTGCTGCGCGGCCACACTTTGTCCCGCAGTTTTGCCCAATTTCCCCCGCCTCTACTCAGTCCTCAAAAAACAGGATTGAGTAGATGCAGGGGAAATTGGGAAAAGCTGCGGGGCAAAATGTGGCCCCGCAGCACATAGTGTGAAATTGACACGTATGATCAGGACAAAGGGAAGAGCCAGTGCAGAGCAGCAGCTTGTGGGAAATCGATCCAGTTTGACATTGCCCTCTTCAGTACAGCCTTCCTTGGTGGTCTCTCATCCAAGTTGTACGTTGACCCCAGCAAGAGGCTTTTCAAGGAAAGTGAGAAGCAGACGTGGTTTGCCATTGCCTTCCTCTGCAGAGTCTTCCTTGGTGGTCTCTGGGAATTGCCAGAAACTCTACGATAAAACCATAGAGTTTCCAGGGATTCCTAGAGTGGACTGACATAACTTTCATGTTTTCCTTGGAAGTGATAGGCACCATGCCAGTAGAGGGGTTTTTTAACATTATTTTTCTCCCACCACTTGCAAAAGCAGGCGCAGGGGATAAGGCACCCCCCCCCCCATGCCCAGTGGCAAATTGGGAACCGTGGGATATACTCAGAACATTAAAAAGTCATTTTCATTGTTTAACTTAAAGTAGAAATGAAAGTAAACCTTTCTCTCTTTCTCTCTCCCTCTCTCAACTACATGCAGGAACATTTGACCCTTTAAGAGCTTCAGAGGCAAACGGATAGAGAAGTACATGCTACGAATCTCTGCCAATCCCCGAACCTCATGAGCACACTGTTGCCGAATCCTCACTTCTGGAGGCCAGCATCTGCTCCTTCTGCTTGCCAAGCCGAACCTCCGAATGATGACTGGGCTACTGGCTCCGATGAGAAAACATATTGAGAGGGAGTGGAGAAGCCAAAGTGCACTCCAGCAAAGAGGGGAGGCCGGGCCAAGAAAGCATCCCTCTGATCTATAGAAGCCAATTACCTTTGTAATTGCATTTTTTTTTTCGCCGATAAAAGACAACATTGTGTCCCGGACCGTTGTAGGCTTTGCTCCTTCCTGTGGCAGGTTACGGATGTATTTGATGCAGAGGCACAAAAGCAGCCCTTTTATTGCAAGAGGAAACGGGGACATCAGAATGAAAGGGACGGGCAGTCGGAGAAATCCACAAATGTTAGCCTTGGCCTCCCGCCCGTCTAATTCCCAGGGAAGACACACGCTTCCCAGGCCTCGGCAGTGGAGGCTTCGAAGAGCTTCTGTCTTGGGGAGCCGAAAAACAAGGTGGCAGCATGGCTTGCCAGAGAGGGAGCACTGCATTTCAAGCTGGCTTTCCTAACGACATGTTCAGCGCGCCCAGATGGTCCCATCTTTATTAATGAATTTCAAACGGTGACGCGAGGAATACAAATGGTTCCCAGCTACCCAGCAGAGGGGTCATTGGGTTCCCCTTAGTACATCCAATTGAAACAGCAAATGGGAGCCCCGGGCAGGACTAAACCCTGGAAAGGCTCCCGAGGAGATACTGATCATATGTAAAGTAAGGATGGGGAGGGAAGGCAGCAGGGTACATCCCATTATCATCAGATCTCAGAAGCTAAACATGGTCTGTACTTGGATGAGAGACCACCAAGGAAGACTCTGCAGAGGAAGCCAATGGCAGGCCACCTCTGCTTCTCAAGTGCCATGAAAGCCCCTTGGGATCACCATAAGGCTTGGATGAGAGACCACCATGGGAGGGGGTTTGAAAGACCTGAATCAGATTGCAGTGACAAGAGAGGAAGTCCTCCGACTGATGGACAATTTAAAAACTAACAAATCACCAGGCCCGTATGGCATTCATCCGAGAGTTCTGAAAGAACTCAAATGTGAACTTATGGACCTCCTGACAAAAATATGTAATCTTTCTTTCAAATCTGCCTCCATTCCTGAGGACTGGAAGGTAGCTAATGTCACTCCCATCTTTAAAAGGGCTCCAGGGGAGATCTGGGAAATTACAGGCCAGTCAGTCTGACATCGATACCGGTAGTTGGTGGAAACTGTTATAAAGGAAAGAATTAGTAGGCATATTGATGAACAAAAATTACTGAGGCAGACTCAGCGTGGGTTCTGTAAGGGAAGATCTTGTCTCACTAACCTGTTAGTGTTTTTTGAGGGAGTGAACAAACATGTGGACAAGGGGGACCCAATAGATATTATTTACCTTGACTTCCGGAAAGCTTTTGATACAGTTCCTCATCAAAGGCTCCTAAGTAAGCTCAATAGTCATGGGATAAAAGTACAAGTCCTCTTGTGGATCAAAAACTGGCTTATAAATAGGAAACAGAGAGTGAGTATAAATGGGAAACTTTCTCAGTGGAGGGTGGTAAGCAGTAGGGTACCACAGGGATCAGTACTCGGTCCGACTGCTTTTTAACTTGTTTATTAATGATTTGGAATTGGGAGTAAGCAGTGAAGTGGCTAAATTTGCAGATTACATGAAGTTGTTCAGGGTGGTGAAAACCAGGGAGGATTGTGAGGCACTCCAAAGGGATCTGTTGAGGATGGGTGAGTGGGCGTCAACGTGGCGAATGGGGTTCAATGTGGCCAAGTGCAAAGTGATGCACAATGGAGCCAAAAATCCTAAATATAAATACACATTGATGGGGTCTGAACTGGCAGAGACGGACCAAGAGAGAGATCTTGGAGTTGTAGTGGATAACTCAATGAAACTCCGTTCCTATGCATTCCTGTCCCAAAATAGCCCTGATTTCCTCCAGTTCCCCTCCTTACTACAGCTCAATCCCACATGGCTTTCCATGACCTCCCCCTTCCATTTTTATCTGCAGAAAACTGAATGGATCCAACCAGTTCTCTAGTAGATCCAGCATTATGGAACCTCTCTGCGGGGCCTGGATCTCATCTGGAAGAGCATTCCACCAGGCCGAGGCTAAATGCATGCTTTCTGGCATGCTTTCTGCCAGGAGATTATTATCCATAGAACACGGTGCTCTTTGGGGGAGATGGCCAGAGTGACTGGCCATATTATAATATGTTATACCAGGGCTTTTTTTGTAGAAAAAGCCCAGCAGAGAATCATTAGCATAACAGGCCAACAGCAGAAACTCATTAGCATATTAGGCCACACCCCGTGTTACCAGTCATCCAGCCACGCCCACCTTTTGCTTCTTATTCAGTTTACCTTGTTTGTTGTCAAAACCCAGGGCTTTTTTTTTGTAGCAGGAACTCCTTTGCATGTCAGGCCACACACCCCTAATGTAGCCAATCCTAATGAATTTCTGGTGCTGGGTGTGGCCTGTAATGCTAATGAGTTCCTGCTGGGCGTGGCCAACTCGGAAGCGAGCTGGAACTCCATTCCTGTGCATTCCTGCCCCAAAATAGCCCTGTGTTATACTATAATATAATATATGTCATGCATATCATGTACATATGTAGAAGAAGGAGAGATAGGATTTATTACCCCCGCCCTTCATTATCCGAAGGAGTCTCAGAGCGGCTTACAAACTCCTTTCCTTTCCCTTCCCCACAACAGACGCCCTGTGAGGTAGGTGGGGCTGAGAGAGCTCTGACAGAAACTGCCCTTGAGAAAACAGCTCTGAAAGAACTTGTGACTGACCCAAGGTCACTCCAGCAGCTGCATGTGGAGGAGTGCGGAACCAAACCCGGTTCTCCCAAATTAGAATCTGCACTCCTAACCACTATACCAAACTCCTTCAAGTCCCATTACCAAGAGCCTGATTATGCTGACCTCCAGTACCAGTCCTGTCCCATAACACGGCTCCCGATTCCAACAGCCCCTTTCTATCCTGCCAGTGGGAAACTATGCAGATCCTTTATCCTGTCAATCCACTACTTTTTTTCCTAGTACTATCGACCTAAATCTCAGCAACTCTCCAGGGGTCTTTTCTCAGCCTTTTAACAGAGATTCTTGAGCAGGATATTGCCGGGGATTGAACCTGGGCCCATCTGCATGCAAAGCAAGTCTGCCATCGTCGAGCTAGACAGCCCCTTCTCCAGACTTCAATGGCTTTCTCCCATACAAGCCAAAAAAACAGTAGCAAAGGGATTGTCTGCTCTTTCATCGGCGACATAATGCAGCAGCAGCACTTTGCCCGATTTCTCCCCTTAGGCATGTCGGCCACTGGAGTGCGAGAGCCGAGCTAGAGGCAGATATGGAGGAGAGAAGCAGGGGCATAGCCGGAAAATTTCGGTTGGTGGGGTGTGGGGAGATCTGGGGTGGGGCACCCTGGCTGCACCTGATGCTCCTTTTGCAGAAGCAGCAGCACTGGTTACACCGCAACCTGCAGTCCTCCTGTAGTCCTCGAATGCCTTTGGTTGGAGAGACGCAATTCTGGGCTGCTTTTCTGTGTAAGCCAGGGAGGGGGAAGTCTCTGACTCTCTCTATTTTGCAGGGGTTTATTTTATTTTATCTTATTGCATTGTTAAAAACCTATTTTTTTTTTATGTGGAACTATTGTTGTTGTTGTTATCATTCCAGTAAAATTTGCAGGCCTATATAGTACAAATGCTCCTGCCAACCTAGCAGTTCGAAAGCAAGAAATTGCAAGTAGATAAATAGGTACCACTCCAGTGGGAAGGTAACAGCATTCCGTGCGCCTTGGTGTTTAGTCATGCCGGCCACATGACCACGGAAACGTCTTCGGACAGCTCTGGCTCTTTGGCTTTGAAACGGAGATGAGCACCGCAACCCTAGAGTTGGATTCAACTGGCTTTCGAGCAAGGGAACCTTTACCTTTATGATACAAATGAATTTTCCAAAGGGATCTGTCGAGGATGGGCGAGTGGGCGTCAATGTGGCAAATGGGGTTCAACGTGGCCAAGTGCAAAGTAATGCACATCGGAGCCCAAAATCCTAAATATAAATACACGTTGATGGGGTCCGAACTGGCAGAGACTGACCAAGACAGAGATCTTGGAGTCGTAATAGATAACTCCATGAAAATGTCTAGACAGTGTGTGACTGCAATAAAGAAGGCCAACGCTATGCTGGGGGTTATTAGGAAGCGATTTGAAAACAAATCAGCCAGTATCATCATGCCCCTGTATAAATCATTGGTGCGACCTCATTTGGAATACTGTGCACAGTTCTGGTCGCCACACCTCAAAAGGATATTATAGCATTGGAAAAAGTGCAGAGAGGGGGAACTAGAATGATCAAAGGGTTGGAACACTTTCCCTATGAAGGAAGGTTAGAAGGCTTGGGGCTCTCTAGCTTGGAGAAGCGACGATTGAGGGGTGACATGATTGAGGTTTATAAGATTATGCATGGGATTGAGCAGGTTGAGAAAGAAGTACTTTTCTCCCTTTCTCAGAAGACAAGAACTCATGGGCACTCCATGAAATTGCTGAGCAGTCGGGTTAGAACAGATAAAAGGAAGTACTTCTTCATTCAAAGAGGGATTAACAGATGGAATTCACTGCCACAGGAGGTGGTGGCAGCTACAAGCATGGAGAGTTCCAAGAGGGAATTAGATAAACATATGGAGCAGAAGTCCATCAGTGGCTATTAGCCACAGGGTATAGATGGGAACTCTCAGTCTGGGGCAGGTGATGCACTCTATTCTTGGTGCTGGAGGGGGCAGCAGTGGGAGGGCTTCTGGTGTCCTGGCCCCACTGCTGGACCTCCTGATGGCAACTGGTATATTTTGGCCGCTGTGTGACAGAGTGTTGGCCTAGATGGGCCATTGGCCTGATCCAACATTGGCTTCTCTTATGTTCTTATGACAATTGGTCCTTCAAGGTCAGTCTTGTGACCGGTAGCGGCTCTCCAGGGTCTCAGCTAGAGGTCTTTCCCATCACCTACTGGTGGTGGAACGTGCCATCAAGTTGCAGCTGACTTATGGCTACCCCATGGGGTTTTCAAGTCGAGAGATGTTCAGAGGTGGTTTGCCATTACCTGTATCTGCGTTGCAACCCTGGTCTCCCATCCAAATACTAACCAAGGCGGACCCTGCTTAGCTTCCAAAATCTGACTAAATCGGGCTAGCCTAGGCAATTCTGTAAGAACGTAAGAAGAGGTCTGTTGGATAAGACCAATAGTCCATCTAGTCCAACATCCTGTTCCTCTGGAGGGACAACAACAGGGCCTACAGGCTGAGGCCTTCATGGGAACATAAGAAGAGCCTTGGTGGATCAGAACAATGAGGGTCCATCTAGTCCAGCATCCTGCCTCACACAGTGGACAACCAGTTCCTCTGGTGGACCAACAACAGGGCACATAGGCCAAGGCCTTCCCCTGAGAAGAAGAGCCCTGCTGCATCAGACCAGTGAGGGTCCATCTAGTCCAGCATCCTGCCTCACACAGTGGACAACCAGCTCCTCTGGAGGGCCAACAACAGGGCACATAGGCCAAGGCCTTCCCCTGATGTTCCCTCCTGGCACTGGGATACAGAGACTTAATGCCTCTGAATGTGGAGGTTCCCCTCAGCCACCATGGCTAGTAGCCATAGATAGACTGATCCTCCATGAATCTATCCAATCCCCTTTTAAAGCTGTTTACTCCTGCGGCCATCATTACACCCTCTGGCAGCAAATTCCACATTTTAATTAGTCTCTGTGTAAAGTAGTCTTTCCAGGTCAGGGATATCACCTATTACTTCATCCTTTAAACTGGAGATGACGGAGACTGAACCTGGGACCTTCTCCATTGCCAAACAGATGCTTGATTCCTGAGCCACAGCTCCTCCCAGCATTTGGAACATGGTGATAAGCCTTTCCTTGATTGCTTCCAGACCACCCCTATCTGAAACAGCTTCTTACCGGCAACGAAAAAGTTGTACAAATCCATGGACAAGACACTTCAACCAACCCAGATATCACCTCTCCTCCAGTATCCTCATACCGTCATGGGCTCACGTGGAGCTCTTTTTGTAGCAGGAACTCCTTTGCATATTAGGCGACACACCCCTAATGTAGCCAATCCTCCAAGAGCTTACAGAGCTTTCTTACAGGGGCTACTGTAAGCTCTTGGAGGATTGGCTATGATCTGTCCTGAGAATCTTTTTCTTGACTATTGGCCAGTACATATAGGAAAACACAAACACGAAGCATCCCTAGATGCCATGATATTTGCTGCGAGAACATCCATAGCCACCTGCTGGAAGGATGCAAGCCCACCTACTGTCCACCTTTGGTACCGTAAATTATGGGACCAGTTTCTAATGGACTGTGTCACCAACAAGCTAAACAATGCCTCATTAACACCGGTCAGGTCTTCTTTTGTGAAGAAATGGGATCCAATTTTAGACTTCTTAACTGAAGAAGAATTTGTGTCTGCCTCTTGGTCGCAATTTCAGAGATGGTTGTGAATTTTAGCCTTTTCTTATATGTATATTGTAAGGTAGATTAAGCAATATCATTTGTTCTCTTGTGGGGTCATAACAAATGGTTACTGTACTAGTGTAGACCTGATTCTCTTCCCCTACGGATAATTTTTATATTCATAACGAAGTAGATGGATTTTGGAAAAGTTTGTATTGAACTGATGCCCTTTGGTATCTGACAACCTTAAACACTGATGTAACTCGACTTGCGTGCGTTTGAAAGTTGATTGGTTTATTGTTCTTGTATCTCTGTCATTTTTATATCTGTGCCATGTATTTTGATGTGTTATATTCAAAATAAAAGATAAATAAATAAATAAAAAGGATTGGCTACATTAGGGGTGTGTCGCCTAATATGCAAAGGAGTTCCGGCTACAAAAAGAGCCCCGGCCGCTCATGCATTCACTTGTTCTCCCCTATGAGATATGCCACCATTTGTCAACAGCACTTGTCTGCTGGCTGCATAATAAAATCTGGCTGGTCTCGACACAAAAGTCGGAGACCAATTTGACATTAAGAACGGCAATATCCAGAACCCGCTGGGAGAATATTTCCGTCTCCCCGGACGCTGATTTAAAAAGTCACCCTTCTCCAGGAAAAGCACTTCAAAGGGCAAGAAATTACCAAACGAGAATTTCTCAAGAGATGTGATTGCATTTCCCAAGGCTCCAAAGAGTGGGGATTCCTTTTCGTATCGCCGGTGTGGATCAGCTTGCCAAATGAGGGGGACTCCATTACCAACAATTGCTGAGAGGGTGAAAGGTCAATGTGTTTTTGGTGATTGCCCCTGGATTTTCTATAACAAGAGGCGGATCCATGAGGACTCTCGGGAGAAGGGAAGCCCCATTTCCCCTGATTCTCCACTCCACGCTTTCCTTCCTCCCTTCCGCCAGCGTTGCTGCTTCTGCCAGCATCTGGCTCAACTCCCTTCACATTCCCATACAGTCTTTGGCTGCGGTCACACGGGCCACTTGAAGCGCAGGGGAAGAGAGGCTATTTCCTCCGGAGGAATTTGACATGCAGTCATGAGATCGCTCAGCCCTTTGAAGCTGCGGGTGCAGCCCGTCACCGTGTGATCAGACACAAAGGTGGGTGAGTCATCTTTTTTTTTTTTTGTCATTTGTTTCCCATGCATTTTTTTGTCATTTGTTTCCTATTTATCTACTTGAGCTGCGGTGGCTCAAGTGGTTAAGACGCTGAACTGCAGGCTGTGGAAGGTCAGTAGTTCAGCAGTTCGAGACCTGGGTGCCGCATGATGGGGTGAGCTCCTGTCTCTAGTTCCAGCTCCTGCCAACCTAGCAGTTCGAAAGCAAGAAATTGCAAGTAGATAAATAGGTACCACTTCAGTGGGAAGGTAACAGCATTCCATGCACCTTGGTGTTTAGTCATGCCGGCCACATGACCATGGAAATGTCTTCGGACAGCGCTGGCTCTTCGGCTTTGAAACGGAGATGAGCACCGCAACCCTAGAGTCGGATTTGACTGGCTTTCGAGCAAGGGAACCTTTACCTTTACCTTCCCATGCACATAAACAAGCTATCGAGGAGGTGCACCTCCGCACTGAGAGCCCCCTATGGAGTATGCGATGATGCGCATACTGGACACGGCACGGAGTTGGGGTGGCCTAATCAGACGAAGAGTTTGTAAACAAACAGACCATCCTGACAGCAGGAGAGCACGCCTGAGTGATCAGACAGGGGAAAGTCCTCCTGCGGCCCATCTTATCCAGATAACTCCAGACTTTCCCTGGTGTCTTTTAACTCTGCTTCCGTAGCAAAGCAGCACAAGTTGCTGATGACTGCAGGATGCTTCCCAGCTGCTGCTGTCTGATCACTCCCTTTAGATCCGTCAGACATTCGTGCCTCTGTTGGATCTAAAGGACAGGGTGATCACAGCCTTCCTCGACCCTTCACTCACTTGCCCTAATTTTCACCCCGTTTCCCCTTCCCCACCCATCTTCGTACTCATTGTTTCTCCTCCCCTTTCACTTATACACCTGATCTTCCCTCCCGCTTCCTACTACCTGCTCACCTATTCTGACAATGGAGCAAGGGAGGGGGAGACACGCAGGAGGAAAGGTAAACAGAAGACAACCCCAGCTTCCTCATTTGCCCCAGGTGGTGTTTCCACTACTGCAAGGCCTGGCAACGGACAGAAATGGGGCCATGGGGAGCCATGATGTCATAAGAGCATCAGAAGAGCCCTGCTAGATCAGACCAATGGTCCATCTCGTCCAGAAATCTTTCAGCCCTACCTGCCTTGCAAAGTAATGTTGTGGGGAGAGGAAGGGACAGAGTTTGTAAGCCACTTTGAGACTCCTTAAGGTAGAAAAAATTGGGTATATAAACAAACTCCTCCTCCCCCTCCTCCCCCTCCTCCCCCTCCCCCTCCCCCTCCCCTCTTCTTCTTCTTCTTCTTCTTCTTATTATTATTATTATTATTATTATTATTATTATTATTATTATTATTATTATTCTGACTAGACTAGACTAGCTGATGAAGGTGTCCCGGTCAGCCGCCTCCCGTCCTCCCGGGACTGGCTGGGAGCAACCCTGGAGGGGCTAACTCACCTGGAAGGGAATGCAGACCAATGGCACCAAATACAGAGGCAGTTCAACAGGCGTTGCAACCACGGGAGGAAGAAAGAAGCTGCACAGAGCTCGGGGTCGGGCAAGAAGACATACCAGAGGACCACAAAGAGGAAATGAAACAGAAGGAAGAGGCGAGGGGAAGAGGAGTGGAATTCAGCCCGCAGAGCAGAAAGCAGCCCCCACACTCAGCGACCGACAGCAGGAAGGAGGAGCCGCCCTGCCAGAGCAGCCGGCGTGGAATGTTATAAAGGGGGTGGGGCTAAGCAGGGAGGGAAGGGGCTGTTACACGAGAGGGTGCTGGGAGCGGGGCGTGGGGATAAGAGGAAAGAGAGGCTGGAGACCGAGGAGGACGAGACACAGATGAGACTGGGGAGAGTAACTGAAGCTCAGAGAGACCCACATCCCCTTAGCCTGACTGGCTGAAGGTTTGGTCTGTGCAGGCAGAGGGATATCCCAGGTGAACCGAACCTGATCCCCTGCCTGTCTGAGGTGTCCTTTTGCCTCCTTTCTTCTTGTCTCACCCCTCCCAGGACGCTTCCCCCTGAGCTGACCAGGTGAGCAGCAACGGCAACCAGAGGATTGCCACCTGGGGCAGAACCTGGAACTCACAGAAGGCAGTCCATAAAGGCTTGTTCTGAACCCAAAGAAGTGTTAGCCATTAAGACACAACACCACCCCAGGATATGTCCTTTCTTGAGAGTCTGTATCAAGGCACTGGTTTTCTGAGTGCCACCTGACTTCTGAAACACTATCTAGATCTTATTTGGCACCAAGCATTCCAGCTTCCCCACCATGGCTTGAAGGCATCTAGTATTTGCATATAAACACCTGGATTCTCTCTCTCTCTCTCTCTCTCTCTCTCTCTCTCTCTCTCTCTCTCTCTCTCTCTCTCTCTCTCTCTCTCTGTGCTTCAAAGACTGGGGCTTTTAATTCAGCAGAAAATGCTATTTTATCAAGATGACTGCCAGACTTACTGGGAATGATGTTAGTTACTCCTAATGTAAACACGTTCAAAAACTATCAATTCTGCTGTGCCTTTCCAAAGCCAAAACCACTATATTTTGAACACAGAAGTGTACCAGAACCACACTTCTGGATCAGATCCTGTGACTATCTAGTCCAATATCCTTTGACAACAGCCAGCCAAAGGCCCCAAGAAAAGCCATCAAGCAGACAGGCCCGTAGCCAGGATTTTTAGTCAGGGGGCATTTAAATTTCTTAGGGGGCACTGGCTAATCGAATTAAAGGTAATTTAATTCAGTTCCTGAGGGAAATAGTGAGGTGCTATCTGGCTCCACTTGGCCACCTTAGCTGGCCCTTCATGCACCTGCCACTGCTCGGGGGCCCTGGGCTGGATGGGAAGTTGGGGGGGCTTGACAGTAAGTCAGGGGGCCTTGCCCCGAGATGCCCCACTGTAGTTACGGGCCTGCGAGCAGAACATGAAGGCTCTCTGTTCTTGCTTTACTGATATATAAAGGTGTTCTGCCCTCGAACATGGAGATTCCATTCATCATCATGACGAAGAGTTGAACTCAGCTGTCTGACTGAACAACAAGAAAGAGTCATTCGATGGGGTTGCCAGCTCTGGGTTGGGAAATACCAGGAGATTTGGGGAGTGGATCCTGGGGAGGGGAGCCTAGAGAGGCACCCGCCAAAGCAGCCAAAGCACTGATTGGGTTGTCCGGATATCAACTGCAATAGTGGGAGATCGCTGGGTCCTACCTGGTGTGTGGCAACCTGAATGATCAGCCGTGATTTGGTTTCATGCCCTTTGAAAGCTAACAAAAGTTAGTGGGATCCCAGGAGATCTCCTGGGATTACAACTGGTCTCCAGGTGACAGAGATCCGTTCACCTGGAGAAAATGGCTGCTTTGGAAGGTGCACCTCTTCTTCTTCTTCTTCTCCAGGGTCTCAGGCTGAGGTCTTCCATATCATCTCTTACATGAGCCTTTTTAGCTAGAGGTGTCTGAGTCCTGGCCCCACTGATGGACCTCCTGACGGCACCTGGTATTTTTAGCCACTGTGTGACAAGAGTGTTGGACTGGATGGGCCATTGGCCTGATCCAACATTGGCTTCTCTTCTGTTCTTAAGCTCTTATGCCAGGGATTGAACCTGGGACCTTCTGCATGCCAAGCAGATGCTCTGCCACTGAGCCACGGCTCCTTCGAGGTTACTCTTGCCAGGTATCACCTCATCAGGTGCACGAAAACTTCTCCAGATCTACAAGAAATAAAATACTCACTCAAAAACGGAAACCAGGTCAGTGAAATCCACATGGTATTATAAATAGCTCTTTTAGCTTTCTTCTGCTTCTATCAACAGTTCACATGGAATGAAATTCTACATTTGCAGTTCTCCCAGGTGGCTTCTCGGTTAACACGTTGAATTGATCATAGAATCACAGAATGTTAGAGTTGGAAGGGACCTTGCAGGTCATCCAGTCCAACCCCCTGCACTCTGCAGGAGCGTAGCTGAAAGACAGCCCTACAATGTACCCAAAAGATGGTCGTCCAGCCTCCGCTTGAAAACATCCAGCGAAGGAGCATCCACCACCTCCTGAGGCAGTCCGTTCCACTGCTCAACCACTCTTACAGTGAGGAAGTTTCTCCTGATATTTAGCCGGTATCGACTCCCTTGTAATTTCCACCCATTAGATCTAGTCTTGCAATCTGGAGCAAGGGAGAATAGATCTGCTCCATCTTCTACAAGGCAGCCCTTCAGATACTTGAAGACTGCCATCATGTCCCCTCTAAGGTTTCTCTTTCCCAGGCTAAACATACCCATCTTTTTCAGCCTTTCTTCGTAAGACTTGGATTCCAACCCTCTCACCATCCTGGTCGCCCTCTTCTGGACATGCTCGAGCTTGTCAACATCCTTCCTAAAATGTGGTGCCCAAAACTGGACACAGGACTCCCATGATCTGGACACAATGCTTCTGTTAATGCATCCTAAGATTGCATTAGCTTTCTTTGTAGTCACATCGCACTGCAGGGAGAAAGAACAGGATGCTCAGGAGAAAGAACAGGATCCCATATGGGTGGGCAGCCCTGTAAAAATGATGGCACCAACAAGTGCATGGGGGTTTATATAGTCCTCCAGTTCTGCCCAATCATCTGATGCCCTCCTTTCAAAAGAGACTTGAGATCAACCTACAGCTCTCATCTGACAAAACATCCCTCTATCTCAGGGCTTCCCAGCCTTTTTGAGCTTGTGAGCACCACTGGAATTCTGACACAGGATGGCGGGCACAAGCACAAAATGGCAGAGGCAGAGCCAACCACGAAATGTCAGGAGAGCCATTATGCATAAATGTCATAGTAACTCTTTAACACTGCAGGCAGAAGCTCCGAGAACCAGTTTGGAGTAGTGGTTAAGTGCGCGGACTCTGATCTGGGAGAACTGGGTTTGATTCCCCACTCCTCCACTTGCAGTGGCTGGATGACCTTGGGCAAGCGTGAACTCGATGAATATGTCTAGACAGTGTGTAGCTGCAATAAAGAAGGCCAACGCTATGCTGGGGATTATTAGGAAGGGAACTGAAAACAAATCAGCCAGTATCATCATGCCCCTGTATAAATCATTGGTGCGACCTCATCTGGAATACTGTGTACAGTTCTGGTCACCACATCTCAGAAAGGATATTATAGCACTGGAAAAAGTGCAGAAAAGGGCAACTAGAATGATAAAAGGGTTGGAACACCTTCCCTATGAAGAAAGGTTAAAATGCTTGGGGCTCTTCAGCTTGGAGAAACGATGGCTGAGGGGTGACATGATCGAGGTTTATAAGATTATGCATTGGATTGAGCAGGTTGAGAAAGAAGTACTTTTCTCCCTTTCTCACAATACAAGAACTTGTGGGCACTCCATGAAATTGCTGAGCAGTCGGGTTAGAACAGATAAAAGGAAGTCCTTCTTCACCCAAAGAGTGATTAACGTATGGAATTCACTGACACAGGAGGTGGTGGCAGCTACAAGCATGGACAGTTTCAAGAGGGAATTAGATAAACATATGGAGCAGAAGTCCATCAGTAGCCACAGGGCATAGATGGGAATTCTCAGTCTGGGGCAGGTGATGCATTCTATTCTTGGTGCTGGAGGGGGCAGCAGTGGGAAGGCTTCTAGTATCCTGGCCCCACTGCTGGACCTCCTGATGGCACCTGGTATATTTTGGCCGCTGTGTGACAGAGTGTTGGACTAGATGGGCCATTGGCCTGATTCAACATTGGCTTCTCTTATGTTCTTATGTTCTAAGCCATAGTTCTGTCAGAGCTGTTCTAGAAAGAGCACTTTCTCTCAGAGGACTCTTGACAGAAACGGCTCTTTTTTCAAGAACAGCTCTTATCAGAACTACGGCTTGCCCAAGGTCATCCAGCAGGTCCAAGTGGAGGAGTGGGGAATCAAACCCGGTTCTCCCAGATTAAAGTCCGCGCATTTAACCACTACACCAAACTGGAATGGAATGAGCCAGGAAGGGATGGAGCCTCTAGAGGCAGAAGGATGCGAATGATGTGGAAGGCAGAGGACGGAAGCCTGCTGACTGCCCTACTGGGGAGCTTGAACCTTAACCGTAGGCTCTTAAATGTCAGGTAACCCTGCCATTGCTGAGGATGCGGGGGGTGGGGGGAGTAATCTTTCACTGTTCTGGAATGCGGGAGTAACAGTGAGTCTCCAGGTGCCCTAAATTACTGTGTCTGTTCAGCTCCTTATCAACACTCCTGACCTTGGGTCCCAGGCCTCTTTGGCATCAGAGGATATTTGGGTGGAGGGGTGGTTTTCTCTGCTTTGCCGCGCGCGCGAAATGTAACCATTGGCTTGTGGGAGGGGGCATTTCAAATGGGCTATAATTGATGCTGTTCTGTATTAACCAGCATCACTGACAAAACGCTTGTTCATGCAACTCTATGCTTAGTCTTCAATAAATGCTATCTTCTTATGAAGCCTGGTGTTTGACTGACTATCTGGAGAACTTGACATTAATGTCTTGGTGTGAGAGCCAGTTTGGTGCAGTGGTTAGGAGTGCGGTCTCCAATCTGGGGGGTTGATTCCCCACTCCTCCATGTGCAGCTGCTGGGTGACCTTGGATCAGTCATAAGTTCTCTCAGAGCTGTTCTCTCAAGAGCAGTCCTTGAAAGAGCTCTCTCAGCCCCACCTCCCTCATGGGGTGTCTGTTGTGGGGAGGGGAAGGGAAAGGAGATTGTAAACTGCTCTGAGGCTCCGAATGAAGGGCGAGGTATGAATCCAAACTCCTCCTCCTCCTTCTCTTCTTCTTGAAGGTAACTATGTTTTATGGATGGACGCTGGAGACGGATGGAGACTTTTGTTCTAAATTGTAAATTTTAGACTTATCATCTCAGGGCTGTGTCATCTAGCGGGGAGTTCAACGGGGATCCTCCATTTTGGAAGCCGGTGCTCCGAGTGTTCAGCGGGAGACGTCTTGACCCACCGACAAGAGGAAAAGGATGGACTTTGGGTGCGCCCGGCTGTGAAGGAGGGAGAAGTTAATGGTTTGGGCTTTAAAAGATCCCTGTTCCGTTGTGTTACTAAGTTCAATGTTTTTGTTGCATGATGTAAATTGAAAAGTTAAAAAAAAAAATGTTTTATTCTCCCTGAATGATTGCAAGAGTCATTACGAGTTCTGCCCCACAGAAAACACAAGCTGAGGTCGTACTAGGACATTTGGTCAGATTCTGAAAGTCTATTTCTCACATTTTTTCTACTGCGTCTTCTGCCCAAGAAGGCCAGAGCTGCCTTGATGTGGATCTCATCAGTTCTCAGAAGCTAAGCAGGGCTGACCCCTCCAAGGAATACCAGGGCTGGGATGCAGAGACAGGCAATCAAGCCCCCTCTCTGGAAAAACCTCCAAGCCCCACCAGGGGTCGCCAGAAGTCACCATGACTTCCAGGCTCTCAAGCACATACACTTACACGCACATAGCCAGGATTCTGTGGCTTGCGGGGCAATATTTTTTCTGGTGGGGCTGAAATTCTCAGGGCAGAAGGAAAAGCCGTTCAGCCAATAGAAAGCTGTTACCAGGATAGATCTCTGAATTGCGAGCCGTCAGCCATTTTAGATGACAGTTCCCACAGCTGCTGCAAGTTAATCATTTCTGCCAGCCTCGGCAACTATTCTGAGAACAAGCCGGCAGGTGGGGGTAATGAGTCCCATAGTCAAGAAAGCTAACACTTGGGCAGAAAGTTTGGTGTAATGGTTAAGTGCGCGGACTCTAATCTGGGAGAACCTGCTAATGTGACCTTGGGTCAGTCACAAGCTCTGACACAGCTGTTCTCTCAGCCCCGCCTACCTTACAGAGTGTCTGTTGTGGGGAGGGGAAGGGAAAGGAGTTTTTAAACCACTCTGAGACTCTTTTGGGTAGTGAAGGGCAGGGTATAAATCCAGTCTCTTCTTCTCTTCTTCTTAAAGAAGACCAGTTTCATGACACAGAGTTCGATGGGATCCTGGAGGTCACTTACTCCAACCCCCTTGTTCAGTGGGGCAATCAGACAATTACAGCACCCCACTCAGCTTAACAGAGCGCACACCTTTAAAAATGTTTAAAATGATTGGGTGGGGGGGAAAAGCATTTAAAGGATAAATTCTTGTGGGGCTCTGCTTTTAAGGAAGGGGCGGTGCCCCCCAAAGCCCCACCTTAGCTATGGGCCTGGCATGCACACACACAGAAGACCTGAGCTGCCGGACTCCCAGATACCTTTTCGGCACCCCTTTCTCTTCTGTTTCCTCCTATTTGTTTGCTTCATTTCAAGTCAAGCCAGCACAGATTCCTCAGCAGGTGGTCAGAGCGGTGTCGAGCCAGCTGTCCTTTCCACGGCTCTGGGGCAAAGTGGATTTGCTAGGAGACTCTCGAGGACGGAGCCGACAGGAATGAGGAGAAGCAGCCAAAGGTCACGGCCGATGGTCTGCTCAAGTCCAAGGGCAGGTTTTTAAAACACAACAACAGAGAGAACTTGGGACTCCCCCCGCGATATCTTTCACCTAGGATTCCTCTCGCCCAGCCCCCTTGTCTTTTCACCCGGCTTTTCTATTGACAGTTTCCATCGACAAGACAGGCCGCGGGAGACGTGAGGGGAAAGGGTCAAAGGTCGCCCAGCAGGGAGAGGAAATGGTGTCATTAAAAAAGGCGGCCACCGCGCCTGGAGAAAAAGGAGGGCAGCCGATGCGCCGGAGCTGTTTAAGCACACTGCCACGTCTCCTGTTTTGTTCCTAAGAAATCTAATATCCTTTGGGTCAGTGCAGGCCAACTGTTAGAAATAAAGAATTCATAGCACTGGCAATCCCCAGAAGAACCAATTACGTCTCCTCGCGTTTCCGAGATGCCGCGGCGCCAATCGCTCAGCGGCCCTGGCACATAACGAGGCCCGTCTCCTTCCTTAATGCCGGCATGTAAATATTGGATGGCATGGAGCAGGGAAGCGGCGGCGGTTTCAGGGAATAACCAGCACGGGTTGTGCGGGGATCGGGTTGCAGGTGGCCGGAAAGACTGAGAGGAAACCTTTGCGAATGACAGAGTGCAAAGAATGTTGGGGAAAAGGTCAGGGACAGGAAATGGCACCTGGTAGAGTTGCCACGTCCCCCCTGGCCACTAGCGGGGGAACGGCAGGTACAGTTGCTAGCTCCAGTTGGGAAACTCCTGGGCTGAGTTTAGACTGGCCGTTTGCCCCGCTATAGCCACATTTAAAAGTGGGTTAAAGGGGGCGTGCACACAGGCACGTCTGCCTGGCGTTCCCCACCCGTAGTCAACCCCTGCTGTTCTGCTTCACTCCCACGTTGAAAAGATACCTGGTGAAAGCGATAGCAAATCCCTGAAAGCCCATTTATCCCGCTTTATTCCAGTCCCGGGAAGTGTGAACGCCAACCCAAAAAGCCGGGAGCAACCCACATTGTGCATAAGGCAGCAGCAATATGATTGGCTGTGCTCCGTTCTACTGCCCAATATGGTGCCGGCACAATGGGATCCTCCCCAAATCGGCTGGATGCGCTTATGCGTGTGAGCGCATTTTTGCACATGTGCACATAGCCGAATTACCAGGGAAAAGCCATTTACAGCTGCACCTCCGGGCCAGCAGTCTGAACACTCCCGCGCACTTCCTCCCGGTATGCTCCCGCATCAGTCCACGCAGTGTGACCAGGAAAACCCGGAACACTTTGTTCCGGGGCTCTTTTGTGATGACTGGCTCCCGCTTCAAACTGCCAGTCTGAACTCAGCCCTGAAAATTTACAGATGGATCCTGGTGCAGACAGGGACTTCAGCGGGGCACAATGCCACAGAGTCCACCCTCCCTAGCATCCATTTTCTCCAGGGGAACTGATCTCTGTAGTCTGAAGATGAAGTCTTATTCCAGGGAATCCCCAGACCCCACCTGGAGGCAGGCATCCATAGCACTGGGGCTGGAGGAAAATATTTGGGGACCCTGTGCCATTCAATAATTTGGCACATTCTGCACATAAACTGCCACCAACGAGTAGGCATATGCGACGGTTCAGTGCGTGTGTAGCCACACACAATGCTCTGCTGTGCTGCAGAAGAGCCGTTGTTGTCAATGAGAACCGGGCAGCCTAGGGTTGGCAAGACAGGGGCTCTAAAACTCCCCCTCCCTCTGCCATGAAGTTCAGTGACTGACCTTGGACTAGTCACCCTCACAGTCCGCAACCTCCAGGTGGTGATGGGAGATCTCCTGGGATTACAATTGAAGGGAAATGGCCACTTTGGAAGGGGACTCTACGGTGGACTCTATTGCATTATACCCCATTGAAGTCTCTCCCTTCCCCAAACACCACCCTCTTCAGGCTCCGCCCACCTACCCCAAATCTTCCAGTATCTCCAGACCCAGAGCTTGCAAACTTTGTCACCCTCCCTCAATCTAACCTACCTCTCAGGGTTGTTGTGATGATAAAATGGAGGAGAGAGCCATATCCTGAAGAAATGTTGAAGGGGCTGGGTACGTTCAGCCTGAAGAGGACTGAGAGGTGATATGAGAACCATCTTCAAGTCCTCAAAGGACTGTTGTATAGAGGATGTGGCGGAGTTGTTTCCTGTTGCGCCCCAGAAGGTCGGACCAGAACCAATGGGTTGAGTTTAAATCAGATGAGTTTTCGGCTAAAAATTAGGAAGAACTTTGAGAGGTTCATCAGTGGAACAGGCTTCCTCAGGAGGTGGTGTGCTCTACTTCCCGAGGCAGACTGTGTTCCACTGCTCACCCACTCTTACAGTTAGGAAGTTTCTTCTGATATCTAGCTGGTAATGACTCTCTTGTAATTTCCATCCATTAGATCTAGTCTTGCAATCCAGAGGAAGAGAGAATAGATCTGCTCCATCTTTTACATGACAGCCCTTCAAATACTTGAAGACTGCAATCATGTCCCCTCTAAGTCTTCTCTTTCCCAAGCTAAACATACCCAACTCTTTCAGCCTTTCCTCATAAGACTTGGATTCCAAGCCTCTCGCCATCCTGGTTGCCCTCTTCTGGACACGCTCCAGCTTGTCAACATCCTTCCTAAAGTGTGGTGCCCAAAACTGGACATAGGACTCCAGGTGAGTGGAGTACTCCACTCCAGGTGAGTGGATGTTGTCTCAATGTTTAGTTCTTGTGGCCCTTTCTTACACGCCCAAGGAAATGCTGATCACCACTTTGGGGTCAAGAAGTAATTGTTCTCCAGGCCAGTTTGGCTGGGGATCCTGGAGGGTTTTTTTGCCATCTTCTGGGCATGGAACAGAGGTCACTGGGGGTGTGGAAGAGGAGGTATTTGTGAGTTTCCTGCATTGTGCAGGGGGTTAGTCTAGATGACCCTGGAGGTCCATTCTAACTCTGCGGTTCTATGATTCTATCAGCTGCCATGCATCAGTGGGCTGCATCACATGTTTATTAGGCCAGCAGATCTCCTCCCGTAGTGAAGAAGAGTGCTGCCCCTCCACCTTGGTAAAAGATCTGCTAGTGGAAAATGCCACCAAGGTGCAGCCAAGTTATGATGAACTTGTAGGGTTTTCAAGGCAAGAGACAAGCCAAGGTGGTTTCCCACTGCCTGCCTCTGAACAGCAGCCCTGGACTTCCTTGGTGGCCTCCCATCTAAGAACTAACCAGGGTCCATCCTGCTTAGCTTCCAAGCTTCAACAAGATTGGGTTAGCCTGGGCCACCTAGATCACGGCTGGAAGAGATCTACTGCCATAATAAGCGTGTGAAGCAATCTCCTTTATCATGTTTGGAAAGAAGTTTCAGTGAGAACTTCCATTACGGCATTAATAAAAAAATCATTCTCTGCCCCAGCTCCAGACCTCCAAGGCCCTTTCCCTTTCTACTTAAATTGCCTTGAACCCACAGTGCCACATGTGGACTTAATGCCTGCGTAGAGTTGCCAGGTTGACTTACCTGGCCAGCGCGGGTCTCTTGATGTCCTTCTGGAAGACCGGAAGTGATGTTGGGCCTACTGGTTTTTGGGCAAAACTCTATGGTAAATGTGGCTTCATACCATAGAGTTTTTGTAATGTATGCTGTAAAGTGAAATGCCTCCATTGAAAGCCCATGTTAAGCTTCGTGCCTAGACAAGGATCCTAATCCTCAACATCTGATTGGTTGTCTAAGAAGCACCGTCCTATCAGGACGAACCTCAAACTCTTGGGGGGAATGAACCTTATTGGTTCTTATCTCTGTAATCTTATTGGTTACTAATATGTAAATAGGTGTGGCTATATTAGCCGGGAACGATTAAAAGGGAGCCAAGCTCCGCTGTTTCTTTGTCATCTGTTAATCTGCTGTTTGCTGTTCTGGTTGACTTGAGCTGTTGCTGAATAAAGCTGAATCACTTTGCTGAAATCGAGTTAAGCGCCATACTTAACAGTTTTGCCTCAAAACCAGAGTGTCACCCCCAACCAGAAGTAGGCCCGAAACCCCCAACCAGAAGTAGGCCCGAAACCCGAAGTAGGCCCCAAACCCCCAACCAGAAGTAGGCCCCAAACCCAAAGTAGGCCCCAAACCCCCAACCAGAAGTAGGCCCCAAACCCGAAGTAGACCCCAAACCCCCAACCAGTAGTAGGCCCCAAACCCGAAGTAGGCCCCAAACCCCCAACCAGAAGTAGGCACGAAACCCGAAGTAGGCCCAAAACCCCCAACTAGAAGTAGGCCCGAAACCTGAAGTAGGTCAGTTGGGGTGGGATTTCCCCCTCTCAGCCAGATAGCTGGTGGCAGCCAAGAGCCTGCAAAAGCAGAGGTTCTCCCGCTCCCACCGGGGGGCTGGCAACCCTATGCCTGTGTGATGGAGGAGGTATGTGAACTCGAATCCACCCAAACAGGAAGACTGCTGTCAGCCAGGAAGACACATTAAACATGCTGGGTGGGTTGTGAGTGGAGGTTAAGGATATTCCACTGCTTGGCTTTAAAGAGTAACTTTTGGAAGAGTTCACACCAGGACACAACCTGGGTAGATCTCCACGGCTCTTCCACAACTGCTGCTGACAACACAGTGTTCCGGTGGAAGGGAAAACAACGCCTTCTATTCATTAAAGCCCAACAGGGCTTAGCAGCATCTGAAGCTTGCTCCTGTTGCATGCGCATATATCTAGTTAAGGCTCTAATGACATTCCAAACACATTCAGTCACCAGCACCAAACACAGGAATGTTCCCCTTTGCCGTTCAAAAGCAGGGAGCCGCATCTCCTTTGCAACACTGAAAATAACAACACGCACGCATGTCAGATGGTACTAAGACTGCCAGGAACCTTGGGAATTAAAAACAACAGCAACAAAGATTTAATTATCTTTAGGATTTAAAGTTACACTCTTCTTAAAAACTGGGGAGGACAGCCGTGAAGGATCTAGTAAAGATCCTTAAGCGTAAGGATGTATGGCTGACGACCAAGATCGAGATAATAGTGGGAGGGCTTCTAGTGTCCTGGCCCCACTGGTGGACCTCCTGATGGCACCTGGTATTTCTGGCCACTGTGTGACCCAGAGTGTTGGACTAGATGGGCCATTGGCCTGATCCAACATTGGCTTCTCTTATGTTCTTATGTCTGGGGCAAATGAAGCTCTGCATTCTTGGTGCTTGGGGGGGGGGTCAACAGTGGGAGGGCTTCTAGTGTCCTGGCCCTACTGGTGGACCTCCTGATGGCACCTGGTATTTCTGGCCACTGTGTGACCCAGAGTGTTGGACTGAATGGGCCATTGGCCTGATCCAACATTGGCTTCTCTTATGTTCTTATGTCTGTGGCAAATGAAGCTCTGCAGTCTTGGTGCTTGGGGGGGGTCAACACTGGGAGGGCTTCTAGTGTCCTGGCCCAACTGGTGGACCTCCTGATGGCACCTGGTATTTCTGGCCACTGTGTGACAGAGTGTTGGACTGGATGGGTCAGACATGCTATTTGCTCCATTGTCGTTGCTGGAGCCCCTTAGATTTAAAGTGCACATTCCAACATCCACGTCTGTATCCTGTTCCCCAGTCATTGGCCTCCCAGACTCACCACCAGCGCTCCCTCTAAACTGTGGAGTCTTGTGAGCAAAAACTCTACTTTGTGAGCTGGCATTCAAGTTGTGAGCAAGCAATTTGGCTACTGCATAAATTAGTTTGCTCCGGAGCCATCCTGCCTGAGCTAAGACAAAAATCTGTGAGCTGGAGGCTAAAAAACTGTAGAGCTAGCCCACACTGACTCAGCTTAGAGGGAACCCTGCTCACCACTCGCCTGGCACATTCTTTTCAGAACCTGGGAAAGTCCGAGGGCTAAGGATTCCCAGTGCAGTTCTGGATGTCTGGACTTTCCACCACACAATCAGGCTGCTACGGAAGGGAACCAACCATCCTTCCAGTTTCGGTACCATTTCCCCCCCACACACATAACGATATGCTCATAACTGCATAAACGCCCCTGGTATTTAGATCAACGTCTATGTGCTCCTGGTCTGCGGTACCTTTTTGAGATCTGGAGCCCCCAGGGGGGTTGGTCACCAGTTCTCCGTTCTTCACTGCTGATTTTGCATTGCCATTTGTGTCCTCTACATCAGCGGTCCCCAGTTCTTTGGAGTTTGCAGGCACCTTTGACATTCTGATACAGCCTGGTGGGTGCAGGCACAAAATGGCTGACTTGCAATGGCTGCCGAAGGAGGTAGAGCCAGCCACCCTATTGGCTGCCTTAACTTACCTTCGCTCACACAGTTAAGATCCTTGAGCCATGCTGGCAGCTGCTGCCAAATTAGCATTGTTGTTGTTTAAAAAAATCTGTGCTGTCAATCGAATGTCCAATGGTCATTCAGAAGCCTTCATGGCCAAAAGACCCAACGGATGTCACCTATTTTCTAAAAAACACTTGGTGGACACCAGGATAGGTGCCCATGGGTGCCGTGGTGCCCACGGGTGCCACATATGTGCAGTTTGATATATAATGTATATATACAATTGTGACAGACTGTCAGGGGTTAATGCCCATCAAAAATTCAGAGAATTTTTGAGTGACAGGCTGTTTAAATGGAATTCTGTGGAGAGAGTCGGTTAAGAGATGACTGTTGGAAACTGGCAATTGAAGAAGAGACAGTTAAGCACTGACTGAGGACTAGGAAGGAGGCAAAAGGAGTGAGAGGATCAGAGAGGATCCCCATTCATACCACAAAGGGAAATTGATTCTAGTTAAGAGAACTGATCCCTGCCCAGTGAAAAGGGAAATAGATGTCAAAAGAGGAGTGCTCCCTGGTCTGTGTATATAGAAGGATTCTGGGAACCTGGTTGTATGTTCCTGCCTTCTAGACTTTATGAGTCAATGAAACTCAGAAACCAATGCTTGAGTGTTTAAGCAGAAATGGAAAGAAAGCCTCTCTCCTCAAAGTTTTAAAATATCTTTTTCAATAGCAGACACACTTACTTGTGCAAGCAGAAACACTAACTCCAGATAATTTAACTCAGTTTTATTATCAGTTCACCTAGTATATCCTCCCCCGATTCCACCTGACCTTTCCCCCCCTAACCAAGTTAAATAAAATATTTTGTTTATTTTGAACTTTCAAAAGCCTCTTGTGTGCCATTTCAGAAACTGAATAGAAAAAGGTGACTTGGTCTCGCCTTCTTTCAGTTCTCTGGGGTGGTCCAGCATCAATATATACTAATCAATATATACTAAAGCAACTGGGTGGGACAGCCATAGACAAACAAAATAGAAGAAAATAGATATAGGGGCTACTCAGCAAGAAAGAAGAAGAAAGGGAGAATCCCATGTATGAGGGAAGGAAGAAGGCGAGATCACTATAACAATGCACATCATTCTGCTTATAGTGATCGGCCAAGATGGACACAGGAAGTCCCTTCTGCTCAGTTTTACCCCAATCAGCTAAAAGGCATTCCTCCCACAGAGTTGCAGGAGAACAGCAGTGTCAATATATGGTAGCATAACAACATTTGAGTCCAGCGGCACCTTGGAGACCAACAACATTTTGCATGCTATAAGCTTTCATGAGCCAAAGCTCATTTTGTCAGATTTTCTTGGTCTCTAACAGGATACTGTGCTCGCAATTTGTTCTCTGACAGAGAACAGGAGTTTTTTTCCTCCCACTCACTGAAATCACCAAAGGAATTCATTGCTCTGTGTATCTCCTAGATTATTGGTGGCTATGTGGAATAAAGCTTTCTTGGTTAGCAGAGTTACCTCTTTAGAGACCTGCATCCTTGTACGGTCGCTTGCACTCGATAGGAAACTAGCAAAGCTTCTAAGAGAGGTGATGCTTAGTTGCCATTCTGATACTTTCTGGTCAGTTGGTTTTGCTATCAGTACTATGTACGTTGTAATGGTTGGTTTGCACGTCATCTGGAGTGCCTGCTAGAAAAAAAGGGGAAAGACAAAAAGAAGGTACAAGTGGAGACCTGCAAGAAACTTGTGAGGAGGGGGCATTTGTCCACTTTGCTTCCTTCCCTCTCTCCCCATCTTTCCCTTTCATTCTTTCCCCAAGCCAATCCCCCCTTCTTTTTTCTTTCCAACCCTCCACCAAGCCAATCCCTCCTTCTTTATCTTTCTCTCTCCCAAGCCAATCCCCTTTTTTTCCTCTCCCCCCAGCCAATACCCCCATTTTCCCTTTCTCTCTTCCCCCCAAGCCAATCCTCCCTTCTTTTTCTTTCCAACCCTCCACCAAGACAATCCCTCCTCCTTTGTCTTTCTCTTGCTCTCCTCCAAACCAATTCCCCCTTCTTCCCCCCAAGCCTCCACCAACCCAATACCTTCTTTGTCTTTCTCTCTCCCAAGCCAATCCCCCTTTTTCTCTCCCCCAAGCCAATAACCCCCATTTTCCCTTTCTCTCTTCCCCCCAAGCCAATCCCCCCTTCTTTTTCTTTCCAACCCTCCACCAAGGCAATCCCTCCTCCTTTGTCTTTCTCTTGCTCTCCCCCATACCAATTCCTCCTTCTTTCCCCCCCCAACCCTCCACCAACCCAATACCATCTTTGTCTTTCTCTCTCCCAAGCCAATCCCCCTTTTATCTCCCCCAAGCCAATACCCCCATTTTCCCTTTCTCTCTCCCCCCAAGCTAATCCCCCCTTCTTGCTCCCTCTCTCTTTCCCCCTACATTTGTGCCCAGCAGTGATGGCAGTGCCTAGGAGATGCTCCAAGCCTGGAGCAGCTCTCGGTGGCAGTCAGATCCAAAGCAGTTTCTGGTGTCTGCCACAGCCAGGCCTGGAGTCTCTTATGGTATTCCTCACTGTTGCAGCTCTGCCCAGAGTTTCTGTGGCTGTTACACCCTGCTGCAGCCGGTCCTGGAGCCTCTCCTAGCATTTCCCACCACCGCAGCCAGGCCCGGAGCAGCTCCCAGTGTTCTCTGCTGCGGCGGCCAAGCCTGGAGCCTCTCCTGGCATTTCATGCTGGTGTGACTAGGCCCTGAGTGGTTCCCAGCATTCCCTGCACCAGCAGCTTGGCCCAGATCAGCTCCACCGGAGCAGCAGCAGCCAGGCTCTCAATGGTAAGTTGCATTGCCTGCCCATGTGCAGACCATACTTTTTATTTTTGGGGGGTTAACCCCCCATGTTTTTTTTTTTTTTAAGTTTTCAGATTTTTCTTCAAACCTAGGGGGTCACCCAAGTTTGCACAAACTTCTTCACCCAAAGAGTGATTAACACATGGAATTCACTGCCACAGGAGGTGGTGGCAGCTACAAGCATGGACAGTTTCAAGAGGGAATTAGATAAACATATGGAGCAGAAGTCCATCAGTGGCTATTAGCCACAGGGTATAGATGGGAACTCTCAGTCTGGGGCAGGTGATGCACTCTATTCTTGGTGCTGGGGGGGGCAGCAGTTGGAGGGCTTCTATTGTCCTGGCCCCACTGCCGGACCTCCTGATGGCACCTGGTATTTTTGGCCGCTGTGTGACAGAGTGTTGGACTAGATGGGCCATTGGCCTGATTCAACATTGGCTTCTCTAATGTTCTTATGTTCATCCAGGTCAGAACTTTGGAATGTTACATCCTTATGGTGGATCCTATTGGACTAACCTTTATTTCGGCCAGTGAAATAGTTCATCAACCCAGTGGCTGAGGTAACGCACACTAAATAATCCACTCTCACTGCACCTTCCAACTGGATTTTGCCAGTTCACACAGTAAAATCCAGTTGGAAAGTGCAGTGAAGGTGGATTGAAAGTGGATTACTTAGTGTGTGTGACCGCAGCCATAAAGTAGCTTCTAATATGGAAGCAGGAGTTGCTCCTCCCTAAGGCAAGTCTTAGAATCATAGAATCACAGAATCATAGAGTCGGAAGGGGCCATACCATCTAGTCTAGACCATCTAGTCTAACCCCCTGCCCAATGCAGGACCAGCCTAAAGCACCTCTGACAAATATTCGCCCAGCCTCTTCTTGGAAGCTGTCAGTGAAGTGGAGCTCACCACCACCCTAGGCAGCTGATTCCACCTTTGAATCACTCTGACCATGAAGAAGTTTTTCCTAATATCCAGCCCATACCTTTCTGCATGTAACTGAAACCTGTTTCTTTGGGTCCTCTCCTCTGCTGCCAGCTGGAACAGCTCCTTATCCTCCTCCAAATGACAGCCTTTCAAATATTTAAAGAGAGCACTCATGTCCCCCCTAAATCTCCTCTTCTCCAAACTAAACATTCCCAGGGCCCTCAGCCTTTCCTCGTAGGGCTCAGTCTCCAGACCCCTGATCCTCCTCGTCACTCTCTTTGCCACCCTCTTGATTTTGTCCACGTCCTTTTTGAAGTGAGGCCTGTGCACAGTATTCAAGGTGTAGCCTGACCAAGGCAGTATACAGAGGGGCTATGACCTCCTGAGATGTTGATGCTTCCACCAACCAGCACCATCCAGTCACATCACCACCTGTACAGACGACCAACAAACAAACATGGTGGAACCAGTGGATGAGGAGGGCAGTATGCAACAGATGTAGCAGAAAGATGGGAGAGCTGAGAACTATAAATACAAAAAAGGTTGTGGGGATATTCCAGATGAATGGATCAGAGCCATACCTACTGAGAAGTAGCTGATAGAAAATTGGACGTGGACTAGGAAGACTTAGGGCCAAAAATCCAAATGTTGAATTTATGAATGGATCCCCTGCTTATTTTTAACTTTGCAATGCACCTACATGGGACAACTATATAGATTTGGTCTAATGCACAAAGGGGAAGAGGTTTTAGCTCATATCTTGCTGAATAATCTTCTTGATCCGAGTCAGATACATTCCGCGAAGGTAGTATAGCTCGTACAGATAGTATAGCTTGTCTCCGTATGTTTTCTTCAATGGGACAAATAAGAACGTTGGTGGGTGATTTAGACTGTGTAAAAATTTCAAAGGGGAAGAGCCCCCCTCTTCCTACTGCATCACAGTCCGAACCAGAGTTGGGGCCCCACACAGTTTCAATTTAAAGGGTAAAATGTGGAGGCTCCATTAATGGATCTTCTAGCTTTATGTATAGCCCCCAGTGGGGATCACCCACCCCCGGTTCCTGTTGCCCACTAATTCTCTGTGTGGTAGTGGGTAATTTTTTTTTTTTTTATTCAGCATTGCATGTGACACTACATCACTCCAATAAAAACCCAGAAGTGACGTAAGGTAGATCTAGGAATTCCCAGAAACTCTATGGTTTTACCACAGAGTTTCTGGGCAATTCCTAGAATTACCCTATGTCACTTCCATTTTTTTACTGGAAGAGTCGAAGCATGACTGACAGGGTGCCCACCCACAACCTTCCTGCTGGTTTCCAGGCACTTCCACACAACCCTTCACTGGGCCCCTAAGTGCAATCCTAAACAGAATTACACCCTTCTGAATTCTTTGGAGCTGATGCATTTGGAAAGAGGGTGTTTTTTATGTGTGTGTGTGTGTGGGTGTTGCACCAGTTTGGTGTAGTGATTAAGAGTGGTGGGCTCTAATCTGGAGAAACAGGTTCGATTTCCCACTCCTCCACATGAAACCAGGCGGGTGATCTTGGGCCAGTCACAGTTCTCTCAGAGCTCTCTCGGCTCCACCTACCTCACTGGATGTCTGTTGTGGAGAGAGGAAGGGAAGGTGATGGTAAGTTGCTCTGAGACTCCAAGCGAAAAGCAGGCTATTAATCCAACTCCTCCTCCTCCTCCTCCTTGCCATCATGACCTACCCATGGAGCTCATGCAACACTTTACTGTCTCTCGGCTTAGCCAACCTCACAGGGATGTTGGAGTGATAGAATGCAGACAAATGTGTATTCCCTATGAGCTGCCTTGAGGATGAGTGGGACAGAGGGGATTTTAGCCCTGTGCCTTAGATTTTCGGACTGGGGCTTCTAATACCATGGGGGGTGAGGGTGGGAATGTCTGAAGATTAATATTCAGCCTTAAATGAAACCCACGGATTTCCTGACGCAATTTGCATTAGCTCACCGCAACCGGGGCCACAAGAGAGCAAACGCCAGAGACGTCAGCAGCAAAACAAACACTTTGATATGTTAAAACGGAGGGGGGGGGACGGGTGCTCCTTTCGCGTTCACGGGTAATAAAATGCAAGGAAACGAGATCCATTTCCCATTTCGTTCGGGGAAAGTGGATGCTGCCTGCGCTCTTAAACGAGCATTTAAATTGGAGTAACCCTGAAACCTGCTTTTCTACAGCAGAATAATGAGGAGCAGTGACTGAATGGCTATTCCTTTTTTAAAAGAGCCTTTTTTTAAAAAAAAAATCCCATATAAAAGAAAAGGGGGGAAAAGAAGCTCGGAGCTCATATCAGTTAATCCACGGAAAACAATAATATAGTAGAACATCGTTCGGGCGCTTCAAGTGAAAACTGTTCTAAATCATTCTGTTCGCAGAAATAGCCAATTGGTGTCCTGAAATAAGGACAGCTGCAAGTATACCCAGAATCCACTAAGATCCATTCTGTGGAGCTCACTCCTGGGAATGTGCTTTTAGGATTGCACCGATATGGTGATATATCATTGCTTCCCACAGGCTGCGTTCAGACGGGCAGTTTGAAGCGGGAGGGAGTCTGTTCCGGGTTTCCCCGATAACACTGCACCAACTGTTCCAGGTTTTCCCAGTAACATTGCACCGACTGATGTGGGAGCATACCGGAAGGAGGCATGAGGGAGCGTTCACACTGTTGGCCCAAAGGCGCGGCTGTAAGGTGTGGCTTTCTGTTTCGCTAATCTGGAGATATGCGCCTATGCGCATGAGCGCACAATCAAAATTGCGGATTTTAGTGTTCACACTTTGTTGGTGTGGGATATACGTGGGATAGATGTGCTTGCTACCATTTTTACCAGGTATCTTTTAAACTGGGGAGGGAAGCGTTACAAGATGGGTTGAGTATGGCTGGGGAACGCTGGACAGAGGTGCCTGTGTGAACGGCCCCTTTAATCCGGTTGTGAGATGTTGCTGAAACGTGCCTGTCTCGGGGCAAACTGCTAGTCTGAACTCGGCCACAGATTAACCCACTGGGAGTCTTTGAGCCATACCGACCCTATCAATAGAGGCAAGTTCGTTTGTTTCCTTGGGGGATGCCTCTGCTCCCTCTCCAGGGACCTGCTGAAGGCAGTTCCTGTTATAAAAGCAACCATACGATTGGTCGTGGAAAGTGCCATCGAGTTGCAGCCAATTCACGGTGGTCCCAGAGAGTTTCCAAGGCAAGGGATGAATTGAGGTGGTTTGCCATTGCCTTCCTCTGCATAGCAAGACTTGACTTCTTTGGAAGTCTCCCATCCAGAAAGGGAGTGATCCTCATTTTACATGAAACACACTTAGTTGTTTGGCATGCTGAAGTCCAAATCTCGAAGAAGAGGAGGAGGATGATGAGGATGTGGAGGAGGTTGGATTTATACCCCACCCTTCACTACCCGAAGGAGTCTCAGGGTGGCTTACAACCTCCTTTCCCTTCCCCTCCCCACAACAGACACCTTGTGAGGTAGGTGGGGCTGAGAGAGCTCTTTTGAGGACTGCTTGTAAGAGAACAGCTCTGAAAGAACTTGTAACTGACCCAAAGTCAAATCAGCAGCTGTATGTGGAGGAGTAGGGAATCAAACCCGGATCTCCCAGATTAGAGTTCATGCTTCCTAACCACTACACCAAACTGGCTCAATCCATCTCAGTCTGGATCCTCCTCTCTTCCTGCTGTCTTCAACTTTTCCTAGCATTATTGTCTTTTCCAGTGAGTCTCGTCTTCTTATAGGCTGAGTTCAGACGGGCAGTTTGCCCCGAGATAGGCACGTTTCAGCAACGTTTCACAACCGGATTAAAGGGGGCGTTCACACAGGCACATCTGTCTGGCGTTCCCCACCCGTAGTCAACCTGTTGTGTACCGCTTCGCTCCTGCATTTAAAAGATACCTGGTGAAAGTGGTAGCAAATCCCGGAGAGCATGTTTATCCTGCTTCATTCCGCTTCTGGGAAATGTGAATGCTAATCCAAAAAGCCAGGAACATCCCACGGTAATAATGTCCATTGGGTGTTTCTATGCAAGGTGCACTTTGTTGCCCTGGAGAGGCAGCAGCGATATGATTGGATGTGCTCCGCTCTACCACCCAATGCAGTGCCGGCACAATGGGATCCTCCCCAAATCACCCTGGGGCATTTATGCACATGAGCGCATATGTGCACACGCACACATAGCCCAATTACCAGGAAAAAAGCTGTTTACAGCCGCGCCTCCGGGCCAGCAGTCTGAACACTCCCTCATGCCTCCTCCCGGTATGCTCCCGCATCAGTCAGCAGTGTGACCGGGAAAACCCGGAACAAACTGTTCTTTTTTGCTTTTTTGCCATGACTCGTTCCCGCTTCAGACTGCCAGTCTGAACTCAGCCATAATGTGACCAAAGTACGATAGCCTACCTTTAGTCATTTTCACTTCTAGGGAGAGTTTAGGCTTGATTTGATCAAGGACCTACTTATTTGCCTTTTTGGAGGTCCACGGTATCCATAAAATTCACCTCCGACACCACATTTCAAAGGGATCCAGTTTCTTCCTGTCGACTTCCTTCGGCGTCCAACTTTTACATCCATATCTAGTAATGGGGAATATGATGGCATGAATTGACTTGCTCTTGGTCACCAGCGACACATCCTTACCCTTGAGTATCTTTTCTAGTTCCCTCATGGCTACCTTCTCCAGTCTCAGCCTCCTTTGGATTTCTTGGGTGGTGTCTCCCTTCTGGTACTTAGCACCAAAGTTGTTGTTGTTGTTGATAATAATAATAATAATAATAATAATAATAATAATAATAATAATAATAATAATAATAATAATAATAATAATAATAATAATAATAATGGCTATTTTTGGGCAGGAACGCACAGGAATGGCGTTCTGGCTGGCTCCCGAGTTGGCCATGCCCAGCAGGAATGCATTAGCATAATAGGCCACACCCAACAGCAGAGACTCATTAGTGTTGGCTATATGAGGGGTGTGTGGCCTACCATGCAAAGGAGTTCCTGCTACAAAAAAAAGCCCTGGGTTTTGACAAGAAACAAGGTAAACAGAATAAGAAGCAAAAGGTGGGTGTGGCTGGATGACCACACTTCTGGTAACATGGGGGTGTGTCCCAATAGGCTAATGAGCTGTGCTGTCAGGGCTGTGGCCTAATATGCTAATGAGTTTCCACTGTTGGGTGTGGCCTATTATGCTAATGGGTTCCTGCTGGGATTTTCCACAAAAAAAACCCTGATAATAATAGCAATAACAACAATAGCAACCACAATATCCGTCAGATCTTTAGAACCTTCTCTCAGTGGTTTCACGCCCTCCAACAACAACAACAAAAACAAGTTAAATATCGGCTGCCTGCCCAGAACCAGGCAAAAACAAGATTTGGCTTTCATCGGCGTCCAGTTCAAATTCACTAGAGGAATCTTCCCAGCTTTCTGCACCGTGTGACAAGCATGATCAAACATTCCAAAACCGAGCAGGGGGAGGGGGGAATCTTTAGAAACAACTGTGCTCTGCCGCAGAAGAGGAAGAGCTCGTTGGAACACAACAGGAAGCCCGTCAGCTGCTCTTGAATGCGACGGATTGATTTCTGATCCGGACAGCTGAGCTGGGAATTGTATCTGTGATAATAACGGGATCGGTCTGGGGGGAAGCTATTTTTAAAAGACATGCCTGCGGGCCAGAGGGTAAACCCTCCAGGGGATAAATAATCCACACAGCCTTCTTTAGTTTAAGCTCTCAGCTCCATCATAGCCAGCTACTCTTGGCTGGCAGACAGTGTGGATACAAGGATTAGTTCCTGTAGCAAAGACGAAGGAAAGTAGCAGAGGGAGGAACAGGAAGGAGGTCTTCTCCAGTCAGTGCTCCCTTCTCAGTTGGTGGCCAAAGGATTAGATAGTCACCAGTTTTCAGGGCTGAGCAGGAATTTTTTGAGCCTCGCTCAGATTGGCCGGGAGTGAGGCCTTTTTTTCGTCTGCTTCACATCATTAGAGGGGCTAAGGTATAAGTAGGCTTGGTAGAACTGGTTAGACCCTAACTGGGAAGGCGGGGAAAACACGGGTTGAGGGGATTTTGAGTTGGCAAGCACCCTGGGATATCAGTGACAGTGGGATCCTCGAACTGGGTACCTATGGGCTTGGCAGTCAGGGTGACTCAGTTGGGGGAGGACACGAACCTTAAGGCTTTGCAGTCGTGGGCCAGGATGGGCCCTCCCTCCCCTCTCCATACTGGCGTGCAGGCCATGACGAGTAAGGTCCGGAAGGATACCCGACTTGGCTCTGAGCCAGGATGGGCTTGCCCTGTTAGGAGGCTTGCTGTGCAAGCCCAATGCAACCTGTGCTTTAATGTGTTAAAGAGACGGTGCAGATCAGCTTATGTATAATACAATATCCAGTTTCACCCATAACTTGTGTTGCGCTTCATTCAAGGGGTGGGCGGGCAGCAATGCTGGATTTTGTTGACCCCTATGGAGATCCATCTACACGTGTTCATTGCATCCGCTGAAGAAGAAGAAGGTGCTGTGAAACTGAGGGAGGTGGTATGGTGGGAAGCTATGGCTGCCAAGCCCCTGGGGGATTTCCTCACCCCAAGTTCCCATTCGCCACCGCTACTCCGAGCAGCAACGTGGGAAAATGACATCACTTCCAGGGAATACCCAGAAGTGACAATGACAGCTCTAGGAATCACTGAAGACTCTATGCCCCCCATACCAGGTCCCTGACCCCGACTGTCTTGCCAGAAGCCTATGGGAAGGTTCAGAGAAGAAAAGAAGAGATTGGATTTATACCCCGCCCTTCACTGCCCAAAGGCATCTCAGAGAGGCATACAAACTCCTTTCCCTTCCCCTCCCCACAACAGACACCCTGTGAGGTAGGTGGGACTGAGAGAACTTCTGACAGAAACTGTCCTTGAGAGAACAGCTGCGCCAGAGCTTGTGACTGACCCAAGGTCACATCAGCAGGTGCAAGTGGAGGAGTGGGGAATCAAACCTGGTTCTTCCAGATAAGAGTCCTCACACTTAACCACTACACCAAACTGGCTGCCCAAACAATCTGGAGAGGTGGTAGAATATGTCTTTCAGGAGTGGGCTGTTGCCATTGGAACCCTCACCCTGCCCTCGAGTAACAGTGTGAGGTTAACCAGATGCTTCGAGGCCAGTCAGGAATGTTTGGTCCCTTCTCGAATTTTCTGGCCCCAGTTGTTTGGGCCCTTCTCGAATTTTCTGCCGACTTCACATGGTCAGTTTCCTTGGGTGCATTTTCACAAAGTGGTCAGGTTACAGGACTGGTTAAGCCCTAACTGGATATGCAGGAATAGTGTTGGTTAGGGTTTAAGGAATCTGGTGAGCATCGTGAGGCATCTAATAGTGGGCAGGTCTTTAAAAACCCCTCAAGTGACCACTTCGGAGAAGTTTGGAAGGGGACTCCTTAGGGTCTGGACAACTGTGTTGTATCCTCCTCACTCTGGTAAAGGGGCCTATATGACTTCTGTCATCCCCTTACTTTTTACCTCATGAGCCCAAACCTTTCCTGTCAGATATAAAAGAATGGCACCGATAGTATGGTTTTATATAAAATGAGAAGTTTTTATTCTTTATAAAAGGGTAGGGGAATGGGAAAATGGTTTCTCTTGTGAACAGAGGTCGACCCTTTTTGAGCCAGGCAAAACCTCTCCGTGGAGTCTTGTCTGTCCCTCTGCTCTGTGACACCCTGTCACTGAGTCACAGACGGAGAGTTTTTTACTCAGAAGAGAGCCACCAAAAGCCCCTTCTCAATAACTCTCTCTCCAAACCAAACTCTTCCAACTCCCTCAAGCTTCTCAAGCTTCCCACCACCAACTGCCTAACTGACCAGACCTCCCGCCCCCCCATTGGATACCTTCTGTTGCCAAGGAGGCACTCACCAATCAGAGTGAGCCTCTGACACTCCCTACCTTCAGGCTGTTTTCCCTCAGTTCATCACAACAACCATTACAAAAAAAAACAAAAAAAAAACACTGCTGCCCTGACCTGGATAGCCCAGGCCAGCCCGATCGCGTCCGATCTCAGAAGCTAAGCAGGGCTGACTGTGGTTAGTTCTTGGATGGGAGACTTCCTTGGAATACCAAGTCAGGAGGACAGGGGCAGGCTTTGCTCAGCCACCTCTCAGAATATCCTCCAGGCCCCCAGTAGGGCTCAGTCACCAGTGGTCGCCATGACTTCCAGGTGCACACATACTCACATGCGCACACATGCACATATGAAAAATACCAAAAAAAACCCAACAACCCTCTAACATTATTTACTATGAGGGTGATGCAGGCCCATAGCTACACTGGAACATCTTGGGGCTCAGCCCCCTGACTTACCACCAATGCCCCCAAACTTCCCATCCAGCCCAGGCGCTCCCTTGGGGGTGGGGTGCGGGATGCCCCCTGACTTATTTAAAGGCCCCCTGAGTTTAAACATTCTTGGCTACAGGCCTGGGGTGATGACAGTGGGTGATTAGCTCCTCTAGGCAATACCCAATCTTGGCATGCAGGATGGAAGAAACAAGGCACAGAAAGTTTGCTGGTGTGATCTCGGAGCCTGGGAGGGGATTGCCCATTAGATAGATTAACCCACACTAAATGGTGGAGCGATAATCGGGGCACAGATCAGTTGTTAATAAACAAACCTAGTATAAATCCAAGTTATGTGGAGGGTGTCTTCATTTTGGAGACGGAGGGCAGGCAGGTACACTTCTACCAGTACAGAGAAGGATCATGCCAATGGGTCACACCTGGATAAATCTTCAACCATTTTCTAACCTACTGAGCACTAATGTTTCCCCTCTCTTCTAATTTCTCTCCTTCGTTCTTGTGTGTGTGTGTGTGTCTCCTTCCAGAATTAGTCACACCGGTGATCCCAGCTAATCAGACATCCAACAATGAAGGGAGATGCCGATACAAAATATATAGTGAATCAGACTGGGCCATATGATGATTTCACTGACAACAAATGAAGTCAATTGAGAGAGGGAGGGAGGGAGGGAGGGAGAGAGAGAGAGAGAGAGAGAGAGAGAGAGAGAGAGAGAGAGAGAGAGAGAGAATGACCACCAAAAACTACAATGTGCACAAAGTATCACAACCAGAACCCTTTCTCTCCTCCTTCCTCTTCCTCCTCCTCCTGTTCTTCTTCTTCTTCTTCTTCTTCTTCTTCTTCTTCTTCTTCTTCTTCTTCTTCTTCTTCTTCTTCTTCTTCTTCTTCTTCTTCTTCTTCTTCTTCTTCTTCTTCTTCTTCTTCCATAAAACACTCTGAAGACTTAGAACTAGTGTATATACATATATACAGGGCTATTTTGGGGCAGGAACACACAGGAACGGAGTTCTGGCTGGCTCCCAAGTTGGCCACACCCAGCAGGAACTCATTAGCATAATAGGCCACACCCAACAGCAGAAACTCATTAGGATTGGCTACATTAGGGGTGTGTGGCCTAACATGCAAAGGAGTTCCTGCTTCAAAAAAAGGCCCTGGGTCTTGACAACGAACAGGGTAAACAGGATAGGAAGCAAAAGGTGGATGTGGCTGGATGACTACACTTCTGGTAACATGGGGGTATGACCTAATAAGCTAATGAGCTGTGATGTCAGGGGTGTAGCCTAATATGCTAATGAGTTCCTGCTGGGCTTTTTCTACCAAAAAAGCCCTGCATATATAAAAATTCTGTTATTCCTCCCCCACCCCCCAAGGTATTGTTTCAGTCTCTCACCTCAACGGCTTACCACCATTGGAGTCTTTGGGGCAGCCAAGGTTTCTGCCCAACAGTAAGCAGTGGCAGTGGGTATATAAAGGAGGAGAGAATAGGACTCCCATCTAGTGATGGCACAAACTCTAGCCAATTACACCACACAATATCATGCTACATACAAGGAATCAAGGTTTATAAGATTATGCGTGGGATAGAGCAGGTAGAGAGTGAAGTATTTTTCTCCCTTTCTCACAAGACAAGAACTCGTGGGCACTCCATGAAATTGCTGAGCGGTTGGGTTAGAACGGATAAAAGGAAGTCCTTCTTCACCCAAAGAGTGACTGACACGCGGAATTCACTGCCACAGGAGGTGGCGGTGGCTACAAGCATGGACAGCTTCAAGAGGGAATGAGATAAGCATATGGAGCAGAGGAGTGGCTATTAGCCACAAGGTATAGACAGGAACTCTCAGTCTGGGGCAATGATGCTCTGTATTCTTGGTGCTTGGGCGGGGGGGGTCAACAGTGGGAGGGCTTCTGGTGTCCTGGCCCCGCTGCTGGACCTCCTGATGGCACCTGGTATTCTTGGCCACTGTGTGACAGAAAGTTGGACTGGATGGGCCATTGGCCTGATCCAGCACTGGCTTCTCTTATGCTCTTATGCTCTCTTAATGGCCCGACAAAAGGGATCAGCAAGTGTCTGAGCATCCCTAGGTGGAAACAACCACTCTCCATCCCCTCCTGCATCTTCTAAATATTCAGTGGATATTTGATATTCTGTACTTACATTTGCAAAGGGAATGACTGGCCAGGGCAGGCAAGCAGTTTCATTAAGGACAATGTTGCTGCCAATGTGTTTCAAGTGTACAGCTCTTCACTGGGGTAGCAGTGTACCGGTCGTCTCCAATTTTGCAACATTTAATGCTCTCTGACAGCTGGCATACAACAGCAGTCAGTTTTTGACCGAATTGGATTCATAGCTGTCAATCGCCAGGATGCTTAGCATGCAGCAGCAGTGAGCATTTGACAGCCGGCTTTCAGAGTGAACAATCGGGAGGGTTTTTTTTTAGGGGGGGGGTTGTTACAATACACTGAGTAATGGTAATCCATGCCTCTCCATCATTTAAACCACACACAAAAAATGGTCAAAGTGGGATGTCAGATCTTTATTCCAGAATTCAGAGGGCAGATTTCGGACTTCGGTTTTGAATCCCACACTTTGGTCAATTTCAAAATGTTGCGGGTGTGAGTGAGTAGAATTGCTCAAACACTCTCGAAGGCAACCAGATTTTCTTTGGCAATCCTTCATGGGAATAAGGGTGGGTGCGCAGGAGCACCTGTGAGTACTGTCAAATCACTTTCGACTTACGGTGACTCTGTGGATTAACGTCGTCCAAAGTGTCCTGCCATTATCAAAATGTCCTGTCATTAACAGCCGTGCACAGGTCCTGCAGACCAAGAGAGGAGGAGGAGGAGGAGGAGGAGGAGGAGGAGGAGGAGGAGGAGGAGGAAGAAGAAGAAGAAGAAGAAGAAGAAGAAGAAGAAGAAGAAGAAGAAGAAGAAGAAGAAGAAGAGGAGGAGGAGGAGGAGGAGGAGGAGGAGGAGGAGGAGGAGGAGGAGGAGATTGGATTTATACCCCGCCCTTCACTACTTAAAGGAGCAGCATACAAACCCTTTTCCCTCCCCCTCCCCACAATAGACACCCTGTGAGGGAGTTGGGGCTGAGAGAGCTCTGACAGAAACTGCTCTTTTTCAAGAACACCTCTGACAGAACTATGGCTTGCCCAAGGCCATCCAGCAGCTGCAAGTGGAGGAGTGGGGAAATCAAGCCCGGTTCCCTCAGATTAGAGTCCACGCACTTAACCTCTACACCAAACTGGCTCACGTGGCTTCCTTGATGGAGCCGTGGCTTCCTTGATGGACTCCACCCATCTCATGTTGGGTCTTCCTGTACATGACTTCCGGCACGAACAGGGAAAGGAGAGATGAGCAAATGTACTCTATCGGACGTCTTCGGCAAACGTTTAGCTTGTTTGTCAACGGTTTGCTGCTTTTCTCATCGGGGACTGTGCATTCATTGGTATCGTGTCTGCAATGTTGTACAGGGTTTTTTTTTTACAATCCATTTGTATGTATTTATACAAACCGTAGTTGTCATCATGCTGATTTAGTGACATAAAAATGAACAAGTGGTACAGTTTGCAAGGGAGGGAGGAAGAGGCGCAACGGAACAAAATACGGCATTAAGCAACCATAAGTTAGAGCCACGCAAGGGAGAAGCAAACATCGAAATGGGGATTCCCAGGTCTCAGTTTAAGGAGGATTCTTGAAATGGTGATTCTTGGGTCTCAATTTAAGGAGGATTCTCGAAATGGGGAGTCCCGGGTCTCAGTTTAAGGAGGATTCTCGAAATGGGGATTCCCGGGTCTCAATTTAAGGAGGATTCTCGAAATGGGGATTCTTGGGTCTCAATTTAAGAAGGATTCTCGAAATGGAGATCCCCGGGTCTCAGTTTAAGGAGGATTCTCGAAATGGGGATTCCCAGATCTCAATTTAAGGAGGATTCTTGAAATGGGGATTCCCGGGTCTCAATTTAAGGAGGATTCTCGAAATGGGGATTCCTGGGTCTCAATTTAAGGAGGATTCTCGAAATGGGGATTCCCGGGTCTCAATTTAAGGAGGATTCTCGAAATGGGGGTTCCCGGGTCTCAATGTAAGGTAGGCTGAGGAAAGATTGAGGAAAACCAGAAGGGACACCTTCAAGGAATGCAAAAACACCCGTACAAGGAGGGATATAAAAAAAATAGGGTGTATGGTAAACTGCAAATTGAAAAGAGCCACCTGAACCCACAATATGAGGGGGGGGGAAACATGTTAACAAGCATACAGCTGTAAACACTGCTCTATATACCAGTAATAAACATAAAAATGCACAGGAGGGGGAAATATAGAAAAAACAGTTGACAGCATAAAGATACCATGTCTCAGAAGAGTTCGCAAAAACACATAATTGTGAATATATTGGTAGCATCGGGAAACTTGGCTACTACACCACTCTCCCCCTCCCCCCAATTCAAAATCATTTCTGAGCCAATTAAATAGCACTGGTTCCAATAACAATCCTTGCGCGACTTCACTTCTCGCTTCCGTCTGTTGCGAGAGCTATCCAATTATTCGTATTCTCTGCTTCCTGTCATTTAGACAGTTTCTAATCCAGAAAAGGACACTGTTCTCTCATTCTGTGACTGCTAAGCTTACTCTGTTCCAGCTAGGTAGCCCTGTTGGAAAGCAGTAGAAGGGCTAGATTCAAATCAAGTACCACCTTAGAGACCAACAAGGGTTTAAGTTTTCGAGAGTCAAAGCTGCCCTTTGTCAGAGACAAATAGAAATGGCTAGATTGGAAGTCCATTAGCACTTTAGGAACCAAGAAGATTTGGGGGGTATGAGCTTAGTTCCCTTCATCAGATACTCTTGAAAACACATGTCTAGGGATGGGCACAGAACCAGAAAAAATGTGGTTCTCTTTGTGGCGTGCCCTGTTTGCGAACCCTGGACTGTCACAAACTTTTAGTCACCTCAAGCACTGCTTTGGTTTGTAGGATCCCCTACCAGCAAGCCACAGACACCAGACTCACAGAAGATCTCCAGGTGAATATCCTCTACCTTCTCTCCAAGTTTGGTGAGGATTGAATTTATGGGGTCTGAGTTATGGCCCCCCAAATAAGGTGCCCTGTCTGTCATTTCCAAAGAAAGCACCTTTGGAGGGAGTGTAACTCAGACCCTGTAAATCCAATCCTCACCAGACTTGGAGGGCTGGTAGAGGAAAGTCAGATCCCCTGTGAATTTGGTGCCTCTAGCTTGCACACTATCTGTTCTCTACGCTCCTGAACCTGTACATGTGAAAATGACCTCTCTGGTCATTTTGACAGGTGCAGGTTCAGGAGGTTCAGGAGTGTATCAAACAGATCTTGTACAAGCTAGAGGCATCAACGTTGGAGGACATGTAAAGGAGCATCCAGGGGAGGTCCACTGCAAGTTTGGTGTCCCTGGCTTTCACAGGATCTATTTTATACACTCCTGAACCTTCTGAACCTGTGCCTGTCAAAATGACTTTCTGCAGTAATTCTGATAGGCTCAGATTCAAGAGGTTCAGGAGTATATAGAATGTATCAGGACTCTTTTTGTAGCAGGAACTCCTTTGCATATTAAGTGACACACCCCTAATGTAGCCAATCCTCCAAGAGCTTACAGAGCCCTGGAATGTATCCTGTGCAAGCTAGAGACATCAAAGTCACAGGGGGCCTCTCCTGGATGCTATTTTACATGGCCTCCCAGTTGTTGCCTTGAAGTTATATAAACATTTTGAATGAGCAGAGACCGTCTGTCTGGAAATGTTTCACTCATGAACCCTACATACCTCCATGAACCTCCAGCTGACCTCCCATGAACTTGGCTCGCAAACCACGAACAGGCCAAAAATGGTCACAGACTTTAGTTCATGAGCCAGTTCGTGCACGTCCCTACTCATGTCTTGAAAATCTTGTTGATCTTTAAAGCTCTATTGGACTCCACTCTAGCTGTTCTGTTGCTGACCAACACAGCTACCTCTGAAAACCAGGGCTCTTTTTGTAGCAGGAACTCCTTTGCATATTAGGCGACACACCCCTGATGTAGCCAATCCTCCAAGAGCTTACAGTAGCCCCTGTAAGAAGAACTTGGTAAGCTCTTGGATGATTGGCTACATTAGGGTGTGTCGCCTAATATGCAAAGGAGTTCCTGCTACAAAAAGAGCCCTGCTGAAAACTAAGTAGGAATCGAGATCCCTGAGCCTACTGGTATCTGATGAAGAGAGTTCTGAATCTTGTTAAACTTATACCCTGGAAATCGTGTTCTAATGGATGCAAATCCAAGCTCACTCAGGAATCTTTGATGAGGTACCATCCTCTGCTAGTCATCTTCAAGATGGTGCTAAGGTACTAAGGAAACTAGGCCAAGAGAGCCAGTTTGGTGTAGTGGTTATGTGTATGAATTCTAATCTGAGAGAACTGGGTTTGATTGCTCACTCCTCCACTTGCAGCTGATGGATGACCTTGGGCAAGCCATAGTTCTGACAAGAGCTGTCCTTGAAAGGGCAGTTCTTGAAAGAGCTCTCTCAGCCCCACCTACCTCACAGGTTGTCTGCGGTGGGAAGGGGAAGTGAAAGGAGTTTGTAAGCCTCTCTGAGACCCCGAGTGAAGGGCGGGGTATAAATTCAATCTCTCCTTCTTCTCTTTTCTGAAGGTAGACAAGTTCAGGTGGCCTGAACAGCAAAGCTCTAGTGCTGCTAGTACCAAGTTCTGGGGTTAAATCAGGTCTCTAGCAGGAACTCCTTTGCATATTAGGCGACAGACCCCTAATGTAGCCAATCATCCAAGAGCTGACAGTAGCCCCTGTAAGAAGAGCTCTGCAAGCTCTTGGAGGATAGGCTACATTAGGGGCATGTCACCTAATATGCAAAGGAGTTCCTGCTACAAAAAGAGCCCTGTTTATTTGTTGCTTCAGTCCCCAAAGAACAGGGATGAGAATTAAAAAAAAAAATCCCTAGTGGCATTGCTTCAGTGTCACAAATTCCCAGCACCCATCTGTCATCATTAAGTTATGGTTTCCAGGCATACTCATGGAAGTACTCATGGGGAGGGGTTGTGGCTCAGTGGCTGAGCCTCTTCTTGGCACGCAGAAGGTGCCAGGTTCAATCCCCAGGATCTCCAGTGAAAAGGACCAGGAAGTAGGTGATATGAAAGACCTCAACCTAAGACCTGAAGAGCTGCTGCTGGTCTGAGTGGACAGTACTGACCTTGATGGAGTGATAGTCTGAGCCAGTTTGGTGTAGTGGTTAAGTGCACAGACTTTAATCTGCGAGAACTGGGTTTGTTTCCCCACTCCTCCACTTGCACCTGGCTGGATGACCTTGGGAAGCCATAGTTCTGACAAGAGCTGTCCTTGAAAGGGCAGTCCTTGAGAGAGCTCTCTCAGCCCCACCTACTTCACAGGGTGTCTGTTGTGGGGAGGGGAAGGGAAAGGAGATTGTAAACTGCTCTGAGACTCTGAGTGAAGGGCGGGGTATAAATCCATCTCTCTTCTTCTTCTTCTTCTTCTTCTTCTTCTTCTTCTTCTTCTTCTTCTTCTTCTTCTTCTTCTTCTTCTTCTTCTTCTTCTTCTTCTTCTTCTTCTTCTTCTTCTTCTTCTTCTTCTTCTTCTTCTTCTTCTTCTATATAGGGTGGCTTCATGTGTTGAGTCCTGCCAGAAGAATCCAAAAAGTTGGTTCTTTTGGGTTAAATGTGAATATATATTCCCCTTGGAAGCACAGACTTCCCCCCCCACAGTATCTCTGATCCTCCACATTTCCCAGTTAAGGGAAAATGCTGTTCATACAAATTACAAAGATGATCTGACTCTAATCGTAACAGGAGAAAAGAAATTTTACGTGCAAAACTAGAAGCACGTCTTACATGATATCTTCATGTGGGAACATTTAGCTTATTGTGAACAGATTAACTTCAAAAAGGTTAACTTGCTACAGCTCCAAGCCCAAGTAAGAGAGAAGAAGAAGAAGAAGAAGAAGAAGAAGAAGAAGAAGAAGAAGAAGAAGAAGAAGAGAGGAGGAGGAGGAGGAGGAGGAGGAGGAGGAGGAGGAGGAGGAAGAGGAAGAAGAGAGGTCTTATATATAGGATGAAAACAGCAAGCAATCGCCAAAGGGGCTCAAACCTCTAACTGATGAGGGGGTGGGGTCAACTCTTAACCAATGTTCCCTCTAAATTGTGGAGTCTTGTGAGCAAAAATTCTACTTTGTGAGCTGTTGGCATTGAAGTTGTGAGCGAGGGATTTGGCTGCTGCATAAATTAGTTTGCTCTGGAGCCATCCTTCCTGAGCAAAGACAAAAATGTGTGAGCTGGAGGCTAAAAAATTGTGAGCTAGCTCACACTAACTCAGCTTAGAGGGAACACTGCTCTTAACCTTTTCCTTCCCAGATCCTCTTGATGCACAATCCCAATATTCAACGGGTTTGGCAGTTCGGACTCTAAATGTGTTTATTTCTCTCCAACTCTTCCTGTGCTCAACACGGCATAAAACCCCAGAGAAAAGACAATAAAATAAAACTACAATATTATTACATTCATTTATGCGGAATAAAAACGTAACGTAATTACTGGAGAATGCATGAGGCCGTCAGAAAAGTCATTCTAGGGAGAAATCCCTCCGGCCTGACAAAAGAAGTATGTTTTATAGACCTTCCAAAATGCAAGCAGAAAGGAAGTGTGACTTTTTCCAGAGGGCAGGATCTGGGTTCCCCAGTGGGCGGCCTTGCAGACTTTTGCAATCTAGGTTTACAGTGCAACGTTAAGCAGAGTCACACCCTGTTAACCCAAATCAGCATACACATGAAGAAGGAGGAGGAGAAGGAGGAGGAGGAACATAAGAACATAAGAGAAGCCAATGTTGAATCAGGCCAATGGCCCATCTAGTCCAACATTCTGTCACACAGCGGCCAAAATATACCAGGTGCCATCAGGAGGTCCAGCAGTGGGGCCAGGGCACCAGAAGCCCTCCCACTGCTGCCCCCTCCAGCACCAAGAATAGAGTGCATCACCTGCCCCAGACTGAGAGTTCCCATCTATACCCTGTGGCTAATAGCTACTGATGGACTTCTGCTCCATATGTTTTTATTGGATATATACCCCGCCCTTCACTCAGAGTGTCAGAGCAGCTTAAAATCTCCTTCCTCTCCCCACAACAGACACCCTGTGAGGTAGGCGGCGCTGAGAGAGCTCTTTTGAGAACTGCTCTTGAGAGAACAGTTCTGAGAGAACTTGTGACTGACCCGAGGTCACCCAGCTGGCTGCATGCAGAGGAGTGGGGAATCAAACCCGGTTCTCTCAGATTAGAGTCAGCGCTCTTAACCACAACACCAAACTGGCTGTAGCGTGACGTGTAACATTCAAAGGTGTCCCCTCACCAGCACAGAGCCAGGTTCAGACCAATAATCGAAAGAACAAAGGGGGAATAAGCTTTCTTAAGCAGACGAGGTTTTCATTTAAGTCACAGAAAAGAAACCAAATGAAGTTGAACAGTTTCTCAGGGTAAAATGAAGATTTACGGACAGGGGGGGATTGCATTAGTAACACAGTCCAAAACCTTTCCCCATATAATCTCCCTGCCTGTAAGGAAAACTAAAAGGGGGGAAACCAGACAAGGGGACAGGTTCCTCTGTGCTGGCGAAGCAGATGAGGTTAAATTGCTCAGGCGGTGGGAGAAAGTGTAGCAAAGCGAATCTGTGGAATGAGAGATGAAACAGAAGGCCAACCACGGAGTCCAGGTAACTGGATGCATCCCACCTGGCTACAAAGCTTGGGTGGCAGTGTCCCCTCTAAGCTGAGTTAGTGTGAGCCACCTCCACAGTTTTTTAGTCTCCGACTCACACAGTTCTGCCTCCGCTCAGGAAGGAGGGCTCCAGAGCAAACTAATTTATGCAGCAGCCAAACCGCTCGCTCAAAACTTTTAATGCCAGTAGCTCACCAAGTAGAATTTTTGCTCACAAGACTCCTCAGCTTAGAGGGAACGTTGCAGTCCAGAGCAAACTAATTTATGCAGCAGCCGAATGGCTCACTCACAACTGTAATGCCAGGAGCTCAACAAGTAGCATTTTTTTTTTTTTGCTCACAAGACTCCACAACTTAGAGGGAGCACTGCTTGGGGGCCTGAGGAGTAGCCCCTTGCACCCTTTTTGCCGAGAATGAGGAGGGGAAGGGATGCTGGAATCCGAATGGATGCATAACAAATATTCCATCTTTTTCCAGAGAGGAATCAGTTTGAAAGGAAAATATTTGTTTACACTGAGGATGGGAGTTTTCTCCTTTGGCAATGAAAATATCAAGAAGAGGAAGAAGGAGAAGGAGAAGGAGAAGGAGAAGGAGAAGGAGGAGGAGGAGGAGAAGGAGGAGGAGGAGGAGGAGGAGGAGAAGAAGGAGAAGGAGAAGGAGAAGGAGAAGGAGAAGAAGAAGAAGAAGAAGAAGAAGAAGAAGAAGAAGAAGAAGAAGAAGAAGAAGAAGAAGAAGAAGAAGAAGAGAAGGACGAGGAGGAGGATGAGGAGGAGGACGAGGAGGAGGAGGAGGAGGACGAGGAGGGGCAGGAGATTGGATTTATACCCCGCCCTTCACTACCCAAAGGAGTCTCAGGGAGGCTTACAAACTCTATTCCCTTCCCCTCCCCACAAGAGGCACCCTGTGAGGTAGGTGGGGCTGAGAGAGCTCTCTCGAGAACTGCCCTTGAGAGAGAGCAGCTCTGACATAACTTGTGACTGACCCAAGGTCACACCAGCAGCTGCATGTGGGGGAGTGGGGAATCAAACCCGGTTCTCCCAGATTAGAGCCCGCACTCCTAACCACTACACCAAATTGTTCCCTCAGGGGAATTTGGAAGATAAAACTGTCTGGGTGCTTTTCATGATTATGTAAGGTGTTAAGATTTGGAGGAACTTGCTGGAACTGGTCCATTGCGTATTGGTTTCAAGATCTGGGTCTTTAGGTACACCAAATTATCTGGAAGGAGTATGGTTGCCACGTCCTACCTCCGATCCATCGGGGAGCTCCCAGGTTCTTGTTGGGATCATCTGCTGCATGCTCAAAGTACCTGGAAGTGACATCATTGTGTTGCCAACATTGGTGTCAGTCTAGTTTTTGGGCAAAACTCTATGGGTTTTTGCCCTCAAAACCATAGAGTTTGTCTAAAGACTAGAGCTTTACCTCCCCGATGTTGGTAGTGCAATGACATCACTTCCAGATTATGTGACTTCACTTCTGGGTGATCACTCAGAAGTGACATCCCAGCCCCCATGACTCTCTAGGAGCTTCCCCAAATTCTATAGTAAAAACCATAGAAATTAAGGGAAATCTGTAGAGTTTCATGGATGCTGTGATATAGTTTCCCTGCCCAGTTTTTCTCCCAATGCTCAGTTGAATGAAAGCAGAAGTTTGCCTACCATGGGTAGACATCTGGTAAGTCAAGTCTGAACATCTATGGACATATGACATTGCCTTATACAGATTCGGCCCCTTGGTTCATCTAGTTCAATGTTATCATCTCTTATTGGCAGTGGTTCTCCAGGGTATCAGGGTCTTTCCCAGAACTTAATACCTGAAATCATTTTCACTGGAGATGCTGAGGACAGAAACTTGGGCCTTTTGTGTATGCTTTGCAATGCACTCATGATTTCTCCTGCATGAAGCTGGGTTCCACTGGATTAAAAGGGGGGGGGGGCACTAAAAGAAGATTTGGGCAAGGATGTTCAAACACCTGTCTGTTTGGTTCACATCCTGTTCTCCAGTTGTGAACAGGGAACTGATTTTTCAGTTGATAGTCTGGAAAGATAATTGTTGCGAGTTCCAGCCAGTGAGCCCCAAGCTAAGAGCCAAGGGCCAACAGACCTTTGATTCTTTTCCTTTGGTTCATACTAGGGATGGGCACCCTAGTTTCTGGTGGCTCATAGCTTGTAGCTTCTGGTGGCTCATAGTTTGTTTAATTACAAGAACCACGAACTTTCACAAACTTCTGTTTCCCAAACCAGTTCATGGATCGATTGGTTTGTGAACTCGGGGAGGTTAGAGATGCCAAACTCACAAGGAGTCTTCAGAAGGCTCTCCTCTACCCACTCTCCAAGTTGGGCAAAGATTGCATTTGGGATGTCTGAGTTAGAGCCCCTCAAAGCAGGTTCCCCAGGAAAACTCATCTCTAGCCTCCCTTAAATCAGCCACACAGCAAGCAATTCTTCCCAACTCGCTCTCACATGACAGCTAACTCCTCTCTCTTCCTGCTGCAAAGTGAAAGCAGCTGATTCAGGGTGTGGTGTGTGTATATATACCCCCAGCATTGTCCAGGAATTGATCGAATCAGTGCCAGGCTGTCTGGAGAACGAACTGCTCCAGTGATCCAAACAAACCTTCATTTTTGGATTTGGGAATGATGCAGTTGAACGAACCGGTTCAAAACGAACCATGAACCAGCCTGGTTCGTGCTCAAACCGCGGTTATTTTCTCGATTCGTGCCCATCCCCAGTTCATACCCATGGACTTGCTTCTTTGGCCCTACTCAGGTTAAACCCCTGCAAAAAGTGGAGAGAGTAAGGTCAGCCTTGATGGACTCCCACTCGTCTGTCACACGTGCCACTAGTATCCACATGCACTGCACATACATGCTACTAGTATCCACATACACCGCACAGAGATTATATGCATTAAAAAAGAGGGAGTAATAATTTGAAGCATTTATTGGACAAGGAATGGGTCAATTGCATGCTATAAAATTGGGCTTCCCCTGAACTAAAAAAAAACATATTTACTGCACAATTGGAATAGGTGTATTTTTGAAGAAGGCCTCTGTTGGCTGGGTGCTAGAAGTGTTAATCTCTTACATTCTCTCCCCCCCCCGGACAAGATGACAGTGCCACTGTAAAAGGAAGAAGAACATTGTGGGGGGACGGGGACGACCACACACATACAAACAAAAGGTCAACCCCTGATTCATCTCCACAGCTCGTTAGGAATAGAAGAGTGTTTCTGCCCATTGTGTGATGGAGAACAAATTGCTCATTAATCTCAAACATGCTCCCTCCACGCGAGTTAGTGTATTCAAGAGTCATGATGTATGACATGATAAATAACCCCATCTCAAGAGAGGTGACATTACATTGTAAAGACTTCTGGTTCACCGGAACACCTCCCTGCTGTACAGCAACTGGGCAAGGTGACACCAGAATGAAACAGAGGTGCGGAGAGTCCTAAGGTCTGTCCTTAAGTGGTACTATTCATGAGACTTTATTTAAGGGAGGATGCTTGCCTCATCTGAATTTTTTCCCTGGACTGTGGAATTCTGAATAGTCTCATCTTTGTTCTAGAATCGATACATTAAGAGTGCTCTCATGCCCCACAGTTTTCCCTTGTATTTTATACAAAGGGTCACATTGAGCATTCATGGTGTGCCATAAGTTTCCGTTTGTTCCTACATTACCACATGTGCAGATGCATAAAATCAGAATAATAAAGGGGGAAGGGGCCATAGAGACCATCTAGTCCAATCCCCGGCTCACTATATGATCAGCCTACAGTATCCCTTACCAAACCCGCTCTGGACCTGAAATTCCCCTCTATATCACATGCCACTTTCACTTGGATTGAGTGTCTCATTTTATGGCAGTGTCCAGACTGCATGTTGCTTTTGCTTCGTTTGATCGCTTGATTTTATGGTAGCCGTCTGCATAGATTTATGGCCATTTTATGGCCATTCAGGGGTGACTCTGAAGTCAGGACAGTGTTGGCTCGGAGTATTTGAATGTGGTTTTGAACCGCACCTTTTTCTGATCCGGTGTGGGTTTGGTAAAACAGCGGAGCAAATGCTAGGTGCAGATTGGGCCTTACTCATCACTTACTTTTACTGCAGCCCACTTAGGCCTCCAGTCTTGTTCCTGGGATCTTGTCCGAGTCGCTAGGCCTTACGCTACGGCAGGAGGCCTCCCACCAATCACCTTCTGTGCCTGCCACCCCTCTGAGCAGCAGTGGGAGAAAAGTATTTTGAAGACCCTCTGTGCCAGTACATCAGTTCTGGATACAAACCAGAAGTGACAATGGGTAGGTCTCACCCTCAGACTGGTCGACATCGGAAGCGACGGGAGAGGTTTCGGAATGCGATGGAGATCTCTGGGTAGGAATCGGCATTGGGTTGAAGCTCCTTCAGAGTAACTGACGATGGTGGTGGAGGAGACGGTGGAAGATGAGGCGAGACTTGCCTCAGAGGAGGAGACTTTGGTGGTTTGGAGATGGATGAGGAAGGGGGTGGACGACGTGGAGAGCGGGGTAGGGTCAACCAGTGGTCCCAGTCATTCGGCCGCATGGGCATTAGCCAAGGCATCGATGCCAATAGAGGGTAGGAGGAAAACCAGTATGGCATGTGATGACGATGTTCCCACGGAGCGAACTTCGATGGGTGATGTCGGTATCGGGAAGGAGAGCCCGGACCTGAAGGTGGCTTGGGCAAATAATCTCTCCTGGTTGAACGGGATGAGTGGTGTCGGTCAGGACGGACCGGATATTCATCCCATCGAGCTCGATCATCCACGCGGACGGGAGAGCGTGATCAGTCATCGAGTCAGTATTGACGGTTGGGGTCGGAGTGACTACTAGTCCAGGAGGAAGCGGACAGAGAGTGTTGGCCAACATCAGAAGCAGCCATGATCACATCCTCTTCAGCTCTGGAAGTTGATCAGATCAGTGCAGGTGCACTGGATCAGGGTAGTTCTAGGAATTGCTAGAAACTCTATGGTACAACCTGGAAGTAACAATGGGTGGCTGCTTCTGGCTTGTATCTGGGATTGAGGTAGTGATGTCAGTGTTAGGGTAGCCAGATGACCCCCTGGTGCGGGGGGTTCTTAGGCACTCCTTTCCACTGCTGGCCAGCTGGCCACCGGGGGGGGGGGAGTTACCCCCTCCAAACAGGCAAGAAGCCAGAAATTAACGTGACGTGCCTACATCACCTGGAAGTGACGTAGGCATGTTGGTGATGTTGGAGGGGACACTCTGGTTTTTGGGCAAAACTCTATGGTTAGAAGCTACTTCTACCATACAGGTTTTGCCTACAAACCACAGAGTCACTCCTGATGTCCCCAACATGCTTGCTACTTCTGGGTGATGTGGGCACATCGCGTTTATTTCTGGCTTCTTCCCTTCCTGCTCCATTGGTCCAACGGACCTGGTGACCTTGGTTGGTGTTGTCACCAATGTCTCACATCACCCCTTGCCCCTGGTCACCATGCTTGGCCTGACAGCCCTAGGGCTCACGGATGTTCAGAAATGGCTTCAGGAACAAAATCAGGGTTGGCGGTGGATGGTGGAATCAGCAGAAACCACTCTCCCCTCTCCAGCAAAAAAGGAAATGCTGTTCCATCTCCTGAAATTCAATGACTGGATGCATCCCCAAATTGGAGACCTTTGCATGCCTCTTATTCTAAAACGGGGAAGGGAACCCCCTCAAAAAATGGTTACAGTATTGCCAGATGACCTAGCAGACTGAAATTCGGCACATCTACCTGTCCCACATTCATCCTACCCCTTCAAAGAACTCCGGACAATGTATGACTAACTACTCCTCTGTTTTATTTTTAGAACAACCATATATAACAGGTTGGGCTTTGAGTGACTAGCCCAAGGTCACCCAATGAGCTTAATGGCTAGGTCGGCCAGGTTGGTTCATTCCCGGAAATTTGGGGGGAGAAGCTTGGGAAGGGCAAGTTTGGGGAGCGGAGGGGCCTCAGCAAGATACCATTCCATACAGGCCATCCTCCAAAGCGTTGGCAGAGTTCAAACACACAGAGGAACAGAGTGCCACCAACTGTGTAAACAAAATAACTCAGTTTATTAAAGAAGAACTAAACTCTGATAGAACAAAGGATAGGGGAGAGAGGCTCAAGTAGCAGATTAACTGCTGCGAGAGACAGGAATGAAGGGGGAGGGCTCAGTTGGAGCAGGAAGTCTCCCAAGAGCCAATCAGGAGACAGGAAGGACATAATTTGAAAATGTGGGAAGTCCCTAATCAAGCTGGCCCTCACTGGTGGACCTCCTGAGGGCACCTGGTATTTTTGGCCACTGTGTGACAAGAGTGTTGGACTGGATGGGCCATTGGCCTGATCCAACGTGGCTTCTCTTTTGTTCTTATGGCCCTGCTGGTGGACCTCCTGATGGCACCTGGTATTTTTGGCCACTGTGTGACATTGAGTGTTGGATTGGATGGGCCACTGGCCTGATCCAACATTGGCTTCTCTTACGTTCTTATGTTCTGTGCTAACTAGCATTCCTTCAGCTGCCCCCTGTAGGCCGTTCTTCTGATCTTCTTCAAGAAGGTGCACTGTAGACCTTGTCTATTCCAACTCAAAGTAGCCATTTCCTCCAGGTCAATTGATCTCCATCATCGGGAGGTCATGTGAAATTCTGGGAGATCCCCAGACCCCGACCTGGAGGTTAGCAACCCTATTCATGATTGAGTGGAGACTTCAGTCTCCTGAGCCCAAGCCCAAAACTTATTACACATTCACAACACTGGCGTCACAATCATCATTTTACATTTCGCAGGTTGATTCCTGTTTCCAGAGAGCATTAATTTGAATCACTCGTTCGCTTTTAAGCTTTCATCTTGTTCTGCTATCACAGATGTGGGGTTTTTTTTTCCTGCCCCAAAAGACTTCCATTTACGACCTTATTATTTTTCCCCCTCTTCAACATTTACCTCTATGCCTTGCTTTCGCTAAACAGTATATATTCATTGGAGTTAATAAATCACCATTCATTTCCTACTGTTATTTCCAAAACAGAGTTATTACTCCATCTATCTCTACTGACAGCTGTTCCAAAAGTTGCCACCGGATTTTTTTTGTGTATTCATAAAGCTATTTATCACTGTACCTGTCTTAAACATTAGCACGATACCGCGAGCCTTCTTGAAAAGCTTACATTTTAATCCATCTGCGCGGTACACGGACTCCTTCCTCTGTTCTGAGATGATCTTGTTGGAGGCCTGAGACTTATTGGTTGTACGACATTCTTCCTCCGCCTGGCAAATTCAAGGTTATTAACATGCTGATCAGGAAAAGGAAGATTTCTGCGGTGAGAAGCCAGATTCTATTTTCTATGCCTAATGGGTAGGTGAATGGGATTTCGCTCGGAAGGACAGTCATTCCCTTACGAGTACACACCGCCTGTACCCTGCAAGCAAAGATACACATTCCTGGCTGCGGCTGGAATGAACCCCTACCCCTGAGCCTAAATTTGATTCACGTGTGCAAATATGCAATGGAATCCCCACGGATCCTCCCTCCCCCATGTGGTTTTGCTCATTCGGTGATGGAAGATTGATGTCTCTTCGGAGAGAAAGTTCATGTCTCAGGAATTGACAGATGTAAAAATGTCCCCTTTCTCAGACCTTTTCCTATAGTGCACCATGTGAAGAGAAATATGAAAGTATAAGAACATAAGAACATAACATAAGAACATAAGAGAAGCCAATGTTGAATCAGGCCAATGGCCCATCTAGTCCAACACTGTCACACAGTGGCCAAAATATACCAGGTGCCATCAGGAGGTCCAGCAGTGGGGCCAGGACACTAGGAGCCCTCCCACTGCTGCCCCCTCCAGCACCAAGAATAGAGTGCATCACCTGCCCCAGACTACGAGTTCCCATCTATACCCTGTGGCTAATAGCCACTGATGGACTTCTGCTCCATATGTTTATCTAATTCCCTCTTGAAAATGTCCATGCTTGTAGTATTCAACGGGTATTTGGAGGGAGGAAAGACTGGATGTGGGTGGACAACCTGGGCAGGACATAGAATCATAGAGCTGGAAGGGACCTCCAGGGTCATCTAGTCCAACCCCCTGCACAATGCAGGAAATTCACAAATACCTCCCCCCATAGACCCCCATTGACCACCGTTTGATGCCCAGAAGATGGCAAAAAAAACCTCCTCCAGGATCCCCGGCCAAACTGGCCTGGAGAAAAACGGCTTCCTGACTGATGCTCCATCTAAGCTGTGGAGTCTTGTGAGAAAAAAAAAAACTACTTTGTGAGCGACTGACATTAAAGTTGTGAGCAATCGATTTGGCTGCTGCATAGATTAGTTTGCTAGGGAGTCCTCCCTTCCTGAGCTCAGACAAAAATGTGTGAGCCGGAGGCTAAAAAACTGTGAGCTAGCTCACACTAACTCAGCTAAGAGGGAACACTGTTCCTGACCCCAAAGTGGTGATCAGTATGTTCTTGAACATGTAAGAAAGGGCTGTGAGAACTAAGCACTGGTGCAACCCTTCCTGTCCTCCCTCTCATGATCTGCCTAAGTTCACAGAATCAGCATTGCTGTCAGATGGCCATCTAGCCTCTGCTTGAAAACCTCCAAAGAAGGAGAGCCCACCACCTCCCAAGGAAGAAGAAGAAGAAGAAGAAGAAGAAGAAGAAGAAGAAGAAGAAGAAGAAGAAGAAGAAGAAGAAGAAGAAGAAGAAGAAGAAGAAGAAGAGGAGGAGGAGGAGGAGGAGGAGGAGGAGGAGGAGGAGGAGGAGGAGGAGGAGGAGGAGATTGGATTTATACCCCGCCCTTCACTACCCAAAGGAGTCTCAGAGTGGCTTGCAAACTCCTTTCCCTTCCTCTTCCCCTTCCCACAAGAGGCACCCTGTGAGGTAGGTGGGGCTGAGAGAACTTCTGACAGAAACGGCTCTTTTTCAAGAACAGCTGTGCCACAGCTTGTGACTGACCCAAGGTCACATCAGCAGGTGCAAGTGGAGGAGTGGGGAATCAAACCCGGTTCTCTCAGATTAGAGTCCGGGCACTTAACCACTACACCAAACTGGAAGCCTGAGGAACCCCTCTAACTGTCAGGAAGTTCTTCCTAACATTTAGCCAAAACCTCTTTTGATTTAATTTCAATCCACTAGTTCTGGTCCAACCTTCTCGGGCAACAGAAAACATGCTTGGAACCAAGCCCTGACTTTGGCCACTGTAGTGGTTTTCTCATGATTGTGGAACAGGCTCCTTAAAGAAGCTGGGTGGGGGCTTCTACCCCCCCATTACTGGAGATAGAACCATAGAGTTGGAAGGGATCTCCAGGGTCATCTAGTCCAACCCCCCTGCACAATGCAGGAAATTCACAAATACCTCCCCCTCCACCCCTGCAGTGACCACTGTTCCACACCCAGAAGACGCTGTAAAACAGAACAATCAGGATGGGGAAAGCCCAGGCCAGTTGTGAAGAGCTCCCGGAGGACTTCGACCAATTGGGTAAGGGGGCAACAGTGTGGCACATGAAATTCTTTGTAGGTAAATTGATGTACATGGGAACAAAAGATCCCAAGTTCAAGTTCATTGTTATGGTGTCTGCAATACTGAAACTGAGCAGGAAAGAACCATAGTGGATACATATGTACGTAAGTGCCCTCAAGTTGCAACCAACTTAGGGGGACCCCAATGAAGCAAGTGAGAAGCAGAGGTGGTTTGCCATTGCCTTCCTCTGCAGAGCCTTCCTTGGTGGTCTCTCATCCAAGCCTTATGGTGACCCCAGCAAGGGGCTTTCAAGGCAAGTGAGAAGCAGAGGTGGTTTGCCATGGCCTTCCTCTGCAGAGCCTTCCTTGGTGGTCTCCCATTCAAGTAACGACCCTGCTGAGCTTCTGAGAGCTGAAGAGATTGGGCCATACTACACCGCCTTCCCACCCACATGGCTTTATTAGGGATGATTATCTTCCCCCATCACGTTTTTTTTTTATTAGCACTGTGTAAAAAAATAAATTATATTTTTTTCTCCTCCAGGAAGATCAGAAGGAATCATTAAAGCCCCTGTTAATTTGTGGAAGCGAAAGATGGTTCATTCCCTTATCTAGGATCTGTGGCTCGAAGAACATTTTCTGCCTTCTCGAGGTGGGAAACCGCTTTGACAGACAATTGCTCATTAGGACCTGCCGTTCTACGGCTCTGCTCCAAGTCGTCATGAATGGGACTGAAAGAAGCAATTGGACCCTTTTGTGTTCAGGTCGCCTGCTGCGGCATTCCCCAACATAGTGCCCTTGGGTGCTAGGGCACCGGCTGAGGCCCTTTTTAAAGCCCACTAAGTGTTTTTAAAAAGGTGGATGAGGCCAGAAGAAGAAAAAGAAAAGAAGAGATTGGACTTATATCCTGGCCTCCACTACCCAGAGGAGTCAGAGCAGCTTCCCAACTCCTTGCCCTTCCCCTCCCCACAACAGACACCCTGTGGGGTAGGTGGGGCTGAGAGAGCTCTCTCTCGAGAACTGCCCTTGAGAGAACAGCGCCGAGACAACTTGTGACTGACCCAAAGTCACACCAGCGGCTGCATGTGGAGGAGTGGGAAATCAAAACCCGGCTCTCTCATATTAGAGTCTGCACTTGTAACCACTACACTAACCTGGCTCTCAAACTGGCCAGGGAGGGCTTTTACCAGCAATACATTTGATTAGCCACTGAACGTCTGATTGGCTATGCAGATTAAAATAACATTGTTCCGGGGGCAGCTACCGCCAAAGCGTTTGTTTGATCCTCCCTCACCCTTCTTTCCTGGTTTTAATTGCCCATCTCTTTCATTACCCACCTCTTCCTAACTCCTACACTTGGGCTTCCTCTGTGTATGTGGCTCCGCCTCCTGCGGCAGCCTTTTTGTAGTTGGCTCCGCCTCCTGAGGCAGCCATTTTGTGGTTGGCTCCGCCTTCTGTGGCAGCCATTTTGTGGTTGGCTCCACCACCCTGGGTTAGAATCCCAAAGGCTGGCAGCATCAAAACAGTGCCCAAACGGTGATGTCACATGAGATGTGCCTTTGTCACAAAAAAGAAGAAGAGAAGAAGAGATTGGATTTATACCCCGCCCTTCACTTGGAGTCTCAGAGTGGCACACAAACTCCTTTCCCTTCCCCTCCCCACAACAGACACCCTGTGAGGTAGGTTGGGCTGAGAGAACTCTGACAGAAACTGCTCTTTCTCAAGAACAGCTGTGCCAGAGCTTGTGGCTGACCCAAGGTCACATCAGCAGGTGCAAGTGGAGGGGTGGGGAATCAAACCCGGTTCTCCCAGATTAGAGTCAGCGCACTTAACCACTACACCAATCATAGAATCATAGAATGTTAGAGTTGGAAGGGACCTTGCAGGTCATCTAGTCCAGCCCCCTGCACTCTGCAGGAGCATAGCCAAGAGATAGCCCTACATACCTACAACATACCCGAAAGATGGTCATCCAACCTCCGCTTGAAAACGTTCAGCGAAGGAGCATCCACCACCTCCCAAGGCAGACTGTTCCACTGCTCAACCACTCTTACAGTTAGGAAGTTTCTCCTGATATCTAGCCGGTAACGACTCCCTTGTAATTTCCACCAACTAGATCTAGTCTTGCAATCCGGAGCAAGAGAGAATAGATCTGCTCCATCTTTTACATGACAGCGCTTCAAATACTTGAAGACTGCAATTATGTCCCCTCTAAGTCTTCTCTTTCCCAGGCTAAACATACCCAACTCTTTCAGCCTTTCCTTGTAAGACTTGGATTCCATCCCTCTCACCATCCTGGTTGCCCTCTTCTGGACACACTCGAGCTTGTCAACATCCTTCCTAAAATGTGGTGCCCAAAACTGGACAAAGTATTCCAGGTGAGGCCTGACCATAGCAGAAAAGAGCGGAACTACCACCTCCCATGATCTGGACACAATGCTTCTGTGAAGAAGAAGAAGAAGAAGAAGAAGAAGAAGAAGAAGAAGAAGAAGAAGAAGAAGAAGAAGAAGAAGAAGAAGAAGAAGAGGAGGAGGAGGAGGAGGAGGAGGAGGAGGAGGAGGAGGAGGAGGAGGAGGAGGAGGAGGAGATGATTAGATTTATACCCCGCCCTTCACTCAGAGTCTCAGAGCGGCTTACAATTTCCTTTTCCTTTCTCTCCCCACAACAGACACTCTGTGAGATAGATGGGGCTGAGAGAGCTCTCTTGAGGACTGCACTTCAGAGAACTTGTGACTCACCCAAGGTCACACCAACAGCTGCATCTGGAGGAGTGGGGAATCAAACCCGGTTCTCCCCGGCATATCGGGGTGTGGGGGCGGTGATGCTCTGGCTTTTGGGCAAAATGTATCTCCTCTAAGACCTAATGTGTCTCATCTAAGAATGAAAAAGAATGCACCAAAATGAAGGGGAAAAAAACCAGTTCTCCCCAGTTATATTTGAAAGCCATCTGTTAAACAGAGTCCCTCGCTGTAAGTCGAGGCTATTTCCCTCCCCTTTGATGCACTATCGAATCTCCATTCAACAGCGAGGAAGGGTGGCGCTGGTTCCCCCCCCCAACACACACAGCCGCCCAAACTTATCATAAGGTTAATGAACGGTGACACTTGTCCGATCGAGCCCATTTGTCAATGAATAACGTCGCTCATCTGACTCCCATCCTGAAAGGCAGGTATAAAACTGTCAAGGCCCAGGACTTATTTATGGTCCCCCGAGGAAGTAATTGCTTTTGAATATTTACAGGGACCGGCGAAAGGACTTAAGGCAATTTGCAACGCAGTCATCTGGGCTGATGGAAAGTAGTTCCTCTGGCATGAAGTCGGGGACACTGAGGCTGTCTGACATACCACGCTGACATGTTAAGGGGTTTGTTAGGGTTGCTGTTTGCCCGGTGGGGTCAGGAGATTCCCTGATTTTGGAGGCTTCTGCCCGCTGCCGGCTATCTTGCTGGCAGGAGGGAATCCCCCCCAAACGGTAGCATCACACGCAATGTTCCTGCATCACCCAGAAGTGACATCGGCATGTCAGCAACGTCAGGAGGGGGACGCTCTGGCTTTGGGGCGGAACTCTATGGTTTGAGGCCGACTTTACCATAGAGTTTTGCCCAAGATCCAGAGCGTTTCCCCTGATATCGCCGATGTGCTGACGTCACTTCCGGGTGAAGCAGGCACACCGCATGCGATGTCACTGTTTTGGGGAGAATGGGGTGGCGATGTCACTTCCCACTCCTGGAACGTCCATCCCTCATCCCCCTGCCGTTGGGCGTAAGGGACCTGGGAATCTTAGGCTTTTTGCAGGTTACACTCAGGGTTGACAACTCTGGACTGGGAAATCCCTGGAGATTTTGAGGGTGCAGCCTGGAGATTGGGGGGTGGGAGCTGAGGAGGGCGGGGTTTGGGGAGGGGAGGGACTTCAATGGGGTATAATGCCATGGAGTCCACCTTCCAAAGTGGCCATTTTCTCCAGGGGAACGGATCTCTGTCACCTAGAGAACAGTTGTAATAGCAGGAGATTCCCAGATTCCACCCGGAGGCCAGCCACCCTAACTCAGAGGGAAAGGTTATGAAGAAGAAGAAGAAGAAGAAGAAGAAGAAGAAGAAGAAGAAGAGGAGGAGGAGGAGGAGGAGGAGGAGGAGGAGGAGGAGGAGGAGGAGGAGGAGGAGGAGGAGGAGGAGGAGAATGGATTAATACCCCACTCTTTTCTCTGGAGCTCAGAGTGGCTTACAATCCCCTTCCTCTCCCCACAACTGACACCCTGTGAGGTAGGAGAGAAGAAGAAGAAGAAGAAGAAGAAGAAGAAGAAGAAGAAGAAGAAGAAGAAGAAGAAGAAGAAGAAGAAGAAGAAGAAGAGAGGTTGGATTTATACCCTGCCCTTCACTACCCAAAGGTGTCTCAGAGTGGCTTACAAACTCCTTTCCCTTCCCCTCCCCACAACAGACACCCTTGTGAGGGAGGCGGGGCTGAGAGAGCTCTTGACAGAAACTGCTTTTTTTTTCAAGAACAGCTCTTTTCAGAACTACAGCTTTGCCAAGGTCATCCAGCCAGGTGCAAGTGGAGGAGTGGGGGAATCAAACCCGGTTCTCCCAGATTAGAGTCCGCGCACTTAACCACTACACCAAACTGGTGGGGCTGAGAGAGCTCTGAGAGAACTGTTCTTGAGAGAACTGGTCTCAGAGAACTTGGACTGACCCAAGGTCACCCAGTAGCTGCATGTGGAGGAGTGGGGAATCAAACCCACTTCTCCAGATTAGAGTCTGCTGCTCTTAACCAGAAGGTTCCAGGTACAATCCCTGCCATCTCCAGCTGATGATCAGCTAATGACCTCTATTTGAAATCCAGGAGTGCTGCTGTCAGTCTGAGTAGACGGTACTGACTTGGATGGACCGATGTCTGATTCAGTCTAGGGCAGCTTCTTGTCTTCAAAAGGATTTATATCTTTTCCATCCAGAACACAGTGGAAGAGAACTCTAGCTCAGACTCCCTCAGGGAAGATGGGACATGCTTGGTTTGGTGTAGTGTTTAAATGTGTGGACTCTAATCTGGGAGAACCAGGTTTGATTCCCCACTCCTCGGTTTGCACCTGTTGGATGACCTTGGTCATAGTTCTGGCAGAGGTGTTCTTGAAAAAGAGCAGTTTCTGTCAGAGCTCTCTCAGCCCACTGACCTCACAGGGTATCTGTGGTGGGGAGGGGAAGGGAAAGGAGTTTCTAAGCCACTCTGAGACTCCGAGTGAAGGGTGGGGTGTAAATCCAATCTCTTCTTCTTCTTCTCTCGTCAATGTCTCCTCACTTCTGGGAAACAACACAGGCCCGGCACTAACAAAAGGCCATCCATCTTCATAATAAGCTGCCTCTTAAATAAGACAACACCATTTGTTTGGATGATGTGTGTTCTATCATGTCATCTGCCAGCAAAGGATCCCTGTGAATCTAGCTGGCGTCAAACATGAATTTGCAAAACCAGAATTCAGGCCTCGGCCTTCGCTATGGACTCTTTCCAAAACTTGTGGTGGGGTTGAAACACAAAACCTCATCTTTGACCCTGCCGGAGTTTCTCGCCGTAGGATTCAATTCTGCGTGCAGCCAGTGAGCCCCCAAACTTCAAACATGGGAAAAGATGATGGACAGATTTAGGACATGATTCCAGAATGCCTTCAGCATCCAGGCCCATTTTAAGGAAAGAGAGGGGTGCCAACTTGAGTGAGAAGAAAGAGGTCAGTGCGCTGAGAACACGAGACAGAATGTTCTGAGTAGAAACAATCTCTACCAAGTTCATGTTTCTAAAAAAAAAATTGCAGGATGGAATGCGGCATATTAAATTGCAGAAATAGGAATAAAGAAGGTGGAGACGATAATAGAGATTTTTTTTTGTTTGTTTTATTTCTCATCCCTGCTGTTTCAACACCCCGATCCCCTTCTTGGGTTTTGTTTCTCCCTGGCAGGAAACGGACTTGTGATTCTTTATTTTTATACTGTTCCTTTGCCACCTTAAGAAACCTGTGTTCTTCAATTGTTTTTGGGCATCAATAGATTGCCCACACACCACAGAATGAAGACATGAGACAATACATAATGGATTCAGCTTGGTTGCGAAGAAGATTGTTCAGCAGTCACTTCCTGAAATCTATTTAACTTCTTTTCTACCCATTTGTGCGTGGGTTCGTTCTATGGTAACCCTGTCGGAAGCTGCACGTGTATGGGCAAATCCATAGGAACATAAGAACACAAGCCACGTGGATCAGGCCAATGGCCCATCCAGTCCAACACTCTGTGACACACAGTGGCCAAAAACCAGGTGCCATCAGGAGGGCCACCAGTGGGGTCAGAACTCCAGAAGCCCTCCCACTGCTGCCCTGCAAGCACCAAGAATACAGAGCATCACTGTGTCCCAGACATAAGAACATAAGATAAGCCATGTAGGATCAGACCAGTGGCCCATCCAATCCAACACTCTGTGTCACACAGTGGCCAAAAACCAGGTGCCATCAGGAGGTCCACCAGCAGGACCAGAACTTCAGAAGTCCTCCCACTCTTGTCCCCCAAGCACCAAGAATACAGAGCATCACTGTGTTCCATCTATAAGAACATAAGAGAAGCCAAGTTGGATCAGGCCAACAGCCCATCCAATGCAACACTCTGGGGAATTTCAGACAGGCGATATATTCCAGTTCAGGAACAGTTCCCAAATGGTTTCTGGTCTGACATTTCAGACAGAACCATTTTAGAACCAGTTCCCTACCAGAATATATTTGTACTTTCACACACAACCGCTTCTCTCCTGTTAAGGAAACAGGGCTGAAGTGTTTTACCTGTAAACTGCTTCCAAGTAGTCTTCAGTTTCTTCTCCCAGATCTGAAATGCTTTTTCCTGCCGTTTTTGCCTGCGCGGGCGATCTCCAGCTTTTTTTTTTTTTTTTTTGAACATTCACTTTAAAGTGCTATAGCGCTATAGTGCTATAAAACAACCTCAAAACAGCACCATAGCACTCCCATTGGAATGCCTGGACTCCACTGGGATACATCTGATGGCTACATCTGCCACCCTATGGCATCGTTTTGAGGTAGCTGACATTCTATACTCCAAGAAGAAACAGATGAGTAAAAATGTAGAACTCCCTTCCTTCCTTCCTTCCTTCCTTCCTTCCTTCCTTCCTTCCTTCCTTCCTTCCTTCCTTCCTTCCTTCCTTCCTTCCTTCCTCCCTCCCTCCCTCCCTCCCTCCCTCCCTCCCTCCCTCCCTTTCTTCCTAGCATTGAAAAAAGTGCAGAAGAGGGCCACTAGAATGATAAAAGGGTTGGAACACTTTCCCTGTGAAGAAAGGTTAAAATGCCTGGGGCTCTTTAGCTTGGAGAAATGATGGCTGAGGTGTGACATGATCGAGGTTTATAAGACTATGCATGGGATAGAGCAGGTAGAGAAAGAGGTACTTTTCTCCCTTTCTCACAATACAAGAACACGAGGACACTCAATGAAATTGCTGAGCAGTCAGGTTGGAACAGATAAAAGGAAGTACTTCTTCACACAAAGAGTGATTAACACGTGGAATTCACTGCCACAGGAGGTGGTGGCAGCTACAAGCATGAACAGTTTCAAGAGGGAATTGGATAAGCATATGGAGCAGAAGTCCATCAGTGGCTATTAGGCACAAGGTATAGATAGGGACTCTTGGTCTGGGGCAAGTGATGCTCTGTATTCTTGGTGCTTGGGGGGGTCAACAGTGGGAGGGCTTCTAGTGTCCTGTCCCCACTGCTGGACCTCCTGATGGCACCTGGTAGTTTTGGCCACTGTGTGACAGAGTGTTGGACAGTGAATCCCATGTGTTAATCACTCCTTTTGGGTGAAGAAGTACTCCCTTTTATCTGTTCTTCCGTCCTGAGCTAAGAAAAAAATGTGTGAGCCAGAGGCTAAAAACCAGTGAGCTAGCTCACACTAACAGCTTAGAGGGAACACTATGTCCCATCCAAGTACTAACTAGGGCAAACCCTGCCTAGCTTCTGAGATCTATTGAGATTAAGCTAGACTGGGCCATCCTGGTCAGGGGCGAACGTTACCCACATCATTAAAAACAGGACATATTTGATTCTGATTCCCCCGTCCCTGTCATTTTGGTTGCAACAAGCATGGCACTTCCAAAGCAGAATTAGGAAACATTCAGTGCAGCCACAATTCTGAATTCACGCGGTGTTGTAGGATGATCTTAAAGCGATCTCCCTGGAAACTTCAAAGGCAGAGAATGCGAAACCAGCCCCCGAGGTCCGTCTCCGCGCTTAATGTCATTTCCTCGGCACGCCGCGGCATCATATCTGACTGTTTGAAACGCTCCTGGCAATGTTAAATGACCACGATTAAAGCCAGTTTAGGAAGCAATAATTAATTATCTCCCCAACAAATCAAAGCCTCCGCAAATCAGGACGGCGACTGTGCTGGTGCATATACCGGCTTGAAAAATAGCGCCGGGGAAGCGATTACGGCCGGTCATTGTCAGGCAACTGGGCTACGAGCCACTGCCTACAATGAAGTTAGCGGTTTGATATATATCTGGAAGCCGCATTGCTTCGGCCTGTTTTCGACAGATTGGGCGAGAGAGGAAGAAAAGATTAGCCTAAATAGGATTCCTGGAAATTATAATTACCTTGTCGCCTGGTTGGGAAAATGAAATTTTGACTTCCACAATGCAACGCAGGAGTGGCTTGTCAGTCGTGCTCAGACGGCGGCGATAAATGGTTGAAGCAATCAGGACGCTGCCAAGGCGTTTGGGGGCAACGGGAAACCTCGAGGGGCTTGTCTAATCAGAGAGGACAATCCGCCGGGGGAAAGGCCTTTTGCAAAGACCCTATCCCTGAAAATTGCAAACTTCAGGTTGGGAAATGCCTGGAGATTCAGAGATGGACCCTGGGGGAGGGGAGGGGTTGGAGAGGGGAGGGTGGTCAGCAAGCTTTAATGCCACAGAGCCCACCCTCCAAAGCAGCCATTTTCTACAAGGGAACTGATCTCTGTAGGCTGGAGATTAGATGTAATGCCAGGGGATCTCCAGGCCCTAACTGCAAATTGGAAATGTTTTAAATCAAAGAGAAGGAGGAGGAGAAGGAGAAGGAGAAGAAAAAGAAGAAGAGTTGGACTCAGGGCTATTTTGAGGCAGGAATGCACAGGAACGGAGTTCCTTCTGGCTCCCGAGTTGGCCACGCCCAGCAGGAACTCATTAGCATACCAGGCCACACCCAACAGCAGAAACTCATTCGGATTGGCTACATTAGGGGTGTGTGGCCTAACATGCAAAGGAGTTCCTGCTCCAAAAAAAGCCCTGGGGTTTTGACAACAAACAAGGTCAACAGAATAAGAAGCGAAAGGTGGGTGTGGCTGGATGCCCACGCTTCTGGTAATGTGGGGGTATGGCCTAATATGCTAATGAGTTTCTGCTGTTGGGTGTGGCCTATTATGCTAATGAGTTCCTGCTGGGCTTTTTCTACAAAGAAAGCCCTGCTTGGACTTATACCCCGCCCTTCACTCAGTGTCTCAGAGCGGCTTATAATCTCTTTCCCTTAAGTACATAAGAACCAAAGAGAAGCCAATGTTGGATCAGGCCAATGGACCATCCAGTCCAACGCTCTGTGTCACACAGTGGCCAAAAATACCAGGTGCCATCAGGAGGTCCAGCAGTGGGGCCAGGACACAAGAAGCCCTCCCACTGTTGCCCCCCCACAACCACCAAGAATACAGAGCATCACCTGCCCCAGCCTGAGAGTTCCTACCTATACCTTGTGGCTAATAGCCACTGATGGACCTCTGCTCCAGATGCTTATCTAATTCCCTTCCTCTCCCCACAACAGACACCCTCACCTCTCCTTTGCTTTCCAAACTAACCACTGCTCTGCATCAATGTTGGGACTGCCAGCTGAAGCCAGCCACCTTGGGGGGAGGAACCTTCTATCCCTTTATTGTTCCTATTACAGGCTTTACCTGTTATATCAGTGGCCTCTGCTCCATTCTGCTATGGTCAGGCCTCACCTGGAGTCCTGTGTCCAGTTTTGAGCACCACACTTTAGGAAGGATGTTGACAAGCTCAAATGTGTCCAGAAGAGGGCAACCAGGATGGTGAGAGGGTTGGAATCCAAGTCTTACGAGGAAAGGCTGAAAGAGTTGGGTATGTTTAGCCTGGGAAAGAGAAGGCTTAGAGGGGACATGATGGCAGTCTTCAAGTATTTGAAGTGCTGTCATGTAAAAGATGGAGCAGATCTATTCTCTCTTGCTCCGGATTGCAAGACTAGATCTAATGGGTGGAAATTACGAGGGAGTCATTACCGGCTAAATATCAGGAGAAACTTCCTAACTGTAATAGTGGTTGAGCAGTGGAACAGACTGCCTCAGGAGGTGGTGGATGCGCCTTCCCTGGGTGTTTTCAAGTGAAGGCTGGATGACCATCTTTTCGGGTATGTTGTAGGTATGTAGGGCTATCTTTTGGCTATGCTCCTGCAGAGTGCAGACTAGATGACCTGCAAGGTCCCTTCCAACTCTAACATTCTATGATTCTATGACCTAAACTCCCAGGGCACACTGGGACATGTAGTCTCTAAGATGTCTGCTATCCTATTTTAGAAATTGGATCACTGGGCTAGGAGGGGGAAACTATGGGGGCAATATTTTGGGCATCTTCTCACCAGGGATGCCAGCCTCCAGGTGGGCTCTGGGAATCCCACTGGAATTACAGCTCATCTCCAGACCACAGAGATCAGTTCCCCTGGAGAAAATAGATGCTTTGGAGGGTCGATTCCTTAGCACTGTACCCCACTGAGGTCCCTGTCCTCCCCAAGCTCCACCCCCAAATCTCCAGGAGTTTCCCAGCCTGGACCTGGCAACCATACTAGTTACCCCAGGGGACCCTATAAGACATGTGAATCCTCTTCCTGTGATGTCTGAGCTGGGTCTGGGTGGTGGGAGGGGGCAGTGTAACATAGGGTTGCCAGGTCCCTATCTGTTGGCAGCGGGGGGCTCCTGTCCAGGATCTTTAGGGGCATGCACACTGTTTATGCACCATGATGACATCACCCGGGGGTGACATCACTGTGTTAAACACATTGCAGGGGGTATGCTCTAGCATTCGCCAAAAAACTCTATGGTCACCATAGAGTTTTTGTCAAATGCTAGAGAGTCCCACCTGCAATGTGCATGGCATAATGATGTCACCTCTGGGTGACTTCATTGTGCTGGGCATGTCGGGCGCCATGGAGCTCTTCGGGGGCGGGGCTCCCCCAGCACTCAACTGGCCAGCGGGTGAATCAGAAGGCCCAAAATTGGGGGACAACCCCCCCCCATCGGGGGGATGGCAACCCTAAGGAGGGGAAAAGAAGAGGAAAAGAGGGTACTTAAGAACATAAGAACATAAGAGAAGCCCATGTTGGATCAGGCCAATGGCCCATCTCGTCCAACACTCTGTCACACAATGGCCAAAAATACCAGGTGCCATCAGGAGGTCCAGCAGTGGAGCCAGGACACTAGAAGCCCTCCCACTCTTGTCTCCCCAAGCACTTAGCTCTAATAGAGTTAAGCAGGATATCCAACAAAGCTGTATCCAGCTTTAGCAGTTCATGCTGTGCTTTAACAGTTCATGCCATGACCTTGAGTATATTTGAATAACTATAATTGGTCACTCCTGGGATGCTTTGAGGCAGACAAATGGTTTCAGCTTGTGATCAAAGTATGTGCATGTGTGTGTGAGAGAGAGGGAGACAGACAGACAGATAGACAGATGGGTGGGTGGATGCGAGGACAGACAGACAGACAGAAGGCAAGGGAGAACCTTGTTCCTGCTCAAAAAATTGTCAGGATCCTGATCCCTGAAAGTAGGCTTTCCCTGTGCTAGTAGGAAGTTGTTTGGGTGGGGCATGGGGAAGGAGTGCATTGCGCAACACCACTTACAGGTGAAGACCTGAAAGAGACATCACCATGTCATAGGACATTCTAGAAATTCTCCCAGTCTCTATGGTAAAGACCATAGAGCTTGGAAGGACTCCCGGAGAATTTATTTATCATTAATTTATAATGCTGAGATTTCAGGGGGATACTGATTAATGTGTAAGCAAACGTCACTCTTCTCTTCCACCCAAAGGCTGCTTTGATCCTAGAATTATTCTATATGTTGGAGTTGTTTGTATAGATGTGTTTAATCACGTTGCGATTGCATGGCTGCGGCCACCAAAGGCAGGCAGCGGAAGACGTTTGATCATCAGCTTGTTAGGAAGGATGTCGGGATGAGACAAGCTGATGATCAAACGTCTTAATCTGTCAACTGCCTTTGGTCATCTTGGTGATATAATTTCTTTTAAAAAGTGCTTCTGAAAGCAGCTCGATGCGCCATTACGCTTACTCGTGACAAAGACATGCACTCAACGCACGGCCATCTCATCTGCATTATGCAAATGGCATCGATGTCCTTGCAGCTAACATGTCCTGAAGAGGGCAGCCCAGACCTTGGATTTCTTGGAACTGAATACTCACAATCATATATTTTCTTGTGATCTCATTGTAGGAGTTTTTCAACACATGAGTTGGTGGTGGTGGAAAGGAGAGAAAAACATGTCTTGGTTCTGAGGAAGACTGTACACCAGTACTGGCAGACGTCATTTTATTCCAGGCAGCCAGTTTGGTGTAGTGCTTAGGAGCATGGGCTCTAATCTGGGAGAACCGGGTTTGACCCCCCACTCCGCCACATGCAGCTGCTGGTGCGACCTTGGGTCAGTCACAAGTTCTTTCAGAGTTGTTTTCTCAAGAGCAGCTCTCTCGGCCCCACCTATCTCACAGGGTGCCCGTTGTGGGGAGGGGGAGGGAAAGGAGATTGTAAGCCACTCTGAGCAGCCATTTTTTCCAGGGAAACTGATCTCTGTAGTCTGGAGGTAAGCTGTAATGCCTGGGAATCCCTAGGTCTTCACCTGCAAGTGGTGTTGTGCAACCCTTATGAGTCCACTCTCCAAAAGAGCCATTCCTACCTGAAACTTAACAGCCCTATTGTTAAGTATGAGACTCAACAAAGGATTCAGCTTCAAGTGATTTCAGCTTTATTAAACAGCAACTGTAAGTCAGGAACACACGACAACAAGGGGAGCACAGCTCCTTCTTTTAAACTCTCCCGGGCTGTCAAAGCCACACCCATTACAAGTTAAAGACCAATCAGAATACAGGGATAAAGGCCAATCAGGACCGTTCCCGCTTTGCAACAATATCACTCAGTGATTGGGTAATTACACAGGTTTCGCAGAAACCGACCAATAGCAATGCGACATCTGAAGAGCCACATTCAGACTCAAGCTTAACATAGGAGTGATTCACATTCAGTACATAACACCTATCCTCGACTCCCCTAGACTCACTGCAGAGGCAGCCATCTTTGAGAAGGCGGAGACACCCTTCTAGATAAAGGCTAAAGTCCTGAGTAGGCCTGCCTTGAAAAGGAAGCCATTTTGGTGGTTTCTTGTCTGGCCTACTGTTGCCACTAGGAAAGGTGGTCTTTCTTAAGAACATAAGAGAAGCCAATGTTGGATCAGGCCAATGGCCCATCTAGTCCAACATTCTGTCACACAGTGGCCCAAAATACCAGGTGCCATCAGGAGGTCCAGCAGTGGGGCCAGGACACTAGCAGCCCCCTCCCACTTCTTGCAGGCCTGTGAAGTCCTCGACTCCTCCTCACAATCATTTCAACATGGCCGCTGGCCGTTGGACGAGGTGAATTTCCTCGAGGATTGCTCACAAAACCGAGAGACGGGCTGGCGCTTCAGCAGGCTGGCATACACATACCCACAAAGAGCTAGGGATTATGGGCCGATCTCGAGCAATCCTTCCCCCTTACGGCTGTTTTATCGCTCACCTGTGGTTGCGGGGAATTTCTCCCCCCCATCTCAATGTTCTTGATAAAAGCCAAGGCTGTCTACAGAAGGCCCAAATGTGTCTCTTCTCATGTTAATGGACTTGCTTACGCACCCCAGCTTGCGGAACAACAAAGCAACCCGAGTATGCCCCAATTTAGACGGCAAATGTCTTCTTTTGAGTCTGAAAGGGATGATTTCTGTCTCCCTCTCTCTTCTCCCCCACCCCCACCCCTCGGAATAAAGCCCTTTGAAACCAATTAATAGTTGACCTACATAATAATGTACTTATTTCCATGTCCCTACCCTCCTTCAAACCATACCGGGGATTTTCTGCTGGCAGAAAAGCGAGCGAATGTGATCATTGAAGCCTGCATTAAGAGCTGCAGGTTAAACAAGCTGCTGTCTTTTGTAACAGCTACGAAACAACCCCTCCTGGCAACATTTCCAAGCGTATAAGCTCATAGTACAAGACTTTACAGAGATTAGGAGTACAACCGACTCCATACACTTTTCCTTTCTCATGGTTATCACTGTGTTCCTAATCACACTTTGCCTTAAGATGGTGTTTCGGTGAGCTTGAAACTAGGGTTGAAACTAGGGTTGTCAACCTCCAGGTGGCGGCTGGAGATCCCCTGGGATCATGGCAACACTTTACTTAACAGTTGGCACCCTTCCCAGACCTCAGTCCCCTGAAGGATTTTATTCCCCCCCCAGTCAGGCCCGTAACGACAGTGGGGCATCTCGGGGCCTGCCCCCCCGACTTACTGCTAAGGCCCCCTGACTTCCCATCCACCCAGCCCCCCCCCGACTTCCAATTTTTTATTTTATTTGTGGCGCTCCATGGGGGGGAGTGCAAGGTGCCCCCTGACTTATTTAAAGGCCCCCTGAATTAAAAAATCCTGGCTACGGGCCTGCCCCCAGTACCCATGAGGCACCCACAGACCGGGAATGGGAGGGGGACCTTAAAATTTTGCCACTTGATTTTGATTAATGAATTATATGTGTCAATGATGTTTTTATTGTTTTTATGCTGTACATTGCCTACAGCCCCACAACTGTGGCGATTAGGCCATTTCAAAAACGTAATTAAATTAATTAATTAAGAAGAGGAAATTGGATTTATACCCCGCCCTTCACTGCCCGAAGGAGTCTCAGAACGGCTTACAATCTCCCTTTCCTCCCCCTCCCTACAACAGACACCTGTGAGGGAGGTGGGGCTGAAAGAGCTCTTTCAACGACTGCTCATGAGAGAATAGCTCTGACAGAACTTGTGACTGACCCACGGTCACACCAGCAGGTGTATGTGGAGGAGTGGGGAATCAAACCCGGTTCTCCCAGATTAGAGTCCGCGCTCCTAACCACTGCATTGAATTACAATTGATCTCCAGGCAACTGAGATCAGTTCCCCTGGACAAAATGGCTGCTTTGGAAGGTGGACTGTGTGGCCTTCTACTCCGCTGAAGTCCATCCACTCCCCAGACTCCACCCTCCTCAGGCTCCGCCCCCATATTCCCAAGTATTTCTTAACCCAGAGCTGACAACCCTACCTAAAGGCTGAATGCATAAAAGTGTAGATGTGATTGCTAGTCCAGAAAGACGATGATGGACCTCAACAGGGGATTAATAATCCCAGCTTTACTCCTCCTCCATATTTGATTAACTCCTGAACTGAGGTCATGTGCAGAGAACTTGAGAGCTCTTTGCACTTGTCTTCTGCTATGGGTGGTTTTCAGGGTTGCCATCCCCCCGATGGGGGCGGGTGTCCCCCACTTTTGAGAGCCAGTTTGGTGTAGTGGTTAAGTGTGTGGACTCTTATCTGGGAGAACCGGGTTTGATTCCCCACTCCTCCACTTGCACCTACTGATGTGACCTTGGGTCAGTCACAAGCTCTGGCACAGCTGTTCTCTCAAGGACAGTTTCTGTCAGAAGTTCTCTCAGCCCCACCTACCTCACAGGGTGTCTGTTGTGGGGAGGGGAAGGGAAAGGAGTTTGTAAGCCGCTCTGAGATGCCTTTGGGCAGTGAAGGGCGGGGTATAAATCCAAACTCTTCTTCTTCTTCTCTTCAATGGCCAGCTGGCTGGCGGGGGAGCCCTGCCCCCAAAGAGCCCCATCGTGCCCAACATGCCCGGCACAATGATGTCACCTGGAGGTGACGTCTTGCATCAGACATGTCACACAGGAGACACTCTTGGGTTAAAACTCTATGGTGACCGTAGAGCTTTCCCCCAAATGCTAGAGCAGGGGTGCCAAACTCATTTGTTATGAGGGCCTGATCTGACATAAATGAGACCTTGTTGGGCTGGGCCATGGGTGCCATCAAATGTAATGCCAGGTAGCGGAGATATAAACTTTATAAAGGACACAACATTAAAGATTTTTTAAACTTTAAATAGAACATGTTCAAAACACTAGCAGTCTTGCAATATTTTGTCTATTTAACAGTCACTGATCACTGACACCTCTTGCTCGGAGTTATTATAATATAGTTATTATTATAGCATTGGAAAAAAGTGCAGAGAAGGGCAACTAGAATGATAAAAGGGTTGGAACACCTTCCCTATGAAGAAAGGTTAAAATGCTTGGGGCTCTTCAGCTGGGAGAAATGACGGCTGAGGGGTGACATGATCGAGGTTTATAAGATTATGAATGGGATTGAGCAGGTTGAGAAAGAAGTACTTTTCTCCCTTTCTCACAATACAAGAACTCGTGGGCACTCAATTAAATTGCTGAGCCAGTTAGGTTAGAACAGATAAAAGGAAATACTTCTTCACCCAAAGAGTGATTAACATATGGAATTCACTGCCACAGGAGGTGGTGGCAGCTACAAGCATGGACAGTTTCAAGAGGGAATTAGATAAACATATGGAGCAGAAGTCCATCAGTGGCTATTAGCCACAGGGTATAGATGGGAACTCTCAGTCTGGGGCAGGTGCTGCACTCTATTCTTGGTGCTGGAGGGGGCAGCAGCGGGAGGGCTTCTGGTGCCCTGGCCCCACTGCTGGACCTCCTGATGGCACCTGGTATATTGTGACAGAGTGTTGTACTAGATGGGCCATTGGCCTGATTCAACATTGGCTTCTCTTATGTTCTTATGAGTTATTGCAGCAGCAGAACTGGGGAAGGAAGCAGGAAACAGCCAGGGCTTTGGAGGCCGGATTGCAGCCCTCCAAGGGCCTGATCCAGCCCCCGGGCCACACATTTGACACCCCTGTGCTAGAGTGTTCCCTGCATGACATTCTTGGCATGGTGATGTCACTTTCAGATGACATCATTGCGGTGTGTGCACTTCACACACATGCAAGAAGTTCCTGGGACCAGGCAGGAGCACCCCTGCCGCCAGCCAGGTAAGACATAGCAACCCTAGTGGCCTTCTGCTTCCCCCAATAATATTTTCAGCTGAGTGGATTTAGCTCTGTTAACAGTTAAGAACGACATGCCTTCCCACCATCCCCCTTCTCCTCTCACAACCTTCGGCGCCATTGGCCACCAGCTTATTTACATTATTTCCCTTAAGCTTCCGATGTAATGTTTGGATCAGTGCACCCTGATCTTATTTGCACATTGCGCCACCCGGAATCTCATTTACCCAGCCTAATCTTCTCCGTGAATTATTCATTCGACATTCGGGCATCGCGAGGAATGAATACTCATTGCCAGCAACTGTCGCCTGACTCAGCTGCGGTTTCAGGACCTCCATTCCCAATTAACACCTATTCTCTACCGGGCACTTATTAATTTTAAAGAGGGAAAAATATGGAGGCACCTTATATTGAGTCAGATTCCTGGTCACAGAATCATAGAATCACAAAGCTAGAGAGGACCTCCAGGGTCATCTAGTCCAATCTAGTCAATCAAGATCAGTATTGCCTGCTCTAACTGGCAGCAGCAGCTCTTCCTCCAGGGTCTCTGGAAGAGGACTTCGACACGCCCCACTATGTGTGCATGTTATGCATCATCAGACCACTTCCAGCTTATGGAAACCCCATAAACTAATGGCTTCCAAAACATCCTATTGTTAACAGTCTTGCTCAGGTCTTGCAAATGGAGGCTTCCTTTATTGAGTTAATCCATCTCATGTTGGGTCATTTCATACCGCTTTCAACTTTTTCTACCATTATTGCCTTTTTCAGCAAGCGTCTTCTCTTCTCATGATGTGAGCAAAGGACAATAACTTCAGCTTAGTCATTTGAGCTTCTAGGGAGAATCCAGGCTTGACATGATCTAGAACCCACTTACTGGTCCGCTTGGTGGTCCATGGTATCCATAAAATTCTCCTACCATGCCGTTGTTCAATTGGATCATCAAATGAGAGCCAGTTTGGTGTAGTAGCTAAGAGCGCAAACTCTAATCTGGGAGAACCGGGTTTGATTCCCCACTCCTCCACATGCACCTGCTGGTGTGACCTTGGGTCAGTGATAAGTTCTCTCGGAGCTATTCTCTCAAGGGTAGTTCTAAAAAGAGCTCTCTCAGTCCCACCTACCTCCCAGGGTGTCTGGTGTGGGGAAAGGAAGGGAAAGGGATCATAAGGTGATCTGAGACTCTGAGTGAAGGGCGGAGTATAAATCCAGTCTCCTCCTCCTCCTCGTCCTTCTTTGTCATATGAAGACTTATGCTTTTCTTTAATTCTGATTTTTAGACTTCTGGTTTGTTCTACAACCCTAATTCTATTGCACTGCTTATCGAATGCCCCATCCTGTCGATCGTGTTGACCCACTTTGGGCGATCTGCTTTAAGTCCCAGTGAAAATCGTGGACTATGAATAGCACAAATAAATAATAAAATGCCCTTGAGATATGGTCGTCATGCATATTCCTCTAATTTTTGGCTGGGTTGGGTTGGGGAGAAATGATTGCCACACTTCTCCCCCCCACCCTTTCTCCAGTGAAAATGGATATGAAAGGAAGAAAGGAAAGCCGCCAACTGCAGAGGGGTCCGCCCTCCTTAACTCCCACCTACCTTAATCTAACCCAGCAGTTATCCCTTGGCTTGCCAAGGTGAGCCAGTTTGGTGTAGTGGTTAAGTGCGCGGACTCTAATCTGGGAGAACCGGGTTTGATTCCCCACTCCTCCACTTGCACCTGCTGGATGACCTTGGGCAAGCCATAGTTCTGTCAGAGCTGTTCTCTCAAGGACAGTTCTGGAAAGAGCTCTCTCAGCCCCACCTACCTAGTCACAAGGTGTCTGTTGTGGGAAGGGGAAGGGAAAGGAGTTTGTAAGCCGCTCTGAGACTCCCTTGGGTAGTGAAGAGCAGGGTATAAATCCAATCTCCTCCTCCTCCTCCTCTTCTTCTTCTTAGCTTTGGTGGGAAACAAACCTATTTGCTGAGCCCATGATTGGCCAAGGGCTCTTTCCTTCACTTTCAAGTTACCCACGCCTCTGATTCTCGTCCTTTGCTGGCACAAACAAATCAAAGACGCAACCAAGACAGCAGGTTAGTATGCCACAGGGAGGGCAGGACGTTGGAACAAATGGCAAGTTCTGCCATCTCACACAATGTCACAGCCTTTACCTCCATATCGCAATTGCCCATATTTTACCGTAGAGGAAAAGGGATAATATTGCATTGGTTTATATAAGGTATTTTCCCTCTATAGTCTTATTATTGCTGCTGTTTTTTTTGTTTTTTTTTTAAATCGCTTTGCTAACATCTCAGCCGGCATCCTATAGCCTGGCCGTTGCCATGACGACTCCCTCCCTCCCTTTTAAAACTTTTTTTTTATTTAATAACAGTGTGAACTGGCGCTTAAAGCTTTAAGGAAACATGACCTACCAGGGAGTAAATTACGGGGCGCTGCATTCTTATAGGCTTCCTGTGTTCCATACCATTTAGCTCCTTTGCCAGAACATGCATTTTAACCTAAAAGCAGCAATTTGGACTCGTTTCCTCCCCCCTCCTCGCTGACTCCTGCTGGAATGTACACCCCCCCCCCGTGCAATACAACAGGTATGTGGCAAGCAGGTAGGAGGAAGCAGAGCGATAGGGATGCAGGGTTCTGGAACACCTCCCTTTTATGGAAGGAACAGTAGGGCGACCCCATTTGCCCTCAGCATGTTCAAGGGGCTCGCATTCAATTACCCTATTTGTTTCTACCCTTGCCAAAAAAAAAAATAATAATAATCGTATTTGTGCAATCGCCTAATGCAGAATCCATACATACAGAAGAAGCAATGTAGGTTTTGGCTGACAAAGGGGACAATAAGGTCTCCGACGGGGCTCGGGATCCCCAGGGCTTTCTTTATGCCCTTGAGAAGAACGAACGTTCGGGGGCGAAAAAAACACACACAGCGAAATTTCTCACCGAAAGAGGCAAGAAATAGCTCAGATCTTTGCCCACCGAATGGAACGGATCGGCTTCTGGAGCGACAACAGAAACAGTGGAAAGATAACGAAGGGTTGCCCTGGATCCTGTCAGGAAGGAGCCCATGGCAGGGGACAGAAGTCAAGGACGAGACCCGGAATAAGTGGGGGTGGTGGGAGTGGCAGCTTCAAGGAAGAAGCCGGCAATCAGCTATAGAGTGGTTGAGGGCCTCCTTCCCTGCCTTATAGCTGATCACTGGCCACAGCCTGGGTGATGCCCCTTGCCATTAGGGTTTCCAGGTCCCCTCATCGCTCCAGCTGCGGGATTTGGGAGGCATCTGGGAATGGGCGGCAACAGCCTCTCTTCCTTCTTTCTGAAAGTTTTAAAGGGCCCTCCAGCTGATCGATGGGCCACGTGCTCCCTGCCGATCAGCTGAAGCTCTTTAAATCTCACAGGAGGGAAAGGAGAGGGGTGGCTGAGGGTGGCTGCTCTTGGGGGCGGGGCTTGGGGTAGGGCTTCCCCCCACCAGCCAGCTGGTCGGTGGTGGATTGGAGCCCCCAAAAGTGGGGGAACCCCACCCAGACCTGAGGGCTGGCAACCCTACTTTCCATCATCACCTCTGTAGTCAAGATGATGACACAGAGGGCACTGGCCACTAGCAACTGGGGCAACTCAGAGATTGGGGACCCATCAGCATGGCCCCTCACAGTGTGGTGCCGCAAGTTTGGCTGTCACTCTCCAGGTGGGGCCTGGAGATCTCCTGATCTGCAGATTACAGAGATCAGTTCCCTGGAGAGCATGGCTGCTTTGGAGGGTGGGCTTTATGGTATTATACCTCGCTGAAGTCCTTCCTTTCTCAAAACCTTGCCCACTCCAGGCTCCATCCCCAAGTCTCCCAACCCAGAGCTGGCTACCCTAAGTCTAGCTGTCCCACCTTCCTCATAGCAAAGACCGCCTATTTCCAGGATTCCTCTAAAGCGAAATAGAGTTTGGGAATTGCTGTAAAATTTATCATCATCCATGTTGTGCAGATTTCAGCATGGGTTTAGCACGGAAACAGTTGAAGACTAAAGGGCTGGTGTCTCACCCAAGCATGCTTATTTCACCCACAGTCACATTGCGCCATGGGGTTTATAGTCTCAAGGTTGTCTGTCTCCATGATGCACTGCAGTGTAAATACCCCGCCACCTTTTCCAGTCGAGACCCCCTTGGTTAGAGGGGCCTCCCTCTTATTTTGGACTTAGTCATTTTAATGGATACCCCCTTTTAGAACCTAAATGCCAGGGAATCTGAAACTTGGGGAGTCTCGTAAATGCACCTGGGTACAACCATGACATTGAATATTCCTAGGACACCCCAGGGACAAGGAAGGGCATGCCAGAATTGTGAAATCTCCCCCAGCTTAAGCGGCATATTTATTCTCAGGAACAAAAGAACCTTTCAATGCTACACTCCAAGACATGCCCAATACAATCATATCCCTTGTCCCAAAGGATACTTCAGCAAAGTGGTTAAGTGCAGTGAGCTCTCATCTGGAGAACTGGGTTTGATTCCTCAGTCCTCCACATGAAGCTTGCTGGGTGACCATCACAGTTCTCTCAGAACCTTCTCAGCCCCACCTACCTCACAAGGAGCCTGTTGAGGGGAGAGGAGTCATAGGATCATAGAGTTGGAATGGATCTCTAGCCCCACCCCCTGCACAGTGCAGGAAACTCACAACCACCTCCCCCCACACTCCCAGTGACCCCTGCTCCATGCCCAGAAGATGACCAACCCCCGCCCCTCCAGGATCCCTGGCCAAACTGGCCTGGATAAAATGGCTTCCTGACCCCAAAGTGGTGATCAGCATTTCCCTGGGTGCGTAGAAAAGGGCCATGAGAACTAACCATGGATGCAACCAATGCTCCCTCTAGCTGTGGAGTCTTGTGAGCAAAAAATCTACTTTGTGAGCTACTGGCATAAATTAGTTTGCTCTTGAACCATCCTTCCTGAGCTAGGACAAAAATGTGTGAGCTGGAGGCTAAAAAAACTGTGAGCTAGCTCACAGTAACTCAGCTTAGAGGGAACACTGGATGCAACCCTTCCTGCCCTCCCCCTCACGATCTGCCTACATTCACAGAATCAGCATTGCTGTCAGATGGCCATCTAGCCTCCAGAGAAGGAGAGCCCACCACCTCCCGAGGAAGCCTGTTCCACTGAGGAACCGCTCTGTCAGGAAGTTCTTCTTAATGTTTAGCGGAAAACTCCTTCCTCTTCTTCTATAGAAAGTTGAACAACCCTTACGTATCACTAATCCAATCCAGCCATTGAGAAAGGCAGCCTCACATCCAAATCACCCAGGAGGGGCCATCAGGAGGACACTTAAACCCATCCTTCACTCCTACTTCTCTGTCAATATGCTAAACCATCACTCCACCTTGGGATGTCAGCTATTTCCTTCTAATCTTCCAGCTGGATTTTGACAGCGGTTGCCTTCAAACTGCCCAGTCACATTCAATTTTCACATATTGGACCAATCACGTTCCTGGGAAAGTCGGTCCCCATGTTTAGCCATAGGATTCTTCTATTGTTCCGCAGGGCCTGCAAAACAGAGCTGTTCTGCCAGGCCTTCAGTTGAGGCGGCGGGCAACCATCTCAGTTGCCCTCCTTGTTTTAGTTCCCAACCTGCTGAAAAGGCCCATCTGATTCCACATTGTGGTCCCAACAGATTTATATTGCTGCTACCAATTTTATTGTTTATTGTTTTTTATGATTTTTAATGTGATTTTATTGTAACTGTATTGCAGGCTCCTTTCCCCCCCTCCTCGGCCTGTTCTTTGGACCTTAGCTGCATTAACACATGGAATTCACTGCCACAGGAGGTGGTGGCAGCTACAAGCATGGACAGTTTCAAGAAGGAATTAGATAAACATATGGAGCAGAAGTCCATCAGTGGCTATTAGCCACAGGGTATAGATGGGAACTCTCAGTCTGGGGCAGGTGATGCACTCTATTCTTGATGCTTGGAGGGGGGCAGCAGTGGGAGGGCTTCTAGTGTCCTGGCCCCACTGCTGGACCTCCTGATGGCACCTGGTATATTTTGGCCGCTGTGTGACAGAGTGTTGGACTAGATGGGCCATTGGCCTGATTCAACATTGGCTTCTCTTATGTTCTTATTTTCTTATATTCTTATTTGCCTCTGGATCTCTCCAGACATCAAGCCCAGGATTTCAGGTTGTATTTGGGTGTAGTGGTTAAGAGCGTGGAATCTAATCTGGAAGAATCAGGTTTGATTGCCCACTCTTCCTGCTGGTGTGACCTTGGGTCAATCATAAGTTCTTTCAGAGCTGTTCTCTCAAGGGCAGTTCTTGAGAGAGCTATCTCAGCCCCATCTACCTCACAGGATGTCTGTTGTGGGGAGGGAAAGGGATTGTAAACCACTCTGAGACTATTTCAGGTAGTTAAGGGTGGGCTATAAATCCAATCTCCTCCTCCTCCTCCTCCTTCCCTAAAACTCCTCAATTTCCTTCTTTGTCCTTTGCAAGAGAACTGCTACAAAGGAATTTCAAAGGGAGATTAGAAAGAAAGACTGCTGAATTGCAACTGATAATGACGTTCAAGACAACACATTTTCCTGGACTGAATCAAGACCTCGGTTTCCTGTCTCATTACCAATGCTGATTTTATTTATTGGATTTTTATGCTGCTCCTTTCCCCACTGGTGGGGGGGACTGCCAGTAAGTCCTCCAGGCCTACTACCCCTTTGCATATCACACCTCATCCAATCATCATGCCTGCTATAGTCATTCAGCATCTGAAATCACTCCGCTCTCCAAGATATAAGGACAGATGGACTCACATCCTAGCTGTATCTGAGGAAGTGAACAGCGACTCATGAAAGTTCGTACCCTGCCACCAATTTTGCTAGGTTTTAAGGTGCTGCCGGACTCTTGCTCTTTTCTGCTGTTAGACAAACACAGCTACCCATCTTGCCTCCTGGCAGTTTTAAATTACTGATTTTAAACTAGCGATTTCACGTGTTTTATTGTCCTTTATATTGCAAGCTGCCGCGAGTTCCCGTGAGGCGGAAAAGGTGGCTAATAAATGTTTAAATAAATAAAACATATCATTACTGACACATCCTTCAAATTCTGAACGTTTCTCTCCCTTCACTGCTGAACTCTGACGTCTCATTTTGAAGTCTGGAACTTTATGGAGCAGACTCTGATATGCGAAGTAGGGAATTTAAATGAGAGCCACCTGAACAAGTATGTGTGTCCAGAACCTTTGTTTCAACTCTGCTTCCTAGGCTGAAGCCAGTTCCTCAAGTTGCGCCTGGGAAACAATAGAAGTCAATGGGAAACAGAGAGCAGCAGTGGGCCTTCTAGACATCATTGTCAAAGGCTCAGCCTCTACTTGTGGTTTTTGGCAACACTTGAATGGGCCCAGTAACTTGCATCTACTTGGCGGGGGGTGGGGGGAGGACTTGCTTTGAATCCAGATTTTAGAACCTCAACCTCAAGGCATGTTTAGAGATTCAGATCTCCACAGCGGGTGCCCCCCCCACCCCCGATCCCCATTTTGTAATTACAAACAATGGTCTGTTTATACTGATGTCCATGGAAGATCTCCTGCTATCTTGATCTCCAGACAACCAAGATGAGTTCAGCTGGAGAAAATGGCCGCTTTGGAGGCTGGATTCGATGACATCATACCCTGTTAAATTCCTCTCCCTCCCCAAACTCTGCCGTTCCCAGGCTCGACTCCAAAATTCTTGCCCTGACCTGGATAGCCCAGGCAAGCCTGATTTTGGAAGCCAAGCAGGGTCGACTCTGTCAAGTACTTGGATGGGAGACTGCCTTGAAATACCAGAGATGGGAGCTTTATTCTGCCATGTCTCTGAATATCCTCCAGGCCCCCAGTAGGGGTCAGTCACCAGAGGTAGCCATGAATTACAGGTATACATGCTCTCTCTCTCTCTCTCTCTCTCTCTCTCACACACACACACACACACACACACTTAAAACAAAATAAAAAATTCTCTAGATATTTCCCAACCCAGAACTGGCAACCCTAAATATGGAGGTAGCACCTGCATAGATCACTGAAGTACTACTTAGTCCTCTCAGAATCAGAGGCCTACGGGCAGTTTGTTGTAAGGAAAGTATTGCCATGGCTTCAAGAGGGAGGTTGTGTGTATTCATGTTATGTGAAGGCAGGACTGAATTAACATTGCCAGCTTTCAGGTGTGTCACTGTGTCACAGGGTGGCCAAAACCCAGGTGCCATCAGGAGGTCTACCAGTGGGGCCATAAGAACATAACAGAAGCCATGTTGGATCAGGCCAATGGACTATCCAGTACAACACTCTGTGTCACACAGTAGCTGTAACACAGGTGCCATTGGGAGGTCCACCAGTAGGGCCATAAGAACATAAGAGAAGCCATGTCGGATCAGGCCAATGGACCATCCAGTCCAACACTCTGTGTCACACAGTGGCCAAAACCCAGGGGCCATCAGGTGGTCCACCAGCAGGGCCAGAACAACAGAAGCCCTCCCACTGTGGTCTCCCAAGCACCAAGAATACAGAGCATCACTGCCCCAGACAGTGTTCCACCTACACCTTGTGGCTAATAGCCACTGATGGCCCTCTGCTCCATATGTTTATCCAACCCCGTCTTGAAGCCACTTGGGCTTGTAGCTGCTATCACTTCCTGCGGTGGTGAATTCCATGTGTTAATTACTCTTTGGGTGAAGAAGTACTTCCTTGGATCTGTTCTAAGCCTATTTGGTGTAGTGGTTAGGAGCGTGGATTCTAATCTGGGAGAACTGGGTTTGATTCCTTCCTCCTCCACATACAGCTGTTGGCATGATCTTGGGTCAGTCACAAGTTCTTTCAGAGCTGTTCTCTCATGAGCAGTTCTCGAAAGAGCTCTCTCAGCCCCACCTTCCTCACAGGGTGTCTGTTGTGGGGAGGGGAAGGGAAAGGAGATTGTAAGCTGCTCTGAGACTCCATCGGGTAGTGAAGGGTGGGGTATAAATCCAATCTCCTCCTCCTCCTCCTCCTGCTCGTCCTCGTCCTCCTCCTCTTCCTCCTCCTCCTCCTTCTTCTTCTTCTTCTTCTTCTTATTATTATTATTATTATTCTTACTATTATTCTTCTCATTAATTTCATGGACTGCCCATGAGTTCTTGTACTGTGAGAAAGGGAGAGAAGCACTTCTTTCTCTGCCTTCCCTGCCCCATGCATAATCTTGTAAGCCTTGTAAAGTAAACTTTGTAAACGTTGTACAGTGAGAAGCAGGAGTGGTTTGCCACTGCCTTTTCCTGCAGAGTCTTCTTTGGCTGTCTCCCTTCTTAGTATGGACCCTGATTACCTTCCCAGATCTGAAGAGATTAGGCTATACCATGCCACCTCCCGTCCTACAAGGGAGCACGCAGCCACACAAACAAGTTGCGTTCTGGCCATTTCATGATATAGGAACGAAGAATTTGGGACAACTGAATTGCTGGACTAAAGAAGCTGACTCATACGTGAAGAACACAGACTGGAAATTCCAAGGCGGTTGCAACCCAAATTAAGTGTCATCGAATAGATTTATGTATAATGAGACAGAGGAAGAAGAAGATGAGGAGGAGGAGGACGAGGAAGGAAGAAGGAGGAGGAGGAAGAAGAAGAAGAAGAAGAAGAAGAAGAAGAAGAAGAAGAAGAAGAAGAAGAAGAAGAAGAAGAAGAAGAGGAGGAGGAGGAGGAGGAGGAGGAGGAGGAGGAGGAGGAGGAGGAGATTGGATTTATACCCCGCCCTTCACTTGGAGTCTCAGTGCGGCCTACAAACTCCTTTCCCTTCCCCTCCCCACAACAGACACCCTGGGAGGTAGGTGGGGCTGAGAGAACTCTGACACAAACTGCTCTTTCAGGAACAGCTGGGCCAGAGCATGTGACTGATCCGAGGTCACATCAGCAGGTGCAAGTGGAGGAGTGGGGAATCAAACCCGGTTCTCCCAGATTAGAGTCCACACACTTAACCACTACATCAAACCGGAGAAGGAAGGAGAGTCATTCATTTGTAATGTGGTGTTGGAGGAGAGTTTTAGGGATACTGTGGACCACCAAAAATACAAATAAGTGGGACCTGGATCAAATCAAGCCTGAACCCTTCCTAGAAGCTAAAATGACCAAAAATGAGGCTATCGTCCTTTGGTCACATTATGAGGAGACAAACAGTCACCGGAAAAGATGATAATGCTAGGAGAAGTTTGTAGGAATGGGGTTCAGAAGAATGACACGAGACAAAGATCTGCAGAATCTGTCTGACCCGGACCGGCTCAGCAGCGTTTTATTAGTTTTTTCTTTCCCCCTTCTTCCCTGCTACGTATATAGAAAGTTACAAGCATACTGTGAACTAAGAAGAACATGATGTGCTTTGCTGACAGCTTATTTCCCTATCTCCACCCGACTGTAGCAGAGTTTCTTCTCTTGGTGATCTCAGCAAATGTTTACTAGCACACTGCATACTGTTCCCACACTGCTCCCTATTTCCCTGTGAGGATATTGACCTCCAGGCATGCCTCTCAGAAGTCGCCGTCCCCACAGAAGTTGAAGACAGCAGGAAAAGAGGAAGGCCCAACATGAGATGGGCTAATCCCTGATCAAGGCCGTTTAGAACTATGTGACATTTTTGAGGTCATTAATGCATTGGGTCACCATGAGCTAGAAGAGACTTCATGGCATTTCACACGTACACAAGAAGAGCCAAGAGCACCTGCCTTGCATGGAGATGGTCACACGAACACCGGAAACTGCCTTATACTGAATCAGACCACTGGGCCTTCAAAATCAGCACTGTTTACTCAGACCAGCTCAGATGGCTCTCCAGGGTCTCAGGCAGAGGTCTTTCTGATGGAGAAGGAGAAGAAGAAGAAGAGGAGGAGGAGATTGGATTAATACCCCACCCTTCACTACCCAAAGGAGTCTCAGAGCCGTTTACAATCTCCTTTCTCTTTCCCTCCCCACAACAGACACCCTGTGAGGTAGGTGGGGCTGAGAGAGCTCTTTCAAGAACTGTTTATGAGAGAACAGCTCTGAAAAACCTTGTAAATGATCCAAGGTCACACCAGCAACTGCATGTGGAGAAGTGGGGAATCAAACCCGGTTCTTCCAAGGAGAATCCTATCAGATCAGAAGAATCCTGGTGCATCAGACCAATGATCCATCTAGTCCAGCATCCTGTCTCACATAGCAGCCATCCAGTTCCTCTGGTGGTCCAACAATAGGGCATAGAGGGTGAGGCTTTTCCCCTGATGTTGCCTCCTGGCACTGGGATTCAAAGGCTTACTTTCTCTGAATGGGGTTGTTCCCCTTAGTCGCCATGGCTGATAGACCTGTTCTCCATGAATCTGTCTAACGACAGCCTTTGGCAGTGCATTTTACATTTTAATCACCTGTGTGAAGAAGTATTTCCTTTTGTTCATCTTGAGTCTACTGTCCATCAGCTTTGCTGAATGCGCTCAAGCTCTAGTATCTCAATAAGTGGTGATGGGCAAAGCTTTCAGACGAGATAGGAACAGATCAATTTGGTCTTCGTTGAACCTGTCCCCAGAGATTGGAAAGAGCTCACAAAAGTCCTAGGAACGAGAACGAGCCAAACAGGCTTCATGACTGAAGCCTGATACCCTCTCTTCTTCTCTCTCTTTTCCTCTTCCATGGTCCTGCTATCTGTCTGCTTCCGGAGGAAGCCCATCTAGCAAGATCTTGGGTCCTTCATCTCCCCTGGAAGGGAGCGATCCACCTAGAACTTTACATAGAAGGGTTGGAACATTTTCCCTATGAAGAAAGGTTAAAGTGCTCAGGGCTCTTTAGTTCGGAGAAATGGTGACTGAAGGGTGACATGATCAAGGCTTACAAGATTATGTATGGTATAGAGTAGGTGGAGAAAGAAGCTTTCTCACAATACAAGAACTTATGGGCACTCAATGAAATGGCTGAGCAGTCAGGTTAGAATAGATAAACTTCTTCACCCAAAGAATGATGAACACATGGAATTCACTGCCACAGGAGGTGGTGGCGGCTACAAGCATGGACAGCTTCAAGAGGGAATTGGATAAACATATGGAGCAGAGGTCCATCGGTGGCTATTAGCCACAAGGTATAGTTAAGAACTCTAGGTCTGGGGCAAGTGATGCTCTGTATTCTTGGTGCTTGGGGAGGTCAACAATGGGAGGGCTTCTAGTGTCCTGGCCCCACTGCTGGACCTCCTGATGGCCCCTGGTATTTTTGGCCACTGTGTGACATAGAGTGTTGGACTGGATGGGCCACTGGCCTGATCCAACATTGGCTTCTATTACGTTCTTATAGATGGAATACACTGTCTGGGGCAAGTGATGCTCTATATTGTTTGTGCTTGGTGGGGGAGCTTCTAGTGTCCTGGCCCCACTGCTGGACCTCCTGATGGCCCCTGGTGTTTTTGGCCACTGTGTAAGCGACTGTTGGACTGGATGGGCCATTGGCCTGATCCAGCATTGGCTTCTCTTATGTTCTTATCCCACTCCCATCCGTACAGCTATGAAACATAGCTCCAAACGGAGATGCAGTACAGTAACCCATAATCTCATCGCTACCAACAGTATGCCTTTACACTGAGCCATAGCCTAATCCTCTTTATCTCCAGTGACAAAGAGAATCCCCCCTGCCCCTTTGCTAATTGGTCCTTTTTTTCCCTTTCTACCCCAAAAAAGAAGAAGCATTCAACAGAGGCTACCAATAGAACGATCTGCTATCTGGAGGCAAGCTATGGCAGGTCCCCAAGCGTGGACTACATTGTCCAAGGAATGGGGAAACGGAAATCAAATGCACTTCTGCTGCTGGATGCCAGCATTTCCCACACTAGGCTGTTTTACCAAAGTCCCGTTATCTGTGCTCATAATGGGGACTGACACATTTTTGAAACCTCGAGGTTCAGAACAGCAGGTCTATTTTGGGGGACAATAGCCAGGCAGGCAATGCAAATGTGTTTACAAACTGGGAGGAAAATCATAATAAAATGAAAACCTGGAGATATGATTTAGATATAAGCCACCCAGAGCATCTAGGTGAATGGAAAAGGTGACGGATCGGACTTCTTGGTGTGGTGTGCACGGTGGGTGGAGCAACGGAAGTGAACCAGGGAACGCATTTTTATTGTTTCATCCCTGCTGTTTGTCCCCGTTTTTCATTTCGCGTCTCTGTTGTGTGAATTAAACCCGGGACGGTTCCATTTCCTCGCACCAAATCCACACCACATGATTTGTGTCTTGTAGATACGATGCATACAAAAGATGGGCATGGCATGTCTAAATACCACCAGACTCAGACTTTGTTCTACCCTATCTGCTGTACATTAAAAAAGACACAAAAACATACAACTGGCACGCACAATCAAAGCGAACCTACAAAAGCGACAGCGGAAAGGAGAGAAACAAAACTGTTGATAAGCATTGAAATAAACACAGGAAGAAAATGGGGGAAAGTATTCATTCCATAAGCAAAAGAGTAAAAAGCCCAGGAGCACCTTTAAGACTAACAAACTTTATTGTAGAATGATAGCTAGCTAGCTAGCTAGCTAGCTAGCTAGCTAGCTAGGTAGGTAGGTAGATAGATAGATAGATAGATAGATAGATAGATAGATAGATAGATAGATAGATAGATAGATAGATAGATAGATAGATGATAGATAGATAGATAGATACAGGGGTCTTTTCGTAGAAAAACAGCTGCAGGAGCTCATTAGCATATGGTATGCTAATGAGCTATTAGGCTATTAGCATATGCCACGCCCCCTGACATCACCGGAAGTGATGTCAGAAGGGGAAGCAAAAGGGGGGGGCATCTTCAAAAGCCTCCCCTTCCCTTCCCCAGCTGGTCTGGGTGGGGGAGCTAAGAGAGAAGGGGTTTAAAGTTTAAACTCCTTCTCAGGAGAGTTGGGCCACAGAAGGAGGAAAGAGGGAAGGAAAGAGAGAGAGAAGGAAAGAAGGAAGGAAAGAGAGAAAGAAAGAGAGGGAAGAAGGAGGGAAACAGGAAAAGGAGGAAAAAAGAGAAGAGAAGAAGGTGGGAAAGAAGGAAAGAAAGAGAGAAGAGAAGAGAAGAGAAGAATGAGGGAAAGAGGAAAAAGAAAGAAGGAAAGGAGGGAATGAAAGAAATTCAGTGGCAATTCAGCCCCATTATACCCTATGGGCCATTGAAGTCAATGGTGAAAACATAGGGTATATTCTGGGGGCTGGAGGAGGGTTTGAGGAGAGGCTCCAAGATCACAGGATAGCTGATGGAGCCTCTCCCCAAGATACCCACCAAGTTTCAAGAACATTGGACCAGGGGGTCCAATTCTATAGGCCCCCAAACAGGTTGCCCCTATTCCCTCCATTGTTCTCTATGGTGGGAAAAAAATAACTTTTTTTCCCACCATAGAGAACAATGGAGGAAATGGGGCAACCTGTTTGGGGGCCCATAGAATTGGACCCCCTGGTCCAATGTTTTTGAAACTTGGTGGGTATCTTGGGGAGAGGCTCCATCAGCTATCCTGTGAGTTTCGAGCCTCTCCTTCAAACCCCTCCTCCAGCCCCTAGAATATACCCTATGTTTTCACCATTGACTTCAATGGCCCATAGGATATAATGGAGCTGAAATTGACATTCGGCTGCCTGAAAGACTCTCCGGGACGCCGGCTGGGGGCGGGGCTTGGCTCCTGAGCTCCCGGAGCTGCGCTCCGGTGCGCTCCCCCGAAAAGACCCCTGGATAGATAGATAGATAGATAGATAGATAGATAGATAGATAGATAGATAGATAGATAGATAGACAGATAGATAGATAGATGAGGGAGGATGGATGGATAGATGGATGGATGGATGGATGGATGGATGGATGGATGGATGGATGGATGATAGACAGACAGACAGACAGACAGACAGATAGAGAGATAGAGAGATAGAGAGATAGAGAGATAGAGAGATAGATAGATGAAAGAGGATGGATGGATGGATGGATGGATGGATGGATGGATGGGTGGGTGGATGGATGGGTGGGTGGGTGGATGATAGATAGATAGATAGATAGATAGATAGATAGATAGATAGATAGATGATAGATAGATAGATAGATAGATAGATAGATAGATAGATAAGGGAGGATGGATGGATGGATGGATGGTTGGATGGTTGGATGGATAGATGATAGATAGATAGATAGATAGATAGATAGATAGATAGATAGATAGATAGATAGATAGATAGATAGATAGATAGATAGATAGATAGATAGATCATGCCCCTGTATAAATCATTGGTGCGACCTCATTTGGAATACTGTGTACAGTTCTGGTCACCACATCTCAAAAAGGATATTATAGCATTAGAAAAAGTGCAGAGAAGGGCAACTAGAATGATAAAAGGGTTGGAACACCTTCCCTATGAAGAAAGGTTAAAATGTTTGGGGCTCTTCAGCTTGGAGAAACGACGGCTGAGGGGTGACATGATCGAGGTTTATAAGATTATGAATGGGATTCAGCAGGTTGAGAAAGAAGTACTTTTCTCCCTTTCTCACAATACAAGAACTAGTGGGCACTCCATGCAATTGCTGAGCAGTCGGGTTAGAACAGATAAAAGGAAGTATTTCTTCACCCAAAGAGTGATTAACATATGGAATTCACTGCCACAGGAGGTGGTGGCAGCTGCAAGCATGGACAGTTTCAAGAGGGAATTAGATAAACATATGGAGCAGAAGTCCATCAGTGGCTATTAGCCACAGGGTATAGATGGGAACTCTCAGTCTGGGGCAGGTGATGCACTCTATTCTTGGTGCTGGAGGGGGCAGCAGTGGGAGGGCTTCTGGTGCCCTGGCCCCACTGCTGGACCTCCTGATGGCACCTGGTATATTTTGGCCGCTGTGTGACAGAGTGTTGGACTAGATGGGCCATTGGCCTGATTCAACATTGTCTTCTCTTATGTTCTTATGTTCTTATAGATAGATAGATATGGGGGAGAGGGAGGGAGGATGGATAGATAGATGATGGATAGATGGATGGATGGACAGATGGATGGACAGAGAGAGAGAGAGAGAGATGGCAGACAGACAGATGCGCTTATCAGACCAGCATTTACTGGTGATCCCCATCCTCGACCAAGGCCAGGGCTGGGAATTGTTTTTTCATTGGATGGCTCATACTGTCTGATGACATTTTTTTAATATCATGTACTCTGCCTTGAGTCTAAGCGGGAAAAGGGAAGGGAAGGGAGGGAGGAAGGGAGGGAGGAAGGGAGGGAGGAAGGGAGGGAGGAAGGGAGGAAGTGAGGAAGGAAGGAAGGAAGGAAGGAAGGAAGGAAGGAAGGAAGGAAGGAAGGTACAATAGAGGAGCATCCTGATATACGATCGCTTTCCATTAGAAGTGGTGCATTCCCTGATCCCACTGTCTCAGATTGGCACGCTCCTCCCCCAGCATGGTGCGGTGTTTGAGAGTGGCTGACTCTACTCTGGAGAACCTGGTTTGATTCCCCACTCCTCCTCCATATGAAGCAGGCTGGGTGACCTTGGGTCAGGTACAGTTCTCTCAGAGCTCTCTCACCCCCACCTGCCTCAGAAGGTGCCTGTTGTGGGGAGAGGAAGGGAAGGCGATTGTAAGCCACTTTGAGACTCCTTAAAGGAGAGAAAAGAGGAACATAAAAGCTTCTTCTTATTTTTTGTCTTCCTCCTCCTCTTCTTCTTCTCTTTCTCCTTCTCCTCCTTCTTCTCTTTCTCCTTCTCCTTCTCCTCCTTCTCCTCCCGCCCCTTCCCCAGCTGAAGGCTTCTAGCTCATCATTTTGAGCTCCCCAGTTTCAGTCTATTTCCCTCCAGCTCTGCTCTTTTTAAATAAATTAGGGCTGAAGTGCATGTTTGCTTTAGAGGCAAATAATTAGCGCTTCCCCCACTTATTAAGAGAGGATTACAACTCTTCAGCAGCAATATGTAACCACTTTATCCAGGTAATTGCTGAGCAATTTGGGCAGGAAACCAAAGGTTTAACATTAAAAAAAATAAAAACTTACCCATCTCCGTGCCAGTCCATCCCACACAAAACAGCTTGTTCATATATTTTTTTTAAAATGTATTTCTACTTTGCAAGTGCATTTATGGCAATAATTTCTGACCCGCTTCGAAATCAGGAGAAGAGAACTTGATTCTCGTGCCGCCATCTGCTTCCCATTATCTCCGTTCCCTTCCTACGTCTGTGACCGTAGTGGCTGCCATTGGTCACTAGGTTCATCTTGTACACATTTTTGAGTTTGGCGTAGATACGTCATAGCCCATGCCTATAGCTTTTGGTGGCCTTTTGACCTTCATCTCCACCTTGCTTTCTTTGTGCGCATGCAAATATACGTGCCGACTGAGGAGTCAGTTCATTCATTGGGTCGACAGTAAGGATGCTCAGCTCTGACCTGGATTGCCCTAGCTAGCCCAATCTCGTCAGATCTCATAAACTAAGCAGGATTGGGACTCAGTTAGTACTTGGATGGGAGACCACCGCAGAAGCCCAGGGTTGCTATGCAGAAACAGGCAATGGCAAACCACCTCTTATCTTCGACTGCAACTTGATGGCCATTTCCACCACCACCACCACCAAGGATGCTCAGACTCCCACAGTTCAGCGAACACTCTGTTCATGAACAGGCAGACAGTTTTTCATTGAGCAGTTTGGCTGTTCATGAGCAGTTCAAGCCTGTTCAGTGGGACATAATCCAAGAAGAAGAAGAAGAGGAGGAGGAGGCGGAGGCAGAGGAGGAGGAGGAGATTGGATTTATACCTCACCCTTCACTACCCGAAGGAGTCTCAGAGCAGCTTACAATCTCCTTTCCCTTCCCCTCCCCACAACAGATACCCTGTGAGGTAGGTGGAGCTGGGAGAGCTCTTTTGAGGACAACTCTTGATAGAAGCTCTGTGAGAACTTATGACTGATCCAAGTTCATCCAGCAGCTGCAAGTGGAGGCATGGGGAGTCAAACCCAGTTCTCCCAGATTAGAGTCTGCACACTTAACCACTACACCAAACTATATTCAAGTGGTACAGTCCATTTCGCTCATGCATATTCTCACATAGCCCTATGGGGAGTTCTCCTTCATCCCCAAATAGACTGGTTGCCATGTCACACCATTCAATGACCAATCAGTTAAAAAATGGAGAAAAAACCACATTGTCCAGCGAGCAATTATAAACAATTGCCAGCAATTATAACGAAATGCTCGGAGCTGCGGTGGCTCAAGTGGTTAAGACACTGAACTGCAGGCTGCGGAAGGTCAGTAGTTCAGCAGTTCGAGACCCGAGAGTGCCGCATGACGGGGTGAGCTCCCGTCTCTAGTTCCAGCTCCTGCCAACCTAGCAGTTCGAAAGCAAGAAATTGCAAGTAGATAAATAGGTACCACTTTGGTGGGAAGGGAACAGCGTTCCGTGCGCCTTGGTGTTTAGTCATGCCGGCCACATGACCACGGAAACGTCTTCGGACAGCGCTGGCTCTTCGGCTTTGAAACGGAGATGAGCACCTGCAACCCTAGAGTCGGATTCGACTGGCTTTCGAGCAAGGGAACCTTTACCTTTACTTTATAACGAAATGCTGTAAAAAAAATGTTTGTTGCTCATGATATCAAGGTGAACTCACACATGCTCATCTCTTCACAGCTTCTATAGGAGATGTAGTCCGCTCCCCACATGCCATTTTATAACCTGACTCGACCATCCCGGATGACGTAGGGGGAAGGAATGTCACCTACTGCACAGATGCAAACGGGGCAGCAAGACAGAAAGAAATTCAAACTCCACCCCCAGAGCCGCTGCTGATCTTGGCTGGCTGCCCACTGGAGACCCTGTGCCTTCATTCGAAGTAGAATGGGGAAATGCCTGTTTTCTGTGGAGTAAATTAAACATGGATACTACGGTGCTTAAGGGATTAAGGCCATAATCCTATGCTGGTTCAGATGGTAGCGAGGTGAGAAGACCTGGGCTTCGGATCAACTCATGAGCGATTGATCACAGGTGGTGTGTACGGCTCTCCAGGTAGTGTGTACGGCTGCCGAATATGTTTGCCAAAAAATTCGGAATGCCTTTAGTGATCAGAGGCTGTAAACTTGGGCTATAAGAAATTGACTAGTCAGAGGTTAGACAATGTCAGTGAATCCTTCAGTGTGCTTCTCCTAAGATAGGGGTGGGGCAACAGTGGGAGGGCTTCTAGTGCCCTGGCCCCACTGCTGGACCTCCTGATGGCACCTGGTATTTTTGGCCACTGTGTGACACAGAGTATTAGACTGGATGGGCCGTTGGCCTGATCCGACGTTAGCTTCTCTTCTGTTCTTATGTCTGGAGGAAGGGATGCTCTGTATTCTTGGTGCTTGGGGGGGCAACAGTGGGAGGGCTTCTGGTGTCCTGGCCCCACTTGTGGACTTCCTTATGGCACCTGGTATTTTTGGCCACTGGGAGACAGAGTATTGGACTGGATGGGCAATTGGCCTGATCCAACGTTGGCTTCTCTTATGCTCCTATGTCTGGGGCAAGTGATGCTCTGTATTCTTGGTGCTTGGGGGGGTGGCAACAGTGGGAGGGCTTCCACTGCTCTGGCCCCACTGCTGGACCTCCTGATGGAACCTGGTATTTTTGGCCACTGTATGACACAGAGTGTTGGATTGGATGGGCCATTGGCCTGATCCAACATGGGCTTCTCTTGTGTTCTGAAGCTCTTAGGTTCCATGTACTCAATCTGATGAATAGTCCATGGCAGTGGTGGTGGTGATGGGGATCTTGACAACCTGTAATCTTTATCTGGTAGGATTTTGTGATTATTCCTAGCATTTTGCTGTCAAATCCCTAACAATTCAAACTTCAGAAACATTCCAATCTCTCCATTTGGGTTTTTCCCCCCATGTATTTTGAGTGAGGAGAAGCCTCCAGATAACCTTCCGATATCCATTTCATAGAAATCTGGTGATCTTCTTGAGATCATAGAATCATAGAATGTTAGAGTTGGAAGGGACCTTGCAGGTCATCTAGTCCAACCCCCTGCGCTCTGCAGGAGCATAGCCGAAAGATAGCCCTACACACCTACAACATACCCGAAAGATGGTTGTCCAGCCTCCACTTGAAAACGTCCAGGGAAGGAACATCCACCACCGCCTGAGGCAGACTGTTCCACTGTTCAACCACTCTTACATCCCTTTCGGAAACAGCCATACTTAAGAGTAAGGTTTCTAGTCCAGTAGCACATTGAAGACCAACGAGATTTCCAGCCTATAAGCTTTCAAGAGTCAAAGCTCCCTTCGTCATATGAAGATAGCATTCAGGTGGGGTAGCCATTTTGGTCTGAAGCAGCAGAATAAAGTCTGAGTCCAGTTGGCACCTTTAAGACCAACAAAGTTTAATTCTGGGTATAAGCTTCCGTGTGCAACCACACTTCTTCAGATACAGTGAAAGAGAATTTCCTCAACCATTACATATAGGAAGAGAGAGGGTGGGGGGGTTAGTTGCCAGGAAGGGCTAGTTAGAGTCAAGGTCCATAAGTAACTGGGTGATTATAGCTGAGATGTGATCAAGGCGTTTGGTTTCGTCCTCACATCTGTTTGTTAGCTCTTGTGTCTGTATGTTAATTTACTGCCATTCACAGATCTTAAGGTAAAGGTAAAGGTTCCCTTGCTCAAAAGCCAGTTGAATCTGACTCTAGGGTTGCCGTGCTCATCTCTGTTTCAAAGCCGAAGAGCCGACATCGTCCGAAGACGTTTCCGTGGTCATGTGGCCGTCATGACTAAACACCAAGGCGCACGGAATGCTGTTCCCTTCCCACCGAAGTGGTACCTATTTACCTACTTGCAATTTCTTGCTTTCGAACTGCTAGGCTGGCAGGAGCTGGAACTAGAGACGGGCGCTCACTCCGTCATGCGGCACTCTCGGGTCTCGAACTGCTGAACTACCGACCTTCCACAGCCTGCAGTTCAGCGCCTTAACCACTTGAGCCACCGCAGCTCCCAGATCTTACCAACCACCTTAATCCGATCTCAGCTATAATCATAAGAAAAAAGAGAAAAGCCAATGTTGGATCAGGCCCGTGACCCATCCAGTCCAACACTCTGTCACACCCAAGAAGACAGAGCATCCCTTGCCTCAGACCGAGAGTTCCTATTTGTACCTTGTGGCTAATAGCCACTGATGGACCTCCGCTCCATGTGTTTATCCAGTTCCCTTCCTGGCAACTAACCCCCCACCCTCTCTCTTCCTATATGTAATGGTTGAGGAAATTCTCTTTCACTGTATCTGAAGAAATGTGCTTGCACATGAAAGCTTATAAAACTTTGTTGGTCTTAAAGGTGCATTGTTTTGTCATATGAAGGGCGCTTTGACTTTCAAAGCCTTTATACCCTGGAAATCTTGTTGGACTTTAAGGTGGTACTGGGCTCAAAGCTTCCTCTGTGTCCAGATCCTGGGAGTCCCGCTTTATTCTGCTATGGTCAGGCCTCACCTGAAGTACTGTGTCCAGTTTTGCACACCACATTTCAGGAAGGGTGTTAACAAGCTCGAGCGTGTCCAGAAGAAGGCAACCAGGATGGTGAGAGGGTTGGAATCCAAGTCTTATGAGGGAAGGCTGGAAGAGTTGAGTATGTTCAGCCTGGGAAAGAGAAGGCTTGGAGGGGACATGATGGCAGTCTTCAAATATTTGAAGGGCTGTCATGTAGAAGATGGAGCAGATCTATTCTCTCTTGCTCCGGATTGCAAGACTAGATCTAATGGGTGGAAATGACAAGGGAGTCGATACCGGCTAAATATCAGGAGGAACTTCCTAACTGTAAAAGTTGGTTGAGCAGTAGAACAGACTGCCTTGGGAGGTGGTGGATGCTCCTTCATTGGGCATTTTCAAGCGAAGGCTGGACGACCATCTTTGGGTATGTTGTAGGGCTACCTTTCAGCTATGCTCCTGCAGAGTGCAGGGGGTTGAACTAGATGACCTGCAAGGTTCCTTCCAACTCTAACATTCCATGATTCTATGATTCTACTGCAAGCCAACATGGCTACCCTCCTGAAAGCACTACTTAACAAGCCTTGCTTAGATTTCTTTCAGTTCCACAGATGTTTTTGTTCAAGAAGGATCCCCAACCCACCCTAGGTTTTTTTTTTTTAATTAAGGGGCTTTCTTGGAGATGATCGTGACACAAAAGCTTTCCAAACGCCGTCCTCCCTCTTGGGACGACGCTAGAGACCCTGGACGAGTCCCAGATCCCTACAACACAAAATGTCTGCAAAGGAACATGCGTGCTGAAAGGGGAGAAAAAGAATTCCTTTCACAAGGCATCCTCATGCTAAGACAGATCAGTCAGGTTATAATTAGCTCTAATTGGTATTCCCACAAGCTGTAATGCTTTTCATGTTGCTACCAAGTGACAACTTTTGGGGGAAAAAATGGTTGGAAAGGAGGGGAGGGGGAAGGTGAGAAACTGCTTCCTGTCTTCGAAAATGGAGAAAGCAAGAAGGAATTCTTTCCAGAGCGCTTTGTCCTGGGAGTAGGAAGAGACAGATGCCACGACAGGCAGCAACACGGACACAGGGTAATGTCTCAAACGCTCCTGTGGAGGTGATCCAGGTACGAGCTCTGGTGAATTTCAAAAGTGTTTTATTTCCCTCAAAGAGGAGCATGTTCAATTAAGTAATTAGCAGGGAGGAGACCAAACGATGCAAGCCTTCTCATTCGATTTGAATAAAATCAGAGGGTCATAGAGCTGGAAAAAGGATAGGCCATGCGAGTTCAACTTTCTTTTCAGTGCTGGGAATTCAAAGCTAGCGCAGCCTTTGTTTGAAGACCTCCCATGATGGAGAGGCTACTGCCTCATTAGATCATTGATTGCATTCACAAATTGCTCTCACCATTCATGAGCTTGTCCTTATTACCCACCTTATCTTCACTGGCAAATTGTATCCTCTGGCAACTTATCCAATGGAGATCAGAGTTTTAAGTTCAGCACCTGGGCTGCATTTAAGGTTGGCGGGCAGCCAGCGGGAGAGTTGTCGGAGGGGCAGCATCGTGGGAGAAAAATTTAAAAAGAAAAACAAGTCTTTGGCTGCGATCATACAGAAGGGGGGAAAGGCGGGCAGGAAGCAAGGCTGTTTGCCCCGGCTGCAATGACGCACGTTTGCGCGATCAGACTTCCGGCCTCATGCCCCGCAGTTCCCCATAATACTAGGTTTTAGCCAGTAGCTTTTCTCCACGCTCCTGCGGCGTGCAACGATGCCCTGCTGATGACTCGGGGACGCCAGACAGATGTGTCTGTCTGATCGCGTCTCTTTAATCCATGGGGGAATCGCATGGCTGCCATGGCTTCTGGTAAGTATGATCACACCCTTTGTCTGTTCACAGGAAGTACTTAACATAGAGTTCCTGGTAATCCCTAGAGCTACCCAGAACTGGAAAAAGGTGGCTCTAGGAGTCACTGGAAACTCTATGGAAAAACTGGAAGTTCTTACCATAGAGTTTCTGCTGATTCCTAGAACTATCCTTTTCACTTTTGGGCAGCTCTAGGAATCGCCAGGAACTCTATGGTAAGAACTTCCTCTAACTAGATGAGGCCAGCTCTGCTTGCTCCTGTTCTTTCCACCGCTAGGCTCAGAGCTCATGTCCCACTCTAAAATCTCACTCCAAGCAAAGCATTCCTATGTAGACACTATCGAGTTCAACTGCCACTCCAGTTTTGGACTGTGGTTGCTATTGTGACCTTTGCCTGGACTCACTGCTCCTCTCTCAGGGCTCTCCCTGGATTTCTCCTGACATCTAGGGCTCTCAACACATGCTCGATTCCTCCCTGGAACTTTCTGCTCCCAAATACATACCTCCGTGCTTGGTACCAGTTGAGTGAATACATCTGGCGTCCATTAATCTGGCGGCCATGGCAGATCTCAGCAAGTGGTAACTACACTTCCCAGAGTTCCTCGCTGGCCTGCACGTGCTCAGAAGCTTCATTAACTTTCTCAGCAGAAAAAAAAAAACCTTAGCAGGGAAATAGTACATGATTAGGGTTGCCAACTCAAGGTTGGGAAATTCCTGGAGATTTGGGGGTTTGGTCCTGCAGAGGGTGAAGTTTGGGGAGGGGGAGAGACCTCATCAGAGTATAATTGCATAGGGTCCACCCTCTGAAACAGCCACGTCCTTCAGGGGAACTGATCTCTGCCATCTGGAGATCACTTATAATTCCAGGAGATCTTCAGTCTCCACCTGGAGGATGGAAACCCTGCACTGGATTCATACTGCAACAAAGGCCCCGGTCATACGGGCCAGAAAACGCTGTTTGCCCCACAGAAAAATAAAGCGCGGTAGCCCAATCACACAGTCCCCCGAGTTGCCACGCTCCGGCTGTTAGCACCGATCACACGGTGATGTGAAGCGTGGCAAAAAAAGTGGTGCAGCGTGATCATACAAGCCATGCTGTATTTATGTGTGCATGCGCCATTTTTTTGGGGGGGGGCGGGGCTGCTGGTGGTGTCTTGTTTGTGTGCATGCGCCGTTTGGCGTTGGTGTGCATCCTATGGAAACCTACAACATCCGGTTTGCTCTGGGATGTGGGCGGGCGCCGGATGCCAAGGGGTACTGGTGCTCCCGCGATCAGACACCCACCATTGCCCCACATTTTCCAGAAACTAGTGCTCCTTTCTTGGTACTTTTTACTCCGCATCTTCGGCGGGAGTGCTACGCCTCACAGATGTGCCGGTGTGATCTCGCCCGGAAACTCCATAGGGCTACCCTGCCTTCGCCGGGGCAAATGCTCCATCTGACCGAGGCCTGAGCCTTACAAGTTGGAGACAACTGTTTTCTGAATCAGGTATTTATTTCATTTATTTACCCCGCCTTTCTCCCCAACAGGGACCTGGATCGACTTACATCATTCTCCACTCCTTCATTCTGACCTACAGAAACTCTGTGAGGTCAGTTAGATTGAGAGTGCGTGACTGGCCCAAGGCCACCCAGCAAATCTCCATGGCTGAGCAGGGATGTGAATCCAGGTCTCCCCATACCAATACTTAGAGTTGCCAACCTCCAAGTGGTTGAAAGGAAGCAAGCAACCGTGATGTATAGTGCCCAAAAAAGTTTTTCACCAACTTGTAAATTCTTTTTTCAGTATTCAGTTTACTGCTAGCAATTCAAATGCCATCAACACCAACAAGCCATGCATATGACATCTTGTTTCGTGTATACCTTTATCAGGGCTCTTTCTGTAGAAAAAGCCCAGCAGGAACTCATTAGCATAATAGGTCACACCCAACAGCAGAAACTCATTAGCTTATTAGGCCACACACCCCCATGTTACCAGAAGTGTGGTCATCCAGCCACACCCACCTTTTGCTTCTTATTCTGTCTACCTTGTTTGTTGTCAAAACCCAGGGCTTCTTTAGTAGCAGGAACTCCTTTGCATGTTAGGCCACACAGCCCTAATGTAGCCAGTCCTAATGAGTTTCTGCTATTGGGTGTGGCCTGTTATGCTAATGAGTTCCTGCTGGGCATGGCCAACTCGGGAGCCAGACGGAACTCTGTTCCTGCGCATTCCTGCCCAGAAATAGTCCTGATCCTTATCAAAGTGGGTAGCGTTGAAATACCTATATAAAGTTTATCCATTTGGCAAACACTCTAGACATATCTCATAGTCATGTTCATCAAATACATTAGTGTGATGTGAACTTTATATAGGTATATAAAAGAAAGAAAGAACAGGAGAAGATCACTGCCGCAGGAGGTGGTGGCGGCCACAATCATGGACAGCTTCAAGAGGGAATTGGATAAACATCTGGAGCAGAGGTCCATCAGTGGCTATTAGCCACAAGGCATAGATGGGAACTCTCAGTCCGGGGCAAGGGATGCTCTGTATTCTTGGTGCTTGGGGGGGGGGCAACAGTGGGAGAGCTTCTCGTGTCCTGGCCCCAATGCTGAACCTCCTGATGGTACCTGGTATTTTTAGCTACTGTGTGATAGAGCGTTGGACTGGATGGGCCATTGGCCTGATCCAACATCGGCTTCTCTTATGTTCTTATGCGCTTTTGTTCTTAATTTCACATCGCTTAAGGTCTTAACCCAGAAATCTCTCCTTTGATTTTGCTTCTTTGCACAATTTAAACTCGATATCCTTTGTGCTCACACGAACGTCTGTGCGGCCTTGCCCTGATTCCCCCCCCCCATAAGATATATTCACATTTTATAATGCTATTTGAGCACCACCATGCATTCTAGACGGAAAGGGCATACGTCGTGCATGTAAACGGCACAGAAAGCCACACAACATGCACACACCCGATGCAAACAGATTTATGGAACCGACGGCCAAACGTCAAGGACAGAAGCAGTCGACAGAAATATTGAAGGACACCAAAAAGAAACGCGAGGGAAATGCTTCCACTAACCCTCATTAAAAGGGAAATAAAGGTAGGTGCCTCTCCTTAGGCGAAGGTTCCTTTTGCAAGCGCCAGACTGTACCGTATCTGCCTGTCTGCCGGACTCAGGGCGGCTTTTATATTTAAATCAGGGAGCACGAAGGTTGAGTCTGAACAGTGTTCAAAATGAATTAAAACAAAGCAAATCAATTCATTGCAGCGCACACTTAAAATACAAATTGAAAACACGGGCCTTGGGTTGTAGTTTCTAGATTGAAACTACCAGACTAAGTATCCTTCAATGTACATTGAACAATGCAAATCGATATTCCAAACAGAAAAGAGCAAGAGTCTAGTAGCACCAACAACATTTGTGGCAGGGCAGGAGCTTTAGTGAGTCACTGCTTACTTGGAATCCTAGAATCACAGAGTGGGGAGGCACCATAGAGGCCATCTAGTCCAACCCCTTGCTCAGTGCAGGATCAGCCTAGAGCATTCCTGAGAAGTGTTTGTTCAGCCACTGCTTAGAGACTGCCTAGGCTTGCCAAGCCCCCACTGGGGGCGGGTAAATTCCCGCCCGGGAGGCCCGTTACCCGCTGGCGGCAGATCGGACCCCGGGGGGAACTACACCACCTGCTGGAGGCGTCCCCAGCGTGATGATGTCACCTGGAGGTGACATCATCTTGCTGGCCACGTTGTGGGGGGACACTCTGTAAATTGAGGGAAAACTCTATGGTTTTCCCTCGAGTCACCGCCCCCGCCCCCAATGTGGACGGCGCAATGACATCACTTCCGGTGACTCCCCCCGCTTTCACAGTAAGTCGACTTGGCAACCCTGCCAGTGAGGGGGAGCTCACCACCTCCTGAGGCAGCTGATTCCACTCTTGCACAACTCTTATTGTCAAGAAGATTTTCCTCATATCTAGCTGGTACCTTCTCGCCCTTAATTTCAACCCATTCTTGCAAGTCCTCTCCTCTGCTGCCAACAGGAACAGCTCCGTGCCCTCCTCTAAGGGACAGCCCTTCAAAGACTTCAAGAGAGCCATCATGTCCCCCCCCTCAACCTCCTCTTCTCCAGACTGAACATTCCCAAGGTCCCTCAGGCCTTTCCTTGCAGGGCTTCTTGGTCTCCAGGCCCCCGATCATCCTCATCGCTCTCCTCTGCACTCGCTCCACTCTGTACACATCCTTTCTGAAGTGAGGCCTCCAAAACTGCACACAATATTCCAGGTGTGGCCTGACCAATGCAGTGAACAGCGGGACTATGACATCTTATGTTATTTTATACTGTTGTTCTTAATCTGGTTTTAATTGTATTCTGTTGTATATTGTTGGAACCCGCCCTGAACCCCCCGCAGGGAAGGCGGGGTATAGATCCAAATAAATAAATCAATCCTGCAATTTGGATGTTATGCAGGGCCTGCAAGACTGAGCTCTTCCACCGGGCTTTCAACTAGGAGCCACCGCCCATCACCACCACTACCATGTTAGTAACAACTGAATATAAGAACATAAGAGAAGCCAATGTTGAATCAGGCCAATGGCCCAACTAGTCCAACACTCTGTCACACAGCGGCCGAAATATACCAGGTGCCATCAGGAGGTCCAGCAGTGGGGCCAGGACACTAGAAGCCCTCCCACTGCTGCCCCCTCCAGCACCAAGAATAGAGTGCATCACCTGCCCCAGACTGAGAGTTCCCATCTATACCCTGTGGCTAATAGCCACTGATGGACTTCTGCTCCATATGTTTATCTAATTCCCTCTTGAAACTGTCCATGCTTGTAGCTGCTACCACCTCCTGTGGCAGTGAATTCCATATGTTAATCACTCTTTGGGTGAAGAAGTATTTCCTTTTATCTGTCCTAACCCGACTGCTCAGCAATTTCATGGAGTGCCCACGAGTTCTCGTATTGTGAGAAAGGGAGAAAAGTACTTCTCTCTCGACCTGCTCAATCCCATTCATAATCTTATAAACCTCGATCATGTCACCCCTCAGCCGTCATTCCTCCAAGCTGAAGAGCCCCAAGCATTTTAACCTTTCTTCATAGGGAAGGTGTTCCAACCCTTTTATCATTCTAGTTGCCCTTCTCTGCACTTTTTCCAATGCTATAATATCCTTTTTGAGATGTGGTAACCAGAACTGAAGCCTGGTGCCTGGCCCACTACTGATAGCCTGTGCTTGCCGACTGAAATTGAGAACGACCAACGAGCTGATATCAAGTGAAATTACAGAATGCAGGAGGCCATCTTTGATATCATGTCAACTGCGAGCACTTTATTTATTGTTAAGTTGGTTTTGATGACTTGTTTATGAAGCGCTCGAAGGATTGTTTTAGATATATGTTATTTGCTGTTATTGTGTTTTACTATGTGAGCCGCCCTAAGCCTGCTATGGCGGGGAGGACGGGGTACACATTCAAATAAATAAATAAATGCCTCTGCTGATACACCCCAAGATTGCGTTAGCCTTTTTTGTCGCCGCATCGCACTGGCTGCTCACATTTAACTTTCAGCCCAACCCAAGATCTTGTTCACACACACAGCTACTCAGAAGTGTATCTCTCATCCAGCATGCGTGGTCCTCATTTTTTGTTACCCAGATGTAGAACTTCTTCAGATCCAGTTCAGGTTGATGGCATACAAATAAGACCTCAATCGCAGTCAATGAGACCAAGCACGCTTCAAGAGCAATTGTTGGTATAATAGGCCAAAACAGGTGTGGATTGATCCTTGCACATTTTATACTGTGCGGCCAAATGGTGACATGATTAGGATCGTGGATCTTGTTCCCTCGATTCCGTGCTCACCCATAAAATCTATGTGTCAGGTGCCCGGCTAATTCACTCTCCAGACACGCTATTGGCAGTGTAATGCTTTATTAGACATATAATTGCTGTGGGTTCAAGAGCTTTTGTTAGGACTGAAGAAAAACGGCGGGAACATACAGGTTATAGGTCAAACCAGAAAATTCCACTCACACCCACATCATACCTCCCCCTCAGTGTTTCTATGGAAACATGGACAGATATATGGTGCCCTATTCTAACGGAGGAGCTGCGGTGGCTGAAGTGGTTAAGATGCTGAACTGCAGGTTGTGGAAGGTCGGTAGTTCAGCAGTTCGAGACCCGAGAGTGCCGCATGACTGAGTGAGCTCCCGTCTCTAGTTCCAGCTCCTGCCAACCTAGCAGTTCGAAAGCAAGAAAAGATAAATAGGTACCACTTTGGTGGGAAGGTAACAGTGTTCTGTGCGCCTTGGTGTTTAGTCATGCCGGCCACATGACCACGGAAACGTCTTCGGACAGTGCTGGCTCTTCGGCTTTGAAACGGAGATGAGTACCGCAACCCTAGAGTTGAATTCGATTGGCTTTCAAGCAAGGGAAACTTTACCTTTTTACCTATTCTAATAGAGGCTGGCATAGAGATCTCCAAAGTCAATCCCATGGGAACCAGGCCCTTGGGGCACATTTCAAGATTGCTAAAGCTCCTACTCCCATACACTCCGACAACACTCACTCCCCTCGTTGGGAATTTAACATGACAAGTGAGGAGAAAGGAAACAGGCCTGAGAGGAATCAAAAGTTAGCAGCTTTGTTTAAACACCAACTTCAAGTGTTTCTAGGGTTGACAACTCTGGGTTGGCCAGTTCCTGAAGAGTTTGGGGGTGAGACCTGGGAAGGGTGGGGTTTGGGCAGGAACGGGAACTCAGCAAAGAATAATGCCAGGGAGCCCACCCTCCAAAACAGCCATTTTCTCCAGGGGAGCTGATCTCTGTCATCTGAGGTCTGCTGTAAAGTCTTGAGATCTCTAGGCCCCACTGGGAGGCTTGCAACCCTAGGTGTTACGTTGTCCATCTAGGTGCCCAGGGGCCAAAATTCATGAACTGATTAAGTACAAGAAAGTAAAGAAAGTACAAGAAAGTAAAGAGCCAGTTTGGCGTTGTGGTTAAGTGTGCGGACTCTTATCTGGGAGAACCGGGTTTGATTCCCCACTCCTCCACTTGCACCTGCTGATGTGACCTTGGGTCAGTCACAAGCTGTTCTCTCAAGGGCAGTTTCTGTCAGAAGTTCTCTCAGCCCCACCTACCTCACAGGGTGTCTGTTGCGGGGAGGGGAAGGGAAAGGAGTTTGTAAGCTGCTCCGAGACTCCAAGTGAAGGCAGGGCTGGCTCCAGGTGTCTGGGCGCCCTAGGCAGGACAGCCTGGGGCGCCCCCCACTGGGGATGCCAACCTCCCGGTGGGACCTGGAGACTGGGGGCGGAGTGCTGGCTTTCCCGGGGCCTCCGCGGCTGCGGGGTCCCCGGGAAAGCGGGAAGGGGGTGGGTGGGGTCTAGCTGCCGCTGCCCCCTCCCTCCCAGAGCCGGCTTTCCTGGGGCCTCCACGGCTGTGGGGTCCCCAGGAAAGCAGGAAGGGGCGGGGGGTGTAGCCGCCGCTGCCGCCGCCCCCTCCCTCCCAGAGCCGGCTTTCCCGGGGCCTCTGTGGCTGCGGGGTCCCTGGGAAAGCGGGAAGGGGGCGGGGGGGGTCTAGCCGCCGCCGCTGCACCCTCCCTCACAGAGCCGGCTTTCCCGGGGCCTCCACGGCTGCGGGGTCCCTGGGAAAGCGGGAAGGGGCGGGGGGGTCTAGCCGCTGCCGCTGCCCCCTACCTCCCAGAGCCGACTTTCCCGGGGCCTCCGCGGCTGCAGGGTCCCCGGGAAAGCGGGAAGGGGGCGGGGGGGGTCTAGCCGCCGCCGCCTCCCCCTCCCTCCCAGAGCCGGCTTTCCCGGGGCCTCCACGGCTGTGGGGTCCCCAGGAAAGCAGGAAGGGGCGGGGGGTGTAGCCGCCGCTGCCGCCGCCCCCTCCCTCCCAGAGCCAGCTTCCCAGGGCCTCCGCAGCTGCGGGGTCCCCGGGAAAGCGGGAAGGGGGCGGGGGGTCTAGCCGCCGCCGCTGCACCCTCCCTCACAGAGCCGGCTTTCCCGGGGCCTCCACGGCTGCGGGGTCCCTGGGAAAGCAGGAAGGGGCGGGGGGGTCTAGTCGCTGCCGCCACCCCCTACCTCCCAGAGCCGACTTTCCCGGGGCCTCCGCGGCTGCAGGGTCCCTGGGAAAGCGGGAAGGGGGCAGGGGGTCTAGCCGCCGCCTCCCCCTCCCTCCCAGAGCCGGCTTTCCCGGGGCCTCTGCGGCTGTGGGGTCCCCAGGAAAGCCAGGAAGGGGGCAGGGGTCTAGCGGCGGCGGCGACAGTGGGTGCCCGGTTAGGGCGGTGGGGGGCGCTTTTGGGGGGAGTGGGGCACCATTTGGTGCCCCTGAGGCCGGGGGCGCCCTAGGCGAGCGCCTAGTTCGCCCAGTGGGCGATCCGGCCCTGAGTGAAGGGCAGGGTATAAATCTAATCTCTTCTTCTCCTTCTAAATGGAGGTAGTTACCGCTTCCATACCCCCAATTTATCTTTTGTTGTAAAAATGATGATCCCTCCCCCTGCTTTATACATAGAAGAGGAAGAGAAAGAAGAAGAGGAAGAGGAAGAGGAAGAGGAAGAGGAAGAGGAAGAAGAAGAAGAAGAAGAAGAAGAAGAAGAAGAAGAAGAAGAAGAAGAAGAAGAAGAAGACGAAGAAGAAGATGAAGAGGAGGAGGAGGAGGAGGAGGAGATTGGATTTATACCCCACCCTTCACTTGGAGTCTCAAAGTGACTTACAATCTCCTTCAATACCCGAAGGAGTCTCAGAGCAGCTTACAACTTCCTTTCCTTCCCCTCCCCACGATCAACAATCTGTGAGGTAGGTGGGGCTGAGAGAGCTCTTTGAGGACTGCCCTTGAGAGGACAAAATTGGAGAAATCAAGGGAACGTTCCATGCAAAGCTGGCCATGATAAAGGACAAAAACAGTAGGGACCTAACAGAAGCAGAAGAGATTAGGAAAAGATGGCAAGAATACACAGAAGAACTATACAGAGAAGGACCTCGATGTCCTTGACAACCACGATGGTATAATCACTGACCTCGAGCCAGACATCCTGGAAAGCGAAGTTAAATGGGCCTTAGAAAGCATTACTAACAACAAAGCTAGTGGAGGTGATGGTATCCCAGCTGAGTTATTCAAAATCTTAAAAGAAGATGCTGTTAAAGTGCTGCACTCAATTTGTCAACAAATTTGGAAAACACAACAGTGGCCACAGGATTGGAAAAGGTCAGTTTACATTCCAATCCCAAAGAAGGGCAACGTCAAGGAATGTTCAAACTATCGCACAATTGCACTCATTCCACACGCTAGCAAGGTCATGCTCAAAATCCTACAAGCTAGGCTCCAACAGTACGTGGATAGAGAACTGCCAGAAGTACAAGCTGGGTTTCGAAGAGGTAGAGGAACTAGAGATCAAATTGCCAACATTAGCTGGATTATGGAGAAAGCAAGAGAGTACCAGAAAACATCTACTTCTGCTTCATTGACTATGCTAAAGCCTTTGATTGTGTGGATCACAATAAATTATGGCAGGTTCTTAAAGAGATGGGAGTACCAGACCACCTCATATGTCTCCTGAGAAACCTGTATAAGGGTCAAGAAGCTACAGTTAGAACCGGATATGGAACAACTGATTGGTTTAGCATAGGAAAAGGAGTACGACAAGGATGTATATTGTCACCTTGCTTATTTAATTTATATGCAGAGTACATCATGCGAAATGCTGGCCTGGATGAATCACAAGCTGGGGTTAAGATTGCTGGGGAAAAGATCAATAACCTCAGATATGCAGACGATACCACTCTGATGGCAGAAAGTGAAGAGGACCTAAAGAGCCTCTTGCTCAGGGTGAAAGAGGAGAGTGCAAAAGTGGGCTTGAAGCTCAACATCAAAAAACTAAGATCATGGCATCTGGCCCCATCACTCCTTGGCAAATAGAAGGGGAAGTCATAGAAGTAGTGAAAGACTTCACGTTCCTAGGATCCCAGATCACTGCAGATGGTGACTGCAGCCATCAAATTAAAAGACGCCTGCTCCTTGGGAGGAAAGCGATGGCAAACCTAAACAGCATGATAAAAAGCAGAGACATCACCTTGCCAAGAAAAGTCCGCATGGTCAAAGCAATGGTATTCCCCGTAGTAATGTATGGCTGTGAGAGTTGGACTATAAGGAAGGCTGAGCGCCGAAGAATAGATTCTTTTGAACTATGGTGCTGGAGAAGACTCTTGAGAGTCCCTTGGACTGCAAGGAGATCAAATCAGTCAATCCTAAAAGAAATCAACCCTGACTGTTCCCTGGAAGGCCAGATCTTGAAGCTGAAGCTCAAATACTTTGGCCACCAAATGAGAAGGGAGCATTCACTGGAGAAGACCCTGATGCTGGGAAAGATTGAAGGTCAAAGAAGAAGGGGACGGCAAAGGATGAGATGGTTAGACAGTGTCATCGATGTAACGAACATGAAATTGAGCAAACTTCAGCGGACAGCGGAAGACAGGAGGGCCTGGCGTAAGCTGGTCCATGGGGTCGCGAAGAGTCGGACTCGACTGTGCGACTGAACAACAACAACAACTTGAGAGGACAGCTCTGAGAGATCTTGTGACTGACCCAAGGTCACACCAGCAGCTGCACGTGGAGGAGTGGGGAATCAAACCTGGTTCTCCCAGACTGGAGTCCACTCTCCTAACCGCTACACCAAACTGGCTCCTTTTGCTTACCAAAAGTTTTGCTCGTCAAAACCAGAACGAGAAAAGCACTTGAAGAGACTTTATATATTTTTTTCCAGAAGGAAGGTGATAAATATCGACTGCTGTTTTAACTGCTTCCTGCATCCGCACCAGAGAGGTGACCCCCCTCCCCAGCCGCCTTTCTTATTTACTCTTCGGGTGATCCAAAACAGATTTGGAGTGACTGACAAGTGCCGTCCTAAGCAGAGGTATTCCACTCTGAGGCCATCGATATGAACGGCCTTACAATGGAATAACTCCACTCGGGATCGCGCTATAAATCCCCATATTTATATGAATTGTTCCTGCCATCGCTTCAGGTCATTTGGGGATGAAAGGATTGCCCCCGTGCTGTTTTGTTTATTCTTCAGGGCATTTGCTCAGTGCTGGGACGCATTCCTCCTGAAGTCCCGTTTAATGAGGAGAATTGCTAAAATTAAGTCCGCGGTTTGTATCTGAACCCTGCCACGAAAAGGGTATCCTTCCCGTTTTCATTAAGCGCTCTCCATTCGCCGGGATACATCCCTGGGAGGGTGTCTGAGATCTATTTGCTTTCTGAGCAGCCTCCTCCTCGATGTTTTCTCTGCCACGCTTGTCCTGGGATGGGGCTGTATCAGCGTTGCCAGGCAACTGGCAGGAGGGTGTTGTGGACCAGCCTCAGCTGGAGGTGCAGCCAGACCCAGACTTGCTGCCTGAGCCCAGCCCAGGGGAGGACCAGTCTGACTTGCGACCTGACCAGTCTGATTGGCAACTGGCGCCCAGTGTGAGTCAGGACTCCTCAGAAGCTGAGCCTGAGTTCAGCGTGGCGAAAGATGACTTCAGAGTAGAGGACACTCAGGAATTCCCATCAGATAATACTGAGCCGGCTGACGTCAGGGAACAAGTACCTCCGGGGGTACCCGCGAGTCCCCCAGATTCCCCTGCTCATAGAAAGAAGAAGGGCTAAGATCAGAAGGTAATTGCAAGAACGCAGACAGAGTAAAGGATTAATGGCCCGTCGACAGCTGCAAGATGAGTCATTACAAGAGCCCTGCTAAGTTGCCAGCTGCAGATAGGACTAATTAGGGGAAAGCTACATAAAGCTGGGTGTGAGCTGTGGCCAAATTGTGGAAGCAACACGTCACCTCACTGTGAATCTTGCGACTGCAACTCCTGACTCTGCTCTACTCCTGTGACTCTTGGACCGGCTTGACTCTGCTTTTGGACTCTCTCTGACTGTAACAACTGACCTTGGACTGTTTGGACTATGCTGTGAACATTCCTTTGCCCTGCTCCTGCCTACATGACCTGGACTCGGACTTGGAGCCTGCGTGACCAGCTGGGCTATGACAGAGGGCTGAGGACAGGGATATGGGTGTGTGTAAAGCTGGCTACAGCATCAGGTAACTTCGGGGGGGGGAGTGTCTTAGGTAGTTCTGAAAATCACCAGAAACTCCATGGTTTTACCATAGAGTTTCAGGCAATTCCTAAAGCTACCCCTATGCCACTTCCTTTTTTTACTGGGTGTGATGTGACTCCACAGCCAATGCTATGTTTTTATGATTATTATAATTTTTCTCCTGCTGCAGGCAATGGGAGCAGGGATGGGAATCCCCCACCCCTATGGGGGGGCTTGGCACCTCCCATGCTCCACATCTCCCTGGCTTGTTTTATGTTCTGTTCCACCCACCACCCACACCACAAATTGGTATATGGTGACTGATTACACTGATGGTGCAGGTTTCACTGGGTTCCCACAGCCTGTTCCATGGAACAGTGAGAGCAAAATGAGGGAGGAAAGCAACATGTGCAGCACTGCAATGTCACTGCCAGTTACGTACCCAGAAGTGATGTTGTGGTGATGCTGGAGGAATTCCCCACATCTCTATGTTTTACCATACAGTTTTACCATAGAGATTTCAGGGATTCCTACAGCTACCATGGTACCATGACATCACTTCTGGGCACAGAGCCGGAAGTGATGTCATGGCAACATTTGCCATGAGGTCACCATGCTGTGCCTTCCAAAGCTCCCTGGGTTGTTGGCAGATGGCTAGAAACCTTACCTTAGAAGTAGATGCTGGCTTCCACCCGTTCTAGTTTGGCTTCTGCCGCTGAAAGATGTCTTCGAGGTTTGAAGTCAGGTTTCCGGGCAGAGCGCGGGAAGATTCCTGGGTTGGGGAATGCCTGGAGATTCGGGGTCCAGCCAGGGGAGGTCATAGTTTGGGGAGAGGAGAGACCGCAGTAGGGTACAATGCCATAGAGTCCACCCTCCAAAACAGCCATTTCCTCCAAGGGAAACTGATCTCTGTAATCTGAAGGATCAGTGGTAACTCAGGGAGAAATTCATGCCTCACCTGGAGGCTGGCAACCCTAGAATGAGCATAGAGCTATTAGGGAAGCCAGCCTCCAGGTGGGACCAGGGGATCCCCTGGAATTACAGCTCATCTCCAGACTACAGAGATCAGTTCCCCTGGAGAACATGGATGCTTTGGAGGGTGGACTCTATGGCATTGTACCCCACTGAGGTCCCTGTCCTACCCGGGCCCCATCCTCAAATCTCCACGAGTTTCCAACCTGGATCTGGCAACCCTACCCCCTCCCTCCTACCCCGAGCCTGGCCAGGGGGGACCTGACAACCATAAGCTAGAAACATTAGGGTGACATGTCTTCCCTCAGTTTCAAGTTTATCCGGGAATACCAGTGATCTATGGTCCCTGTTTTTTAGAAAGCAATTCACAAAATGTTAGAATCATAGAACGTTAGAGTTGGAAGGGACCTTCTAGTCCAATCCCCTGCACTCTGCAGGAGCATAGCCGAAAGATACCCCTACAACATACTCGAAATATGGTTGTCCAGTCACCATTTGAAAATGTCCAGTGAAGGAGCACCCACCACCTCTCGAGTCAGACTGTTCCACTGCTCAACCACACTTACAGTTAGGAAGTTTCCCCTGATATCTAGCTGGTATCAACTCCCTTGTAATTTCCACCCATTCGATCTAGCCTTGCAGTCCGGAGCAAGAGAGAATAGATCTGCTCCATCTTCTACATGACAGCCCTTCAAATACTTGAAGACCACAATCATGTCCCCTCTAAGCCTTCTCTTTCCCAGGCTAAACATACCCAACTCTTTCAGCCTTTCCTCGTAAGACTTGGATTCCAACCCTCTCACCATCCTGGTTGCCCTCTTCTGGACACGCTCAAGCTTGTCAACATCCTTCCTAAACTGTGGTGCCCAGAACTGGACACAGTACTCCAGGTGAGGCCTGACCATAGCAGAATAGAGTGGAACTACCACCTCCCGTGATCTAGACACAGAGCTCAAAAGTGGGCTTGAAGCTCAACATCAAAAAAACTAAGATCATGGCATCTGGCCCCATCACTCCTTGGCAAATAGAAGGGGAAGTTGTAGAAGTAGTGACAGACTTCACGTTCCTAGGATCCCAGATCACTGCAGATGGTGACTGCAGCCATCAAATTAAAAGACGCCTGCTCCTTGGGAGGAAAGCGATGGCAAACCTAAACAGCATGATAAAAAGCAGAGACATCACCTTGCCAACAAAAGTCCGCATGGTCAAAGCAATGGTATTCCCCGTAGTAATGTATGGCTGCGAGAGTTGGACTATAAGGAAGGCCAAGCGCCGAAGAATAGATTCTTTTGAACTATGGTGCTGGAGAAGATTCTTGAGAGAAGACCCTGATGCTGGGAAAGACTGAAGGTCAAAGAAGAAGGGGATGGCAAAGGATGAGATGGTTAGATAGTGTCATCGATGCAACGAACATGAAATTGAGTAAACTTCAGCGGACAGCGGAAGACGGGAGGGCCTGGCGTAAACTGATCCATGGGGTCGTGAAGAGTCGGACTCGACTGTGCGACTGAACAACAACAACAACAACAAAGATTGCATTAGCTTTCTTCGCAGTCACATCGCACTGGGACCAACCAGGTTTGACGGTCCACATGGTAAACTTGGAAGAGCAAGAGCACCACCGTGTGCTATTCTTGTTATGTGGACGGTTTCCCTGACCGGTCGTATGGCCAGAGCCACCACCCAATTTCCATCCCTCTCACACTGGTCACATCCTCGTTCTTCTTCCTGCACATGGGCTCCGGCGTCCTCGGCGGCGTTTTCTCTCATCAGGCCTTCAGATTAGAAATCCCCCATTTAGTTCCACCGCCGCCTCTCCCTTCGGCCATGTGCGGCTTCATTCGTGGTATCAATCTGCTCTTCGGTCGCTGCCGCATCTCTCCCTCTGACCCCCGTCACCTTTGAGCAAATGAATCCATTTTTGCTTCTGAAGAGTTGATGGCACATAACACAGTTATTAGGGATCGGTTTTTCTTGCTCTAATCATGACAGTTCGGCCTCCGACGTGATGTCCGGGGCCGATTTAGTCTGAGCTAGGAATTCTAGTATGTTGATTTGGGTTTTTTTGGAAATGGAGCGATCCCGTGCGATGCAGCAATCCCTATTAGTGATGATTTAATTTGTCAACAAGAAGATATTTGAGGCTCAACTTTATCCTGCTTGCATTTTCTGTTTTTTAGGGTTGCCAGGTCCCCCCTGGCTACCGATGGGGGATGGGAGGAGAGGGTTGCCAAATCCAGGTTGGAAAACTCTTAGAGATTTGAAAGTGGAGCCTGGGGAAGACAGGGACCTCAGTGGGGCACGATGCCATAGAGTCCCCCCTCCAAAGCAGCCACTTTCTCCAGGGGAACTGACCTCTGTAGTGTGGAGATGAGCTGCAATCAGGGCCGGCTCACCCACTAGGTGAGCTAGGTACTCGCCTAGGGTGCCGGCCCTGCAGGGGTGCCAAAATGCCCTCCACTTCCCCTGTGAAAAGCCCCCTGGGCTGTCCAGCACCGGCAGCCCCGGCTTTCCTGGGTGCCTTGTGGTTGCGAGGTGCCCAGAAAAGCCGGCGCTGCCGCTGGGAGGGAAGGGGCGGGCATTCTAAGCCCTGGCTCTCCTGGCACTGGGCCATCTCCAGGCCCCACCGGGAGGCTGGCATCCCCGGTGTGGTGGGCGCCCCAGGCTGTCCTGCCTAGGGCGCCCAGACACCTGGGGCCAGCCCTGGCTGCAATTCAAGGGGATCCCCAGCAATGCTCCCTCTAAGCTGTGAAGTTTTGTGAGCAAAAATTCTACTTTGCGAGCTGCTGGCATTAAAGTTGTGAGCAGGCAATTTGGCTGCTGCATAAATCAGTTTGTTCTGGAGTCCTCCCTTCCTGAGCGAAGACAAAAATGTGTGAGCCGGAGGCTAAAAAACTGTGAGCTAGCTCACACTAACTCCGCTTAGAGGGAACACTGATCCCCAGGTCTCACCTGGAGGCTGTCATCCCTACCTATTTTCTCCTCTGAGCAATTCCTCTCCATCAGGGCTCTTTTTGCAGCAATAACTCCTTTGCATATTAGGTGACACGGGTTAAAATGCTTGGGGCTCTTCAGCTTGGGGAAACGACGGCTGAGGTGAGTCGTGATTGAGGTTTATAAGAGTATGCATAGGATATAGAGCATTCCTTTGCCCTGCTCTTGCCTACATGACCTGGACACCACGAGTCAGCTGTGAACTGATGTTTTTTTTTTTAAAAAAAATTGTGTCCTGGTGAGAGTGTTAGACCAGGATCTGAGAGACCCGGGATGGGATATTAATTCTGTCATGGAACCTACCTCACAGGGTTATTGTAAGAATCAAATGGAAGAGAGGATGACAATGCAAGAGGCTTTGGGTCCCCACTGGTGAGAAAGACAGGGTAGAAATGACACAAATGAATGGATGGATGTAGAAGAAAAAAGATTGGATTTCTGACCCACCCTTCACTACCCAAAGGAGTCTCAGAGTGGCTTACAATCTCCTTTCCCTTCCCCTCCCCACAACAGACACCCTGTGAGGTAGGTGGGGCTGAGAGAGCTCTGACAGAAACTGCCCTTGAGAGAACAGCTCGGAAAGAGTTTGTAGTTGACCGAAGGTCACCCAGCTGGCTGCATGTGGAGGAGTGGGGAACCAAACCCGGTTCTCCCAGATTAGAATCCGCGCTCCCAACCACTACACCAAACGGGCTCTTTGACACTGTTGAGTCCACCCTCCAAAGCAACTGTTTTCTCCAGGGCAACTGATCTTTGTCAGATCTATTCTCTCTTGCTCAGGGTTTCAAGACTAGATTGAACGGGTGGAAATTACAAGGGAGTCATTATCGGCTAAATATCCGATTCCAGATTCCAACTAGTTTCCACCCCGGACTTCCCAGAGTTGCATTTAATCTCACACTTGGTCCTCTCTGCCCTGGCTTGGTGCCTGAGATGCAAGATCAGGGTTTTCTTTTTTCCTTTCTGTAAAGAAAATTCGGCAACCCGAGACACTTAACGAACACTAATCCCTTTCCACTCAGCTAATTCTGTTCCTGTCTGTCACTCGGTTTACCTGCTGTCAAAAATGTCTCGGGGAAAGGGGGGAGAAAAACGGTCAACATGTCACACGCAAAAAAAGTTAACAAACCGAGGCCATTTGGAGGACCCCGAATCCTTGGCGGTAGCGCCTCATTACACAGAAGCCCAGAGGCTTGCTTTATAGCCCAGAGAAGACCGGTGGGTCTTTTGCCTGCGGATGCCGCTTAACAAGCCGGCTGCTCAATTTGAGCCTGCCTCATGGCTTTCGAGCGGGCCTCGGCTCAGATCCTGGCTCCTCAAAACACAACGCTCCGACGGCTCCGACTGACAAGAGGTGATAATGTAGCCTGGTGTACAGGCTGGGGGGAAGAGATGGGCTTGACATAGGCTCCAAATTAACGAAGGGGGTAGGTAATGCCGTGCGGTGTACCTATTACTGTGCCATTAGATGTCCTCACAGCCAGCGTGTCGCTGGAAATCCAAATAAACTGTGAAGATCTCACATCTGCCCACATGGGGGAAAAGACTACGGAGAGAGACGAGGCTGTTATATTTAGACCTCCGCCCTGCTTGATGCCAAGGGCTGGCAGTGGGGGACAGTATTTATTATTACTATTGTTATTACTATTATTATTATTATTATTAATAATAACAATAATAACATTTTTGCTCACAAAACTTCATAGCTTAGAGGGATCATTGCTGGGGATCCCCTTGAATTACACAGCGCTGGCCCCAGGTGTCTGGGCACCCTAGGCAGGACAGCCTGGGGTGCCCACCCCACTGGGGATGCCAACCTCCCGGTGGGGCCTGGAGATGGCCCAGCGCCAGGAAAGCCAGGGAAGGGGCGGGCTTAGAACGCCCGCCCCTTCTTTCCCAGCGGTGGCACTGGCTTCTCTGGGTGCAGCCGCGAGGCACCCAGGAAAGCCGGGGCTTATGTTCTTATGTAACAACAATAATAATTGTCACATTCAGATATTTGACAGGTTGATGGTGTTCTGCAATTCCGGATGTAGCCAACTACTTGGGGACTGCAAATGTATCTTTGCTGGAGTCTTGCTTTTTCGAGCAACACCATCTTCTGAAGCTGAGCTGGTGTTATTTGTTCAATACCCAGAATGTCCAGGTGTCTTAGGATTGCCACGTCCCCCTGCCGTCATGTCAGGGGCATTTGGGGAGCGTTCCAGGGGTCCCTGAAGTGATGATGTCACCCAGAAGTGATGTCATCGTGTTGGCGACATCACACACAACACTCTGGTTTGGGGGCAAAAAAACTCTATGGTTTTTTGGCTTAAAAACCACAGAGTTTGCCTAAAAACCAGTATGTTGTATATGACGTCGCCGAGGTGATAATGTCATTTCTGGGTGACATCATCACATTGGGGACAATGTTCCTATTTTGGGGTGGGGTTTCCTCTGCTGGCCAGCTGGCTGGTGGCAGATCACAGCCCCCAAAAGCAGGGGCACCCTCACTGGGACCTGGGAGCTGGCAACCCTAAGGTGGTTCTTGAGACTTCCAGGCATGGCTCCAAGGGCTCCAATGACAAATGGCACAATTGAACCTACTTCTCCTAGAAACACTCTTTGTAGCCCTTGGCATTAGTGATCTTCTCCTGTTCTATCTCTCTTTTCTGCTGTCTCCTGGGATTGCAGTCTCAATGTTCCAAACCCCATTTCTCATTTGTTTCTGCAATTGTTATAACAGAGGCACTATGCTCCAGGTTATGCAATGGGAAGTCCCACTTTGTTTCATCATTCTCCATGATCTTGTCTGGTTTGTGCTCCCATGAATTTCTGGCTGATGGTCAGGCATACTTCTTGAGAATATCCCAGTGCAATATAGCTGCAGTTATAGTCAGTTTGAACAGTTTTACTGTGGGCACTGACCATGTGGTTGATTGTTTCATCCTTTCTCTTGCAAAGTTGAAATTTGCTATTATCACCTATCTTCTGAATCTTGGCTTTCATACTTGGCTTTTCAATTCCAGGAGATCTCCAGGCCCCACCTGGACACTGGCAACCCATACTCATCACCTCCAAAACTGACTTCTAGAACATTAACTTTACTGGTCAGTATCACTTCCATCTTGTTTGGAATTAGTATTAGCCTGGTGTCTCTCAGTTATTTGATCCCAGTATATAGGCATTAGTTCAGGACTGAGATGTCCGCTTCTGGAGGCTTAGTTCATGGAATGTAGAGGTGGATCTCATCAGCACATTGTTAACATCCAACTCCATAGCTACAAATGATCATATAGAGGCAGTTTTGGAGCAGATGCAGATTAATAAACTGAAGCTTACTGCTGACAAGATGGAAATGCTACTGGTGGGCAGAAGTTCTGTGCCAGGACTGAAGGTTGAACCCAATCTGGATTGGTTTGCACTACCCTTGAAGGAACAGGTCCACAATTTGAGAGTGCACTTGGGTCCAGGCCTACTGCTGGATAACCAGATAGCAGCTGTGGCCAAGGGTGCCTCTTTACACTCTTTGTGTAAAGTAGTATTTCCTTTTGTCTGTTCTAAACCTACTGTCCATCAGTTTCATTGGATGCCTCGAGTTCTAGTCTTTTGGGAGAGGGAGAAAAAAGTTCTCTTTGTCAACTCTCTCCCCCGCATGCCAGGGCTGTTCTACATTTCACTGGGGATTGAAGCTGGGACCTTCTACCTGCAAGGCAGATACCCTACTGCCGAGCCGTAGCCCCTCTGACATATGACTCTGTGTACATAGCCATAGCCCCTCCAACCTGATTCTGAATACAAACACACAGCACATCTCAAATGCAAAAATACCCCAGTCGGTTGCTATCTTAAGAAAATCCCAACACAAGTCATTGTGGATATGCAGGACTGAATAAATTAAATTCTGATTCCAGTCTTTAGCATGCACGGCAATTTTAAATAAAGGTTGACTCTGAATAGATTCCCCTCTCCCCCCGAACTGTTATGGGATTCTAACTTCATTGCAGGAATTCTGAACTTTCCTTTTAAACAGTGAACTTGGAAAATGCAGCATCTTTTTACTTCAGAGAAAATATCCTTCAGAAAAGAAGGAAGTGGGCACCAGAAAACACGGGCACCACAATGGGGTTTACTAAGTAATCCCAGAGCCCTGTCTCTTTCCTAATGACTTCTCTAGGTCCCATTTCTCCACTATCTCCTGCAGGATGGACACAGTAACCCAGTCCAGCAGTTAGTAGACATGCTCCACATTTGAAAATCCATTACAGCTCAAGCAACCGAACTTGAAAACAACACGGATTTTTCAGGCAGGGTAGTTTCGTTTCGCTAAGAATCCCGAATTCCTGATACTGTTTGGGGGAGATCGCTGTAATGACCCGAAACAGCGATTTTCATGTATATTTTCAGCTCGGGGATTCCGTTTTGCATACCCCTAGAAGTAAGTCCTCTTATTACTTCTCATTCATTCCCTCTTAGGAATCCTGTGCTGAGGCAAAATATTATGCTACATAATATTAGATGGAGCCCGAGCTTGTCCTAGATTTACCATTCTTTTGTGATGCAGAAAGCTTCACTTCTTTAGGAGAGTGTTTGACATGCAGCCGCCGTATGTTTCAAACGCACACACACAAAAAGTCGGAGCGCTTTCCCTTTCACCGAGGGGATACATTTTATATTTGGCACTGTCCTCTATGCTCCTCTCTCCTATGTTTTCAATAGCATCAGAACAGTAAAAAAAAATATGTTTTATTCACCAACAGGGAGAATTCCGTCCCTGACTGAAAGACAACCAAGTGTTTTATTTGCTGTCAGTTACCGAGTCCCCAGTGTACCCGGAATGTCAAACCAGCAGCATTATCCCATAAAACAACAAATAGAACCAAATATTCTCAAAACACTATCAGTGCCTGCAAGATGTCGACCCCTATTTTAAGTGCCATAAAGGGCAACCGTGACGGTTTCCTGCCATCGCTTCGATGTATGCAGGTGGCTCGTCGGTTTGGAACAGGAGGTGAGCCAGAGACCTGTCGCCATTTTTAAAAAATATATAGAATGAATTAGGGATGGACAAGTATCTCTCCCTTGTTCTGGCTTTTCTATCTCTGCATCGTGAGCCCTTTTATTTGGACCATTTCTACTGCTCGAGTGAAAAGGCATGACATGAACATGGGCAAAATGGTTAACCATAGGGTTGCATGTGGGAGAATTTGTAAGAAACAGGGATAACTATTGATCTTGTACCAGAAGTTGGGCTACCAAGCCTCCAGTGGGGGTGGTGAATCCCCACCCCCCAGTCCCATTGCCTGCTACTGCTCCAACCGGCAGTGAGAGAAAAAAATAAAACTAAAACCCAAAAACTGCAGAAATGGAAATTTGTTTGTTTGTTTACTGTGGCTTATATCCCACCCTACCCTTGAGGTGGGCTCAGGACATCTCCCATCACATCACAATACAGCAGTGGTTTAAAACATTAAATAACCATTAAGTAAAATATTAAATAAGAACATTAAGTAATCTGAGTTTCCTAATCAATGGTCTAGCAATGGATTACATACTAAAATGTGCTGACCCTGTGCTAGAAAGGGCGATGGGTCAAGATGGATCAGGTGGGCCGCTCCCAGCAACAGTTGATATATGAGCGCTGTGGACAACCAATGCAGGGGAGGCCAATATTACTGGACAAAATTCTGACAAAGGTTAGCTCTAGGAATCACCAGAAACTATGTTTTGTTTTTTTGTTTTTTTTACAAGAGGTGACATAGACTGATTTCCCACAAGCCGCTGCTCCACCCTCAGTCTTTCTTCCCCCCCGATTGTATGTGTCAGTTTCTCACTACTTGCTGCATGGCCACATTTTGACCCACAGCTTCATCCGATTTCCCCCGTGTCTTTTCGATCCTCAAAAAACCAGGACCGAGGGCAGAGCAGTGACTTGTGGGAAATCAGTCATAGTGTTTGTCATGATCTGTGCAAGACAGAGACAGGGCCTAGAGGCCTAAACTATAGGAGGGGCCTGTCTGGCAGTGGAAAGCAGACAACCTACAATCCCCACAATGCTTGGGGATGTCTTTTAGCCAATGGGAGTGCAGGGTTTCTGGGAGGAGACTGTTGCATTCTTGTGGAGGTGTGTCTTAAGCTGTGGGCTGTGGAAAATGGTGTCTTTCTTCACACCAGAGTGAAAGGAAGGGGACTGTGATAAATTTTCTGTGTTGTGAGGAAACAGATCTTGCTGTCTCTCTGCAGTTTTCCCTCTCATGGAGTCACTGAGGGAGAAGAGCTAGTCTGAGAGGAGAAGGTCCCTCACTAATTAGAGTGACTTTACAGAATATCTGCTTTACATACAGCAGGTCCCTTATTCAACCTCTGGTCAGGTCAAAGGACCAGGTAGTAGGTGAAACATCATACCTCTCCCCAAGACCCTGGAGAGCAGCTGCCAGTCAGAGTAGGCAACACTGACCTTGGTAGATCAATTAGTAGCTTTGTACAGATGCACCAAAATCAATGTGTCTATAAAGGAACAGGCATAATCGCACTGGCCTCACACCTTGCATATGGGTCAGGTGCCACTCTTGGGCACAAGTCTACAGACACACGAGAAGTGTGCAAATGCGGGAATGCTATTTTTTTTCTTTACTGTTCCCAATCATAGAGAGAGAGCCAAATGTGATTGATTTGATTTATTAAATTTCTACCCCGCCCCCCAAGCCAAGGCCTGCTCAGGGCGGCTTACAAAAAACCCAACATAACATGTGTACACTTCCTACTTGTTTAGACTCTAGGTTAATCATGGAATCATAGAATGTTAGAGTTGGAAGGGACCTTGCCGGAAGGGACTCTGCAGGAGCATAGCCGAAAGATAGCCCTACATACCTATAACATACCCGAAAGCATCCAGCGAAGGAGCACCCACCACCTCCCGAGGCAGACTGTTCCACTGCTCAACCACTCTTACAGTTAGGAAGTTTCTCCTGATATTTAGCCGGTATTGGCTCCCTTGTAATTTCCACCCATTCAATCTAGTCTTGCAATCCGGAGCAAGAGAGAATAGATCTGCTCCATCGTCTACATGACAGCCCTTCAAATATTTGAGGACCGCCATCATGTCCCCTCGAAGCCTTCTCTTTCCCAGGCTAAACAGACCCAACTCTTTCAGCCTTTCCTCATAAGACTTGGATTCCAATCCTCTCACTATCCTGGTCGCCCTCTTCTGGACATGCTCGAGCTTGTCAACATCCTTCCTAAAATGTGGTGCCCAAAACTGGACACAGGACTCCAGGTGAGGCCTCACCATAGCAGAATAGAGTGGAACTACCACCTCCCGTGATCTGGACACAACGCTTCCGTTAATGCATCCTAAGATTGCATTAGCTTTCTTCACAGCCACATCGCACTGTGTGCACTTTTAAACTGGAAATGTCAGGGATTGAACCTAGGACCTTCTGCATGCCAAGCAAAGGCTCTACCACTGAGCCATGGCCCCACCTCTAAACGGAACTTCCACATGTAGCTGCCTTATACTGAATCAGATCATTGGTCCATCAAATATAGGTCCATCAGTATTGTCTACTCAGAATGGCAGTAGCTCTCCAGGGTCACTGGTGGAGGCCTTCGATGTCACCTCCTACCTGATCCTTTGATATGCTGGGGATTGAATTTAGGACTTTCTGCCAAGCCTAGGCTCTTGCTATGAGCCAAAGCTACAGGTCTACAGAGACCCAGTTTGGTGTAGTAGTTAAGAGGGGTGGACGCTAATCTGGAGAACCAGGTTTGATTCCTCACTCCTCCATGTGAAGCTAGCTGTGTGACTTTGGATCAGTCACAGTTCTCTCAGAGTTCTCTCAGCCCCACCTACCTCACAGAGTGACTGTTGGGGGGAGAGGAAGGGTAGGTGACTGTAAGCTGCTCTGCAACTCCTTTGGGTAGTGAAGGATGGGGTATAAAACCTCCTCCTCCTCCTCCTCCTCCTCCTCCTCCTCCTCCTCCTCCTCCTCTTCTTCTTCTTCTTCTTCTTCTTCTTCTTCTTCTTCTTCTTCTTCTTCTTCTTCTTCTTCTTCTTCTTCTTCTTCTTCTTCTTCTTCTTCTTCTTCTTCTTCTTCTTCTTCTTCTTCTTCTTCTTCTTCTTCTTCTTCTTCTTCTTCTTCTTCCTCCTCCTCCTCCTCCTCCTCCTCCTCCCAGAAATATATAGGTGCTCCTGGAAAATCATCCTGGTCTCAGATATGTGACGGGGAGGGGGCACCACCCACTTGCCTTCCCTGACTAGTAGCCCCACCATGCCAAAATTTGCCCAGCTAGAACTTCTCCTTTAACAAGCTAGGGAAGCCAAAAGAAACCAATCCCTCATATTTAAAGGAGACATTTAATACCATGGGGAGCAGGAGAAAAGTGCCTAAATTGCCCAGCTATGAAGGAAATTACCAAGCCGAGGGTTGAGAGGAATGGCTTCTGGAATCTAATGATGAACATGGCGCCGCAATTATGCCCACCGCCGTATTTCTCTCTGCACTTGTGCCACGCAAGTGAAATTAACTACATGAATCGAGCAGGGGGAGGGGGAGAGAAAAGGGGAGACGTATATTGTCTGAAGGCGGCTTAGAACACTTCAATTGCCGAAAAACATTAACTTAATTATCCACATATTATGCTCAGAAGAAAATCGTTAGCTTCCTGTTTATGAGAAGCACCAGCGGCAAACCTACTCGGGTCTCCAAAAAAAAAAAAAAATCATATTAAAAGAAGGAGAAATGAAATGAATTTTTACCAGGAGGGGGAGAACTATCTAAAATTGGAAGCAGTGTCTGAGTGGATTTGGATGCTGTGAAACTCACAGGTTTAAAATGGCTCCCAGGATGTCGACTGCAGCTTCCTGCATGAATCCGCATGCCAGATTTGCTCTTCTGATCAGCTTCTGCTGAGAATATATTCTCGGAGAGGTGTCGGGCTGGATCCGGCTTGCTTTTCCACTAGTGGAAAAGGAAGGGGGGAGGGGAGTCCTCTTTGACCATCTGAAAAGGCTCTGCTGGCAGGGTTACCTGCTCTAGTTTTGGGAAATAACTGGAGGTTCTGGGGGTGGAGTCTGGGGAGGCTGAGCTTTGGGGAGAGAGGGGACTTCTTTGGGGTATAACGCCATGGAATTTGACTTCCAAAGCAGCCATTTTTCTCCGGGGGAACTGAGCTTTGTTGCCAGGGGACCAGTCACCTGGAGGTTGGCAACCCTATAAGTTGGGGGTGACAGGCCTTACACAGACTAAACCCATGATGAGGGCTGTAGTGAGGAGGGCAAGGCTAAGACGGTTAGATACAACCTGTGTGCTCCACTTTCCCTCCCCTCCTGCAAGATTTAAAGGGCCCTCCGGCTGATTGACAGGCCAGGTTCTCCCTGCCGATCAGCTGAAGGGCCATTTAAATCTTGCAAAAGAGGAGGGAGAGGGGTGGCTGCTGGTGGTCAGGCTTGGGGGGTGGATTGGAGCTCACATGAAAATAATGGCAGCCCCACCAGAATTTTTTTTTTCTCCACAAGGCACAAAATCCTGGCTATGGGTCTGATCTTTGTTGCCTGTTTTTAGGGAGACCCACGAAGCCATCATCTCTCAGAGTTTTCTCTTGAGGTGCCTAGAAGAAGAAGAAGAGGAGGAGGAGGAAGAGGAAGAAGAGGAAGAGATTGGATTTATGCCCCACCCTTCACTACCCAAAGGAGTCTCAGAGTGGCTTACAATTTCCTTTCCCTTCCCCTCCCCACAACAGACATCCTGTGATGTAGATGGGGCTGAGAGAGCTCTCTCGAGAACTGCCCTTGAGAGAACAGCTCTGAGAGAACTTATGACTGACCCAAGCTCACACCAGCAGCTGCATGTAGAGGAGTGGGGAATCAAACCCGGTTCTCCCAGATTAGAGTCCACACTCCTAACAACTACACCAAACTTTGCTCTTGAGGACTTCACTGATAGGGATAGTCACATCGGTCTGCAGCAGAACAATTAGATTTGAGTCCAGTAGCATCTCCTAGACCAACAAGATTTTCAGGGTATAAGTTTTCAAGAGTCAAAGTTTTGGTTTTTGAAAGCTTTGACTCTTGAAAACCTTGCTGGTCTCTAAGGTACTACTGGACTCAAATCTCACTGAGATAGTAGCTGAACAACTGTGTTGTATGCCATCCTGAGCCCTGTCTTTTATGTAGGGTTGCCAGGTGAGGCTGACAAGAGGTCGAGGGACTTACCAGGAGCCTTTGGGAGAGGGATATCCAAAGCAAGTACCATGTTCTTCTACATTTGTAATAATGGAGGTTGGGGGCACCATCTTTTGGGGTTCATAGAATTGGACCCTCTGGTCCAATCTTTTTGAATCTAGGGGGGAGGGTTTGAAGAAAGGCACCAGCAGCTATGCTGAAAATTTGGAGCCTCGGCCTCAAAAAACAGCCCCCCCCCCAAGCCCCAGATACCCACAGATTGATTCCCCATTATACCCTATGGGGACTGGTCTTCATAGGGTATAATGGAGCACCCTGCAACTATTTCCCCTCCCTCTTTCTGATAGCCCTGAAGCGGGGAAGGGGCTCCAGACCAGGGGAATCCGCTGCCCCCAACTGAGGGTTGGCAACCTTACTTTTAGGGGAAGGTGGCCCTAAAGAGAGCCAGTTTGGTGTAGTGGTTAAGTGTGCGGACTCTAATCTGGGAGAACCAGGTTTGATTCCCCACTCCTCCACTTGCAGCTGGCTGGATGACCTTGGGCAAACCGTAGTTCTCATAAGAGCTGTTCTTGAAAAAAGAGCAGTTTCTGTCAAGAGCTCTCTCAGCTCCGCCTCCCTCACAGAGTGTCTGTTGTGGAGAGGGGAAGGGAAAGGAGTTTGTAAGCCGCTCTGAGACTCCTTTGGGTAGTGAAGGGCGGAGTATAAATCCAATCTCCTCCTCCTCCTCCTCCTCCTCCTCCTCCTCCTCCTCCTCCTCCTCCTCGTCTTCTTCTTCTTCTTCTTCTTCTTCTTCTTCTTCTTCTTCTTCTTCTTCTTCTTCTTCTTCTTCTTCTTCTTCTTCTTCTTCTTCTTCTTCTTCTTCTTCTTCTTCTTCTTCTTCTTGTCAAATTTAATAAAATAAAAATCAATTTATCTGGATAGCAAGGTTCTTATGTTTGTTATGGCTTTGTCGTCTTTTTCTGCCACCTTGGCATTTTGTTAGCCGCTTCAAATCCTTGGCGAAAGTTGGGATACAAATATACAGAAATAAGCCAAAACACGCTAGGTTCAGCTCAAAATTGTATTGGAGAAAATAAGGACAGAGTTATTTATAGGGTTATTTATTAAAGCTTTTGGTAATGTGTGTAAGGAGCTGTGGTGGCTCAAGTGGTTAAGACGCTGAACTGCAGGCTGTGAAAGATTGGTAGGTCAGCAGTTCGAGACCCGAGGGTGCTGCATGATGGAGCGAGCTCCCATCTCTAGTTCCAGCTCCTGCCAACCTAGCAGTTTGAAAGCAAGAAATTGCAAGTAGATAAATAGGTACCACTTCAATGGGAAGGTAACAGCGTTCTGTGTGCCTTGGTGTTTAGTCATGCTGGCCACATGACCATGAAAATGTCTTCGGACAGCACTGGCTCTTTGGCTTTGAAACAGAGATGAGCACCGCAACCCTAGAGTCAGATTCGACTGGCTTTCGAGCAAGGGAACCTTTACCTAATGAATGTAGTCTTGATTTGCATAATGATAAATTTGCATAATTATAAATTATCCTGGTGAGGCAGGATATAAATTGAAAGTAAATAATAAATAAATAAATAAATGTGCCCCCCCAATTCTTTCCTACATTAAAAACATCAGGTCCAGATCTGTATTTTCACAGCCTCCGTTTAAGAACATAAGAACATAAGAGAAGCCAATGCTGAATCAGGCCAATGGCCCATCTAGTCCAACACTCTGTCACACAGCGGCCAAAATATACCAAGTGCCATCAGGAGGTCCAGCAGTGCCCCCCACACACTGTTGCCCCCTCCAGCACCAAGAACAGAGTGAATCACCTGCCCCAGACTGAGAGTTCCCATCAATACCCTGTAGCTAATAGCCACTGATGGACTTCTGCTCCATATGTTTATCTAATTCCCTCTTGAAACTGTCCAGGCTTGTAGCTGCCACCACCTCCTGTGGCAGTGAATTCCACATGTTAATCACTCTTTGGGTGAAGAAGGACTTCCTTTTATCTGTTCTAACCCGACTGCTCAGCAATTTCATGGCGTGCCCACGAGTTCTTGTCTTGTGAGAAAGGGAGAAAAGGACTTCTTTCTCAACCTGCTCAGTCCCATTCATAATCTTATAAACCTCGATCATGTCACCCCTCAGCCGTCGTTTCTCCAAGCTGAAGAGCCCCAAGCGCTTTAACCTTTCTTCATAGGGAAGGTGTTCCAAACCTTTTATCATTCTAGTTGCCCTTCTCTGTACTTTTTCCAATGCTATAATATCCTTTTTGAGATGTGGTGACCAGAACTGTACACAGTATTCCAAATGAGGTCGCACCAATGATTTATACAGGGGCATGATGATACTGGCTGATTTTTGACATAAATCTGACGAAAATGGCCACTCCGCAGAAGTTGTTTACAACGCAGTCCTCTAGACTAACAAAATTTGTGGCGGGGGATGAGCTTTCCTGGGTTACTGCTCACTTCTTCAGAAGAAGCAAGGAGTGATTCACGAAAGCTTGTACCCCGCCACAAATTTTGTGAGTCTTTAAAGTGCTGCTGGATTCCGGGCTGAGGTCACATGCGCTAAATAATCCACTTTCAATCCACTTTCATTGCACTTTCCAACTGGATTTTCCTGTCTGCACTGGCAAAATCCAGTTGGAAAGTGCATTGAAAGTGCATTGAAAGTGGATTATTTTGTGTGTGTGGTTGCAGCCCTGTTGCTTTTTTCTACTGCTACAGACAGCCCGACGCGGCTACTCGTCTTGAACGAATGCAGTCTTAAGCAGCGTTACACCTTTATATGCCCATTGACTCCAATGCTTAATCTTGTACTGTTAATATGCTACACAGAACCGGACAGGTCACGCCTTGGTAAATAAACTGCATTAGTACAGGGGTGTCAAACTCATTTGTTACGAGGGCCGGATCTGACATAAATGAGACCTTGTCGGGCCAGGCCGTGTGTGTCACAAAATGTAACGCCAGGTAGCGGAGATATCAACTTTATAAAGGACACGAACACAAAGAGGTGTGGGTTTTTTTAACTTAAAATAAAAACATGCTTAAAACATTAGCGCTCTGGCAATATTTCGTTTATTGAACAGTGTCTGATGACTGAGACCTCTTTGCTCTGAATTACTGCATCGAAATGCCTGTGCTGTTGCAGTCTTGAGTCTGCTGTCCAGGTGTGTCTCTGTAAGCTGCAAACCTACGATGACTCAGCGGCAGCAGAACTGGAAGAAGAAGCAGGAGACGGCCAGTTCCACTGCCGGCCTGATAGAAGCCCTCTGGGGTCCTGATCTACCCCCCCCCCTAGGCTGCATGTTTGACATCCCTGCATTAGTATGTCGTGTGCTGCTGCTTGCTATAGCCCTTACAGTGCAGTGCAGACAGTAGACAGAAGCTTTGTGATTGCCATTGAAGGTATAATATCCTCCAGGGTCACGGCTGGGTTATTAAAGCTGCCTATATTTTGATAATAGAATGACTCACGATTTGCTCACTCCACAGGCACAAGAAGCCTTTTAAGTTTTCTACAATGTTTGTGTTTTGGAGGATGCATGGATGCTGCCTGAAATATTCCAATCAATGCTCTCTCTCTCTCTCTCTCTCTCTCTCTCTCTCTCTCTCTCTCTCTCTCTCTCTCTCACACACACACACACACACACACACACACACACACACATGAACACAGGAAGCTGCCTGAATCACACCATTGGTCCAACCAGGACTGTAGTTACATTGGGGCATCTTGGGGCCTGGCCCCCCAACTTACTGTCAAGGCCCCCCAACTTCCCATCCAGCCCCCCCCGATGTCCATTTTTTAAATTTTATTTGTGGCACTCCCTTTGGGGGGTGTGTGTCTGTACGGGTGCCCTTGACTTATTTAAAGCCCCCCCCCAATTAAAAAATCCTGGCTACGGGCCTGGATCCACCAAGTTCAGTATGCTTTATACGTTTTTTGGTTTTACATGGTTGAATCTGTTTTAAAGTTGGCATACGTGCCTCGTCGTTAGCCACCCTGAGCCTCCAGGGTAAGGTAAAGGTAAAGGTTCCCTTGCTCGAAAGCCAGTCGAATCTGACTTTAGTGTTGCGGTGCTCATCTCCGTTTCCAAGCCGAAGAGCCAGCACTGTCCAAAGACGTTTCCGTGGTCATGTGGCCGGCATGACTAAACACCAAGGTGCACAGAACGCTGTTACCTTCCCACCAAAGTGGTACCTATTTATCTACTTGCAATTTCTTGCTTTCGAACTGCTAGGTTGGCAGGAGCTGGAACTAGAGACGGAAGCTCACTCCGTCTTGTGGCACCCGGGTCTTGAACTGCTGAACTACTGACCTTCCACAGCCTGCAGTTCAGCGTCTTAACCACTTGAGCCACCGCAGCTCCCTAATTATTTAAAGCCCCCCCCCCAATTAAAAAATCCTGACTACGGGCCTGGGTCCACCAAGTTCAGTATGTTTTATACGTTTTTTGGTTTTACATTGTTGAATCTGTTTTAAAGTTGGCATACGTGCCTCGTCGTTAGCCACCCTGAGCCTCCAGGGAAGGGGGGATATAAATCCAAATACATAAATAAAAATAATATTGTCTACTTAGACTGGCAGCAGCTCTCCTGGGTCTAAGGCAGAAGTCTCTCACATCACCTACTATTGGATCTTTTTAACTGGAGATGCCAGAGATTGAACCTGGGGCCTTCTGCATGCCACTGATCTGCGGTCCCACCTCAAAACTGAAATAGATGCAGGATTCACACAAAACTGTCTTATACTGAATCAGACCATCGAGTCCATCAAGGTCTGCATTTTCTACTCAGGTTGGCAGTGGCTCTCCAGGTTCTCAGGTACAGGTCTGGTTAGGGTTGGCAACCCTCCAGGTGGCACCTGGAGATCTCTTGCTGTTACAGTTGATCTCCAGATGACCATGGTCGGTTCCCCGGGAGAAAATGGCTGCTTTGGAGGATGGACTCGGTGGCATTACACTCCACCGAGGTCCTTCCCCAAACCCTGTCCTCCCCAGCCTCCAATCCCAAACACTTCAAGTATTTCGCAACCTAGAGCTAGCAACCCTAGGTATTTCACATCATATACCATATGGGACTTCTAATTGGAGATGCCGGGGATTGAAACTGAGACCTTCTGCGTACCAAGCAGATGTTCTGCCACTGAGCTACAGCCTCACTTCATGGTTCTCCAGGGTCTTGGACGGAGGTCTTTCCCGTCACCTACTGCCTGGTCCTTTTAACTGCAGATGCCGGGGATTGAAACTGGGACCTTCTGCATGCCAAGCAGATGCTCTGCCACTGAGCCACAGCCCCACTTCGTGGCTCTCCAGGGTCTTCGGCAGAGGTCTTTCCCGTCACCTACTGCCTGGTCCTTTTAACTGGAGATGCCGGGGATTGAACCTGGGACCTTCTGCATGCCAAGCAGATGCTCTACCACTGAGCCACAGCCCCACTTCGTGGCTCTCCAGGGTCTCAGGCAGAGCTGCCCTGAACCTGCTTTGCAAGGAGGGCGGGGTACAAATGTGATTAATAAAAATAAATAAATGAAAATTTCCTATCACCTACCGCCTGGTCCTTTTAACTGGAGATGCCAGGGATTGAACCTGGGACTTCTTGTGTGCCAGGCAGACGCTCTGCCACTGAGCCACGGCCCCTCGCTAGTTTGTCAAATGTTTGTCTCTGTTGACTGCACTCGGAGAAAGATCACAGCTAAATGGATTGGACATCTTTAAATGGCATTAAATAAAGAGGTCAGGGCTTCTTAGAAGAGAAGGGGGACGGCATTCATTTGATATGGTATCTGGGTTGGATGAGAGAGGGAGACACACAGACAATATTTGCAGGCCTTGTTGTGGCTCTGGGCTATAGTGGCCAGCAATGCTCCCTCTAAGCTGCGGAGTCTTGTGAGCAAAAATTCTACCTTGTGAGCTGCCAGCATTAAAGTTGTGAGGGAGCGATTTGGCTACTGCATAAGTTAGTTTGCTCTGGAGCCATCCCTTCCTGAGCTAAGACAAAAATGTGTGAGCCGGAGGCTAAAAAAACCCTGTGAGCTAGCTCACACTAACTCAGCTTAGAGGGAACACTGGTTGCCAGCCTCCAGGTGGGACCTGGAGATCTCCCGCTTTTACAACTGCTGTTCAGCTCACAGAGATCAGCTCCCCTGGAGACACTGGCTGCTTTGAAGGGTGGAGTCTGTGGTATTGGACCATGCTGAGGCCCCTCCCCCCAAACCCCACCCTCTCCTGGCTCCACCCCCAAAGTCTCCAGTTATTTTCCAGCCCAGACCTGGCAACCCGACTCTGGATATCCCTGAAAGGGGTGCGTTTGGGAGACAACAAATGTTGTATCTCACTCACTAAATCAAGATTGTTCCTTTCTTTCTTTGGTCAGTTGTGATGATACTAAGAGACCTGGGCCTGGGCGCAGTCTTGCCTTTCCTATTTATTGAGAGAGAGAGAGAGAGAGAGGGTGGGAGGGAGAGAGAGAGAGAGAGAGAGAGAGAGAGAGAGAGAGAGAGAGAGAGAGAGAGAGAGAGAGAGAGAGAGAGAGAGAGAGAGATGTATTTATGTACCTCGTTTATGCCCTGGCTTTCTCCCTAATGGGGACTAAAGACATCTTACATTATTCTTCTCTAGCATTCCCAGTACTGCCTTGTCAGATTCTGGGATATTTAGGAGACAGTTCCCATCACCTACTGCCATACACATGGAATTCACTGCCACAGGAGGTGGTGGCAGCTACAAGCATGGACAGCTTCAAGAGGGAATCAGTTGATAAACATCTGGAGCAGAGGACCATCAGTGGCTATTAGCCACAAGGTATAGATAGGGACTCTGGGGTAAGTGATGTTCTGTATTCTTGGTACTTGGGAGGGTCAACAGTGGAAGGTCTTCTAGTGTCCTGGCTCCGCTGGTGGACCTCCTGATGGCACCTGGTATCTTTGGCCACTGTGTGACAGAGTGTTGGACTGGATGGGCCACTGGCCTGATCCAACATTGCCTTCTCTTATGTTCTTATGTTCAGTTCCTGAGAAGGGTGGAGTCTGGAGAACGCGTGATGTCAATTCTGGGCAGCACTCTAAACTACCTCCCATAATTTCTATGGTCTTAACCATAGAGACTAGAGGAAATTCCTAGTGTGTCCCTATGCTGAGGCCCATTTTTCTCCTGCTTATTCGGAGATCAGGGCTGAAACCTGTCATGGATGGATAAATTGGTGGGGGGGGACACCTCTATTTTCCTTTCCTCCATTTTATACTGTGATCTTCTTACCAAGGAGACACAAATCAGCCAGAAATATTGCTCTCCCCTCCTCAGTTCCTTCTCTTCGACATGTGAGTGGTATTGTGTGACTATTTTTTTCCCAGCCAAAGCATATATATATATATTTCAAAGAGCTCGAATAACTGCTGTTTCAAAATCCCCAGGCCTTATTAACATTTACCGGAACAGTTACGAACTTGATTTATTGCATTAAATACACATGGCTTCCTTCATTGTTCTATGCTCCGGCCTATAATTCCTGTACCTTGAACGAGGGCTTTCATAAAATGGCTCTTTCTTCATGGAGGGAGTTTCGGGTGTCATTACTGGCTATTAGGGACCTTTGTACTTGTGTATGTGTGTTCCTAGGCCATCTCACTTCCCCACTGCCGAAATGTTTATGATATTGTGGAGTGCGTTGCCATGGCGAGGACTGTTCGGTGCGAAGTAAATGTGTTGCAAGTATACAAGTTCCACGACATAAGTGTGGCAAAGAAATCCAACAATAAGATCTTCACAGATACTTAGGAACAATTTAGCTGGGTGGGTTTCCCCCCCTTCTGACAATACATGCCTCCTTTCCCTCAACATTACAATTACGGTTGCTATTAGTGTCGTAAACGGAAAAGAAAGTACTTTGCTTGAGAGATGAGGTTTGGTGGTGGTGGTTTTTTTTTCTTTTTTTCTTCCAGTTTTCTCACAAAACACAAAAGGAAAAGCTGTTTCCATTCAGAAGCATTTGGGGTGTTCGATACTCCGGAATTGATTTTGCTTTTACTTGCCGAAAATGAAACCACTGTCAAGAGACAGAGAATGTAAGAATTGCAGAGAGGCCACGCTAGGTGGTTTTGAAGGCCTGTCTAGTCCACACACACACATACGCACAAAAATCTGTATCAATAACCGAAGGAAGGGGTGAAGAAAAGATGGAGATCTCCTCAGGTGCCATACCAAAACAACTTATTTTCTGAGGGCAACCCAATCCATTCCAAATACATGACTCCTTATTGAGGAATTTTTATTCCCCCCCCCGCAAGCGAAAGCTGATTTGCCTGGTTTTAGGAGCTGCGGTGGCTCAAGTGGTTAAGACACTGAACTGCAGGCTGTGGAAGGTCAGTAGTTCAGCAGTTCGAGACCTGGGTGCCGCAAGATGGAATGAGCTCCCGTCTCTAGTTCCAGCTCCTGCCAACCTAGCAGTTCGAAAGCAAGAAATTGCAAGTAGATCAATAGGTACCACTTCGGTGGGAAGGGAACAGCGTTCCGTGCGCCTTGGTGTTTAGTCATGCCGGCCACATGACCACAGAAACGTCTTTGGACAGCGCTGGCTCTTCAGCTTTGAAATGGAGATGAGCACCGCAACCCTAGAGTCGGATTCGACTGGCTTTCGAGCAAGGGAACCTTTACCTTTACCTTACCAAGGAAATAGAACCCATTTCTTCCCAATGGAATATTATCGAGTGTAAAAGATCCCCGAGAAAGAGGAATATGCAGGAAAGATGTTGAGTCAGTCTCAGAAAATAACATTATCCCCCTCCCCCATGGCACCTGTGGATATTTTTGCTCTTCTGCACCCAAACAACAGCCAGGCAAGATGCCCTGGCAATCTCAAATAAACAGAGAACAGATTTCTTCCAGATTTCAGGAGAGATATCTTCTTTTTATCTGTTTAGATCTCACTTTTCTCCTCGATCAGGGACTCAAAGAAACTTTTCACATAGTCCCCCCCACACACACTTCACTTCATCCCCACAACAGCAACCCTGTGAGGGTAGGTTAGGCCGAGAGATTGTGATGGGCCCAAGGTTACCTGGCAGGCTTCCGTGGTCAAGCAGAGGTTTCCAACCTAGACATCACAGGTCCTAGTCCTACGCTGTATCTGCTACAAAAGAGTCTAGGTAAAGGTAAGTTCCTTGCTAAAGCCAGTCGAATCCGACTCTAGGGTTGTGGTGCTCATCTCCGTTTCAAAGCTGAAGAGCCAGCGCTGTCCGAAGACATTTCCGTGGTCATGTGGCCGGCATGACTAAACACCAACCTTAAAGACTAACAAAATTTGTGGTAGGGTAACGTCTTCGGACAGCGCTGGCTCTTCGGCTTTGAAACGGAGATGAGCACCGCAACCCTAGAGTCGGATTCGACTGGCTTTCGAGCAAGGGAACCTTTACCTTTACCTATGAGCTTTTGTGAGTCACTGCTCACTTCTTCAAATACCTTAAGGTCTTTAAGGTGTTACTGGACTCTTTTCTACAGCTACAGACAGACTAACGTGGCTACCCATCTTCATCTGTATCCACCTCACGTGTCTTGGATCCTATGTAGAGATGCCAGACTCCAGGTGGCCAGTCTAAAGACAATGGGCCAATCTGCATTTGCTAGGTAGAGTCAGGGCTTTTTTGTAGAAAAAGCCCAGCAGGAACTCATTAGCATAACAGGCCACACCCAACAGCAGAAACTCATTAGCCTACTAGGCCACACCCCCATGTTGCCAGAAGTGTGGTCATCCAGCCACACCTACCTTTTGCTTCTTATTCTGTTTACCTTGTTTGTTGTCAAAACCCCGGGCTTTTTTTGTAGCAGGAACTGCTTTGCATGTTAGGCCACACACCCCAAATGTAGCCAGTCCTAATGAGTTCCTGCTGTTGGGTGTGGCCTATTATGCTAATGAGTTCCTGCTGGGTCTGGCCAACTCAGGAGCCAGCTGGAACTCTGTTCCTGTGCGTTTCTGCCCAAAAAGAGCCCTGGGTAGAGCTGTTCCGTGCGGCTGTGACCCTGGCTTCCCATTTGGCTCAGTATAAAGCTCTCCTCTGTCTGCATCAGGATGCAAGTTGTTTAGGTAGAGCACACAAGAAAGGGGGGAGGAATGGCCTCCCAGGGGCACTGGCAGGGCACTGCACTGTGGGGAGGAAATGGCACCTGTGACTCCCCCACAGAAAGTAAAAGGGGGTGACCTGGCAGAGGGGGGGGGGCAGGAAAGATGGAACGAGCTGGATAAAAAACACAAAACACCCAGCAGTTGCTAGGCAGGCGTTCTGGAGACTGCCCCAGGAAATAACAAATGGTTCAGGGGTGGGCATGCTTCCAACGCCACCCCCGATGTGATTGCAGAAAAATGTTCCCTGGCTGCTTTTAAATGCAGATGACTGGGTTTTCAGCTAACTTGTTTCCTTTGTGACAATTTGCATATCTCCTTAGAAAGGGGGGAGAATTCAGCTCCAGTTGTCTGCTTTTTGCTCACAGCAGCTCGACAGTGGGGAGGAACAGTTGTACCACCTTAAAACCACGTTCAGATAAGGCAGTGAGATGCCGTAGTGACCTTGGAGTCACGACTAAACAGCAATAAAATGATGCAGACAGCTGATGCTGAGATGAAACAATAGGAGAGTGGATGCAGCATGAAATGCAGACAGAGATTTGTGAGACTATGTGAGATCATTGGCACAACGGTGGGATATACCAATGCAGATTGGACCATAATGTGGGAGATTAATGTTTTTAATAAATACATGCTCCCCGCCAAAAAAAGAGTCCTGCATTCAGGGTTTGGTGAATCCCTGGGAACTGAGAGAGGTTTAGAGAGGCTCCACTATGGGGATTCAGAACTGGCCAAAAAAAAAAAAAAAAATCACTTTCTCATCCTGTTCCTTTCCCCCTGATTTTGTCCTGAAATAATCTCTCTCACACACACACCAGTGTGATGTAGTGGTTAAGTGTGTAGACTCTAATCTGGGACAACAGGGTTTGATTCCCCACTCCTCCACTTGTACCTGCTGTATGACCTTGGGCAAGCCATAGTTCTGATAAGAGCTGTCCTTGAAAAAGAGCAGTTTCTGTGAGAGCTCTCTCAGCCCCACCGACCTCACAGGGTGTCTGTTGTGGGTAGGGGAAGGGAAAGGAGTTTGGAAGTTGCTCTGAGACTCCTTTGGGTAGTGAAGGGCAGGGTTTAAATCCAATCTCGAATTGGGGATTTGACATGATAGGTCCGTTTTGGATGCTTGCCATTATGTCTGGCCAGGGCTCTTTTTGTAGCAGGGACTCCTTTGCATATTAGGCGACACCCCCCCTAATGTAGCCAATCCTCTAAGAGCTTACAGAGCTCTTCTTACAAGGGCTACTGTAAGCTCTTGGAGGATTGGCTACATGAGGGGTGTGTCACCTAATATGCAAAGGAGTTCCTGCTACAAAAAGAGCCCTGTGTCTGGCGGTTACCACCCTCTTTGAAGAGACCCTTGATCGCAATGTCTAATCCTGCACAGGAATCGCTCAAAAGTTGATTGATTGGGATCCTAATGACACCTTCCACTTGAAAAGTCTCTAGAACAAATCTAGAGTCCAGTGGCACCTTTAAGACCAACAAAGGTTTGTTCAAGGTACGAGTTTTCATATGCATGCACACTTTTTCAAATACATCAGAATGGCAGGTAAGGTCATCACTGTGATCCATCATGGTGTAGTGGTTTAAATGCCACACCAGGATCTGGGAGACCCCCACTACCAATTTATGTATTATTTATTTATTAGTTTCAGCTTATATTCCGCCCTCCCCGCAAACGGGCTCGGAGCATAAGCCAACGTAACTTGAAACATTTCACAGTAAGAATTAAAACACTGCATAAAAGTCATCCATAATAAATAACGAAAACAGATTTAAACTGAGCTATAAGTCAAACAAGATGGCACGGTGGTTTAAGATGGTAGCCACAAAAACCAGAGCCACTAGTCCTTAGACCAAATTATGGGTCTCCACCTCATGGGCCGTTTGAAGATGGAAGGCTTGACCTTGGCCGACCACTTTATTTTGATTTAACAGAGAGGCCGATTTCCCACAAGCGCTGCTCCGCACTTGCCCTTCCCTTTTGCCGTGATGGTACGTGTCAATTTCACACAAGCTGCTGCGCGGCCACATTTTTGCCTCGCAGTTTCACATGATTTCCCCCGCGTCTACGCAATCCTGTTTTTTGAGGATTGAGTAGATGCAGGGAAAATCACACAAAGCTGCGGGGCAAAATGCGGCCGCGCAGCAGCTTGCGTGAAATTGACACATACCATCGGGGCAAAAGAGAAAGCGAGCACGGAGCAGCGCTTGTGGGAAATCGGCCAGAGTCGTTATTCAAAGATACCCTGAGATGCCTATGTTTCTTTTGGGAGATTTTAATGCAAGAATCGGGTCTAACCCCTTAAATTGGGTTTCGTCTCTGGGCGTAATTGACTCTGAACCATTACCTCTGCAACTGGGATTTCCCCGCTACTCCCATGATACATGTATTAATAATGCGGGTCGTAAATTAATTGAATTCTGTATAGCCAAGAATATGCTAACTCTTAATGGCTTGTCTCAATTCCCTCTTTCCCAATATTTCACATTTAACTCCCATCAAGGGAGAAGTGTGATTGACTATGGTATTTGTCACCCCAGTTCCCTATATTTGGTTAATTCTGTTAAGGTCGATTTCTGCCCTGAAAGTGATCATTCCCCACTTTTGTTTTCCCTGGCTTACTCCAGCAGAAACACATTTCCCCAAGAAACTCTAGTTGATTTACAGAGATATCCAGTTCTTAAGAGAATTAAGTGGTCACAATCTGTGGAGGATTCCTTGTCTATCCTTCTCCAATCTGAGTCTCTTCTGGATCAGAAAGCCTTGATTTTGAATTCTGGCTCTCATTCTGTGATTCTTTCGGCATTTGCCCAGGCTGAGTTGCTTTGCTCCTCGTTGAAGGAACCTGTACAGACCGGTCCCTTAAAACCTGTCTCGTGGTTTGATAAGGAATGTTTAAGTCACAAAAGACATCTCAGAGCCTTGTTTAAAGAACTCTGTTTAAATGCCACGTATGATAGATTAGATATTTTTTTTGCCTCTAAAAAGGAATTTCAAGATTTAGTTATGAGGAAGAAGAAAGCTCATTGCCATCAGTTATGGTCTCAAATGCTATCTTCTCTTAAATCTCGTGACTGTAAGACTTTTTGGAGAGCAATTGCTAAAACATCTAGGAATAATTTTTGTCCTGAAGCTAACATCCTTCCTCAAATTTGGACTGATCACTTTTCTAAACTCCTAAACTCTCATACTGATGTTTCTTCTACCCTTGAATTAACTATTCCTTTTTATATTCCTAGATGGCCCCCTGTAACTGAGGAGGAAATTATTGATCAAATAAGTAGTCTGAAACCTTGTAAAGCCCCCGGTCCCGAAGGTCTCCCTGCTGAAGTCTTTAAGAAATTTATTGACTGGTGGGCTCCAGTCCTTGCCACTCTATTTACATCCATTGATTTGTATGGCATCTTGCCAGACACTTGGTTAAACTCAATAATAATTCCACTCTACAAGAAAGGGGATCCTAAAATCCCGGACAATTATCGTCCTATTAGTCTTCTCTCTGTAACGGGCAAACTATATGCTAAACATCTTGAGCAGCGATTGCGTAGTTGGGTAAATGGAAACAATATTATTGGCCCTGAACAAATCGGATTTTCTAAAAATAAGTCAACCCTGGACCACTGTTTAATCCTATCAACCTTAGCTGAGAAATATATGAAAGTAGGTTCTAAGAAACTCTATGTTGCTTTTATAGATCTAAAGAGTGCGTTTGATTCCATTATAAGAGGTAAACTCTGGGACAAGCTGTCCAATCTAGGAATTGACCAGCGCCTTCTATTCCTTTTAAGAAAACTTCATACAGGAACATCTTGCCAGGTTAAATTTTCTGCAAAAGGTTCCCTTACTGATAAAATTCCAACCAACAAAGGAGTAAAACAAGGGTGTGTTTTGGCACCCCTTCTCTTTAACCTATTTCTTTCTGATTTGTCTGGTGCGCTAGAATTGGTGAATGGCCATCCACCCAGATTAGGGGGCAGAGCAGTGCCTCTCCTCTTATATGCTGATGATACAGCAATCATCTCGGCTA